>VZSJ01000400.1:1430495-1534531 GCA_013398405.1 Pheucticus melanocephalus | reverse complement strand
CACACACTCACACACACACAGAGACACACACACACTCACACACTCACAGAGACACACAGACACACACACACTCACACACTCACACACACACAGAGACACACACACACACACTCACACACTCTCAAACACAAACAGCAGCATACGATAGCAATAAAAAACAAAAGTACTTTTCTTGTATTAGCTGTACTGGCTCCACCTGACTGATCCCATCACTGGTCAGTGTCTTTGTCAGTGAATCAATGTAATGTTCTCTAAATTTCTAGTAATTTAAATGTGCTAAGCTAGCAGGTAATGTTACTGATGAAAAATGTATGTGAAAAAAAGCTTCAGTACTCTGGGGAAAAATCTCCACTCTCTTCTCTACCTGCTGCTCTCCTAAAAATACCAGACATCAGTCTGGGGCTGCATCCCTGTGCTGCAGCAGAAGGTTCCTGCCCTTCTGTACACAGATGCTGGGATCATGAATATGTTGCTCTGTGCAGCTGTTTCTGTGCTGCAATGATCAACCACAAAGAAAAATCTGTGTAAAACCCTGCATACAGAAATGGACATTTCTGTCACAGGTCAGGAGTGCAGATGAGGTTTTGGGCACACAGAAGATCCACATTTTTTCTGTTTTAGAGGAGCCCAGCTATTAGAGATGAGCAAAGATACTGCATGGCCACTCTGTGCTAGGACTCCAAAGAGGTCCTGCTGCCCAGACTGCTCCACACACAGATGTTCTTCAGCCAAGCTTGGGTAAATTTCTCTGTGAATGCTGGTATTTCAGCCAAGGGTAGGCATGTTTAAACGTTAAACATGCAGTTAAAAGGTTTACTGGGACAGCAGACAGTTTACAGCAAAGCAATGCTAAGCGCACATTTCACTGCATTGGTTTAAGATCACGGTGTGAAGAATGCTTATCTGCCAGGAGGGTCACTGACTGGCAGGGGAATTGCAGTACTTTGGTTATCTCATGTTAATTCCCCTGTGAGTGCTCATCTCATTTACTCCTTGTGGAGGAAAGAGAACACTTAGACAGGTTATCCCCTCATTGCTGCAATGTAACCTCAAAGAAACTCTGTGGCACTCAGCTGGATGTGCTGAGACCATCATCAGGAGACATCTCACAACCTCCCACCCAGCCCCCTAACCCAGCTTTGGCAGAAGAAAATGAAGCATGACTGATTCTCATGTGGAAAGTGACCATCAAATAATTAGAGGTATTTAGTAGCATTTGCTCTGAAGGTAACTCTGAAGTCCTCTGTCTCAGACTTATGCCCAGATTCAGATTAAAAGAACAAAAAAAACCAAGGAGACTCCCATCTCCTTTCTTATATTTGTATAGCAGTGGTGTAGAGGGAAAAGAGATTTCTGTGGGGTATGTGAGGAAACTTGCTGTTGTTAGGTATGGGCATTATAGTATACCCCTGCACATCTCATGGATCATTTTTCTTTGTGAAAGGTACTTCTGAGCAGCCCTATAACCTCAATCACTGATTTCTCAGAAATTTCTGCACAAACATTCCTGGATTACCCTTCCTCTGATAGCACAGGGCCTCTCTATTGTGGAAGGATGGAAAGCTGTGCTTTATCCAATTCACCATGTAGTAAATAGGACAGACATATATTCTTTCCGTGGCAGAACACTTGCAGTGATATATTTTCAGGGGGACTGCTTGTACTGAACAGGCCTTTGCATGACAAGCTTAGCTGTTACCAGATTTGGTCCCTGTGTCCAAGAGCTAAGTTTTGTTCTTGGTCTGAGTTTCCATGCCCTGGTCCCCTTTCCACTGTTGCCTATGGTTAGTAAAGTGCACGGTGCTGTTCTGATAAATAACTCCTGCACACAGCCTGACTTTGTATTCCACATATCCATAGGCATTGCCTGATGAGAGGGGGCTTTGTGCTGCCAAGAGCTGCTGGTTGGAAAAATACTTCTGATCATGTATAGAGCTATTGTTGCTCAATACCACTGCTTAATCAGCAAAGCTGCATCCTAACTCCTGCTACAATATTCAAGGAAAATGTGTATGTCAGAGAGGGATCCTGGGCAATAAATCCTCAATGGCCCAAGGTAAGCAACAGAATCAAGATGTACAAGATGCAAAATTGACCCCCTTCAAAGGAGAAGACACACAGGAATATTTAGAGGGACTGGGAGCTTTAATTTCCTTTTCTGTGAACATCATGTCAGGTGCTGAGGAAGCACTCACCTAATTCACTTCAATGCTAATTGAGCCTGTTGAAGTCAGTCTTCTGTGGGAGATGAGAAAAAGGCAGCAGCTGATGACAGCAATGGGCTGAGAAAGGCATTGAGAGGGCAAAAGAAGCACAAAGATAGAGAAGCTGTGAAGTATGATCTGAGCTTTGAGCTTATTTCAAAGTGGAGGTTAGGTATTTAAAATTCAAAATAGTGATGAACAAGAAGAAACCTTTGGAAGAGTGATTAAGCTTAGCAACAAATGATCACACATGGAGGATCTATATCAGTAAAACTGAAAGTCACTGAATTCTTACCCCCAGATAAACTAACAATTTATCTGATATTTTTTTCTTTAGGAGATTCAACCCATATTGTAAATATTACAATACCACACTGAGAGCCCCATGCTCCAGAAGCATAAGATCAAGCTTCCATTAAAAATAAGTAAGATCCTAGCTTTTGCAGCAAGAAGGAAAGCTTATAAACATGAAGGTAACTGATACAAGTAGCTGGAATATGAGGTAATGAAGCTTAAGAGCTACCTGTATTTCAGTCACAGTCTTACTTCAGCCCACTGTGTGTCTCAGGGAAACCACCCATGGTGTTGTAGGAAAGACAGGAGTTCAAAAGGGCCCCTAGCACAGGCTCATAGGACTAAGAGGGGCCTTCTGTATCACTCTTCTGGGCATTAAATGCAATCATGGAAGAAAACTTCAATGTGATGACACCAATGTTCTTTGTGTAACAGCAAGAACAGGCTACCAAGAGGCTCGCTCTGCCTAACAGCATCAGAGATTATAGATGTCAGTTCATTGAAAGAAACGGAATTGCTATACACATTATATTGTGTTTAGGAGAACCTTTCTACTTGCTCTGATTTGGCAGTAGAAGAAAACTCCCTCAGATCAGCTTCACGAATGATTTAGTGAGGGTCTCTGACTATCTTCACAGGGCTGTTTTATGTTCAGTGCCTACCTGCAATGTCTCTGGAGTATTGTGGACACAATGTCATGCTGCATTACAGTTTGACAGTCCCCAGTCTTAGACCACCATCAGTGAGTCTGAAAGTGTTTTAATAGGAAGGGGTTACACCCTCCTAGCTGATGAGGGAACTGAGCAATGGAGAAGGGACCTTCTGGAGGCCTCTCAGCCTTGGCAGGTTCAGACCTACTCAATGCAGTCCAAATTTCTGAGGTCTTTCTAGGACTGGAGGGTGCTTCTGTTCCATCTGTGCCACTGGAGTGGTTTAAGTCATCACAACAGCCACCTCTGAACATTTCTTGCATTACAAAGAGTTCCTCATCCTTAAGAGAGGAGATCTAAAGGCAAAACAGGCACTGGAAAGTTTGAATACAAGCATTCGGGTTAAAACAAGCATTTGCCTGTAGCTTAGTGGAAAGATTCCAGTACCTGAAAAACTGCCACATCTGTGTTTCAGTTAGTTTTACTGATCCTATGCATGTGCCTTATCCTGTCTTCTTATTCCTTTAGAACTGACTATGTAGTTATTTTGATAACAACCCCTCAAATCTGATTTTCAAAAAAGGCTGGATAAGACTCTGTCTGTTGAAACAAAATAAAACAACACAAAAATAGCTCAGATTAACCCCAGGTCATTTTGCTAGCAAAAATGGAGGAAATGAGCCATGGAAGAGAAGGATGGATGGGAAAGGGAGGGTGCTGGGGAATGATACTTCATTTTGCAAACATCAAGATACCATCTGAGTGTTGGCAAGACACTTGAATTCCTGAGGCTGCCATGTGTTGGATATGTCTAATGTCTGAGGTAGGAATAATCAAGAGGCTGCTCTAACACTTGTGTGTCATCTGCAAAGCAGGCACATCAACCCTCATTGCCGAAGCAATGTTAACTTGGATACCTAAGCTAACAGTTTGTCTATCCACAGCCTTTTCCTTAGATACCTAAATACAATTTACTTCCACCCACCTTCGCATAAAACATAAACAGGAAACTCACCACACCTGTCCATAGCAGGATCTCCAGGTAAAAATTGATATCAAAAACAAAAGGAAAGTCCTTATTCCACAGAAGCACAGCCCCCCCCCCCCCCCCCAAGTTTTTCCTTTTGTTTTTAAATGCAGCAATACAAATATTTATTTTGTGATTGATTATGGATGTACAACTGCTAGCTACATAGTGCACTGAAAATTAAATCTTCACCCAATAGCCTTAGATGGAACTTGCAGGAAGCAACATAAATAAAAAATGTATTATTCATTACTTCATTGCTTATTTGCTGTGAAGGATATAAGAGTTCAAGTGTTCAAGTGGCTTATGATTTCATAATGCAATAAAAATGAAACCAATGGCCAATATGCCCAACATTTAAAAACAATTCTTTATGAAATAAAACCTTCTTTCTTATGGTGCCCTTCATACCAACTATATTCCAACAAATTATGCATACAGAGATAATAAATAGGAAAGGGGAGTATAATGAGATACTGTGAGACGAGGAGAGAAACATAAATAATATGCTACAGAACAAATGTTTCTCTACTTAGCTTTGTACATGATGATTGCCTTGGTGGGCTCCTCTAAGTGGTAAAACCCCACCATGGTTCATTTTCAAAGGCCACAATCAGCAACAATTTATCAGCTGCTGCACTAGAGGATATGTTGATGCTTAAAGGGCCCATAAAAGCTAACGGAAGGCTTTTGCTTTCTCTGTGTGTTGGATCAGGCTTGAGTGTACATATTAAACCAATAATACACATCTCTCTCTTTTTTTCTTCTTTTTTTTTTTTTCTAATCTAGATCTCTACATCAAAAGAACAAAACTCCAAAAGGACTTTTTCAAGAATGGCAACAAATCACCAAAGGAAGATAAAAATTCTTTTAACTCTGCAAACTTGATGTCTTTCTGGCGCTTTTTACTTGGGTGTCATTTCACAAGATACTTGGAAGAAAACGTGTTTTCAAACTGCAAAATAAACATAGTGGGGTGAAAAAAGGAAAGTGTTACATTTTTCTGAAACACAAAATGTGGTACCTGAGGTAGTTGACTAATTGAAATATTACTTCAATCAGGCAAATATTTTCTAATATGAAAATTTAAGTCCTCAATCCATTATAGTGAAAAACAACAAACAAAATATTTGCAAAGATAGAGACCTGAGCAAAATAAAAACAAGTGTTAAAAATACTGTCCTTAAACTAACATGTCCCAGTTTCAAAATGTACTTTACAAAGGCTCATGACAGACTCAGTTTTCAATCTGGCAAAACAAGTATGTTTACAGGTACTTAAAAAAATTATGGTAATATAAACTAATTTCTTTTTAAAACGTTATGCTGATTTCACAGATAATCAATAGTGATTTTCAAACATTTATGAATGTACCAGATTTAAATATAGATGTGCAAATAAGACACATTTTTAATGTAAAAAGGAGAGCGATTCTATGCTACTGGGGTGGATTAAGTACTACAAAAATCATGAGACAATGATTTCTATGATTATATTCTAAAGGTAAAAATGAGGGAAAGTAAAAAGTTATTTAAAATAAAGGGCAGCACTGAGATAAGGAATGGGCACAAGGAGCTAAAGAAAAAGAAAAGTGTATTCCCAGTGAAAGCAAGTTAGGTGGTGCGGGAGAAATATACTATAGAGAGAGAAATTCATGTGGCCAAAGCTCAATTGGTGTAGAAGCTGGAAGAAATGTGGGGGCAAATGAAAAAGTGTTTCAAATTCAGTGGTGGCAGAAGTCAGTGCAGAAGAAGCATCAGCCTGTCACAGGCTGAAGGATGATCACTTCACAGACCAGGGACAGAGACAGGGAAGATGTGCCTAATGCTTTCTTTGCCTCTGTCTTCAATACAGATGATAGACTGAGGACATCCAGTGCTCTAAGCTTGAGGAACATGGCTGTGAGAGTGACCAGTTCTCAGCTGACCATGAAGTAGTGTGGGATCAGCTGCTCCAGATGAACCCTTAAAAATCTATGGGACCTGATGGAATTCATGTGAGAACACTCAAAGAGCTGGCTGATGTCATCACAAGGCCTCTGTTGATGACTTTTGAGCAGTCTTGGTAATCTAGAGAGATCCCATTTGACTGGAAGTTGTCCTTGTTTTCAAGAAAGGCAAGAAGGATAACCCCAGAAACTACAGACCTGTCAGCCTCACTTCAGTTCCTGGTAAAGTTATGGAGAAAATTATTCTGGGAGATACTAAAAAAACAGCTGAAGAGTGACACAGTCATCAGTCACAGCCAGCATAGCTTCATGAGGGGAAAGTCCTACTCACCAAACCTGATTTCCTTTCATGGCAAGGTAACCCACCCAGCTGATAAAAGGAAGCCAATTGATGGAATATTTTTGTCTTCTGGTAGATCTTTTGACACTGTCTCCCAGTGTCCTTCTGGACAAAATGTCCAGCCCACAGCTGGATAAACACATCCTGTGATGTGTGAGCAGCTGGCTCATGGTGGGGCCAAAAGGGTTACAGTGAGTGGGGAGACATCAGGCTGGTGACCTGTCACCAGTGGGGTTCCACAGGGTGAAACGTCTGCCCTGTGCTCTTCGACATGTTCATAAATGACTTGGATACAGGACTGGAAGGCACACTGAGCAAGTTTGCTGAAGACACTAAATTGGGAGGAATTGTTGATGTACGCAAGAGCAGACACAGCCTGCAGGGTGGCTTTGACAAATCAGAGATGGGCAATCACCAACCATTTAACTAAGACAAGTGCTGGACTCTGCACCTGGGCCAGGACAGCCCTGGATGCACAGACAGACTGGGGAAGGAGATGCTGGAGAGCAGTGCTATGGAAAGGGACATGGGGCTCCTGGTCAATGGTGAGCTGAACACGAGCCAGCAGTGCCCTGGCAGCCAGGAGGGCCAAGCCTGTCCTGGGGGCATCAGATACAGGATCACCATCGAGGCAAGGGAGGGGATTGTCCTGCTCTGCTCTGCACTGGGGCAGCCTCACCTTGAGTCCTGGAGGCACTTTAGGGTGCCACAACATTAAACTGTCCAAAGAAGGGCCACAAGAAAGGTAAAGGGTCTGGAGAGGAAGCCATTGAAGTGTGACTGAGGTAATTTTATCTGTTCATTCTGGAGACCTCATTGCAATCACAACTCCCCCATGAGGGAAAGAGGAGGGACAGAGACTGATCTCTCCTCTGTGACAGGACCTAAGGGAATGGCCTGAAGCTGTGTCAGGAGAGGTTCAGGTTGTATATTGGAAAAGGTTCTTCATCCAGAGGGTGGCTGGGCACTGGAACAGTCTCCCCAGTAAATTGGTCGCAGCATCAAGACTGAAAGAACTCAAAAATTGTTTAGACAATGCTCTCAGGAGCATGGTGTGACTCTTGGGACTGTCCTGTGAAGGGGCAGGAGTTTGACTTTGATGACCCTTGTGGGTTCCTTCCAACTCAGGATATCCTATGATTCTATGACATAAAAAATGGTTGCAAATGGTGTTGGAACACATTTAATCTGGGAATCAGAACATTGGTAATCATCAAATAAGCAAATGTCTAAGTCCTCTGACAGGACCAATCCCAGGACAAGAATAAAGATGTTTACACAGGTAGCTGGACTGGATGAGGTAGTGTCCCACAGAAACCCAGACTTACAGTTCATGAACTTCTATTCCCACTATTGTTTCACCTTCCCAGAATACTGCTGAACCTAGCTTTTGAGAAGCTTAGGTCTTTTCAAAATCTTCCCCACTGCAAGAGTCTTCTTTCCATTCTTGTCTCAAACATCTTTTACAAGCTCTTTGTTTCTTTCAAATTACTAGATTTTCTTCTGCAGTCCTAGATTTTGCTCCCTTCTAACTTGAAGGTCGGTATCTAAACCATTTCCTCAACTGCTCTCTTATCACTGCACTGCAAATTTCCCCTCCGTACGCATTGTACAGCCAGAGTCTCCAGTGCCTTTTTCACCCCAGGCCTGCTAGAAAGTCTCCCCTGAGATATGTCATAAGTAGAAATATAAAGTCAAAGAACCCCAGATTTTGGCAGCAACTGCTGAGAACACGCTGAAAATATGAAAATATTTTCATTCTCCAAAGGGAATACCATTTTGTGATAGGCTTGAGAAGAAGGGAAAAAAAACCAAAAAGGAAACACTAAAAACCTCCTTGCCAACAAAAAAGACAAGCTTTGTTAATCTGTTTTAACACTGAAATATCCATAATAGTCCTAAACCATGTTATTTCAGACTATCTTAGTTAATCTGGTTATTTGGGTTTACAAAGACACCCACTTCCCAAAAAGACACTGAGATTTTTAAGAAACATTAACTAGAGAAGAAAACCCTCCATCTTCATTTGAACTTTACCAAAGGCTCTACCACACAGAGTGTGGAAACACAAAGGTTTTCCTTCCCACTGAAGCACACCACACTAAATATTTTTTCTATTTTCTCAGTCTCTAACTGAGCAGGTACTTGAAGGGAGAACCATTGCAAGTGATGCAATAGACAAGACCTAAGGTTTCTCCTAGTAATCTAAATCTAATTTCTGTGGACTCTTCATCTCTTTCAAACAGGTACCATACTTTACCCTAATGAGTCTTAAAGTGTTTCATCAGAACAAATGTTCATTAGAAAAAATAGAGGCCTCTGTATTGGCTCTGGTGGTCTTTAGCCTAATTCAGAAAGGAAAAATCAGGTCCACGGCTGGAGTAAATGTGGGAAAATTCCATGTGGAGAAATCTACACATTTTAAGTAATGAGAGCAATTAGTTACCAGAACAGCACACCTGGCATCACAGTGGATTTTACAGTCTTCCTTGCAGTTTAGGTATCTTTAGGTAGATATGTAACTCTCAGCAAACACTTCAACTGTTGAAACCTTTCTAAATACTTGCATTAGCAACTCTATGGCCAGAATCTCTGGTCTGTACTAAAAGCATGTCAGAAAAAAGTTCTTTTAATTATTCGCATTTATAAAATAAGATTTTTTAAACAGCAAAGCCAGCCTATTAAGACATTTTTAATAGTATTTCTATTGTAAAAGGAAAAAAAATTAGCTTTTCGCTGTAAATGTAGTTTAGCAACATTTAGAACACAGTATCCAAAATTCAGCTGCCTAGATAGCACAGGAAAGAAATTCCAGGACATTGGAATAGGACAGCTGCAGAGTAAATAATTGCAACAAGTTTTACCTATTAGCTTGCAAATCCAGTGTTCTCACCCTAAAAGTAGGAGCAGCCGCTCTTGACTATTGTTCAAATAATAAAAAGATACAGATACTCAGGCAGCTAAATTTCCATATCCTCAGTGGAAGAGTTATTAAGTGGATCTCTGTATGCTAAGCAGAGCAACTTGTATATCTGTGGGGGTCCTATATATGTTTAGAGACAGAAGAGTTGACATTTTGAAAGAAAAAGCCTTATTTAGAAAGGCAGTACCACAAAAGAAACAAAAAGCCCCAAACAATATTAATAACAAGTTAGGAACCAGCTTTGTAAAGAACCCTTGTGTGCCAGCTGTGAATAGCGTTACAGCCCAGGTCCTAAACTGGTTTGTTCATTCTTATCCCCTGAGGTCCAATTAGACTTTCACAACTTCTCAACTTGCACCCTTGGATGAGGCCCAGCTCCTAACAAAAAATTCCCACTGAAATCTAGTTTAATCAATGTGTTTTTTGAATATTAAGCTACTTCTCCAGTATTTCTCAAGCATCAGCATACAGATGAATAAAGAATTTGTCTTTAGTAGAACCTTTTTATTTTAGAGATGATAAACTTTCATGGCCGAAAGTGCCAGTTGAGCAGAATGATTACAACCGCTGGGTTTGTGGGACATCTAGTGGGAAAAGAAGGTTACTGTCGGGGCTATGCAGTTTCTCAGACATGCTGTTCAAGATAGCCCTGCAAGCGCAACGCCATTAAGCAGAATTGTGAGGAACATAAGGGTACTTGCACCTGATCACCTGGGAGGAAAGTCATCTGCTGCTCTACATCCGCTGCATCTGAGCCTGTGTCCCAGAGCATGAGCGCTTTGTGCTCTGCCACTGCAGCCTGGCAGCACAGGCACCCTGAGAGAGGCGCTCCCTCTTGCTGGCTGTGATCTTGCACATGGTAATGTGGTAAAACAGTGGCGAAGGTAGAGCAGCACAGATATCAGTATGGGCCGGCAGCTTCATCGTGTTACCAGAATCCTGAACAGTCTGTACGCTCCCATTGCTATTTCCCCCAGCTGTAAGTCAGTAAGCTGTAGTGGGTCACTCTATAGGGTACCCAATTCAGCATTCCTCTCCCAAAACAGCCCCTGAAGAGCCACAGGTCACAGTGTACCTTCCCAGTCTCCAGACATTCCTGGCACAGAAATGATCCTGAGCTTTCTCTTTATGTCAAACAGAATTTTTACATTCAAGGAACATATCCTGTATTTTAATCCACACTGCCACTCATAAACTTCTTCCAATGTTTTCCACAGTTAAGAGCCCACTAAGAAATACATAATTTTGATGTTAAGTCTGGCACTACCTTGTTTCATTTGACATCTCTCTGTTCTATATAATTGTGAAAAAGAATCACAGAATCATTCAGTAATTTGAGTTGGAGGATACCTTTAAAGGTCACCTTGTCCAAATCTCCTGCAATCAGCTGGGATGTCCTTCACTAGGTCAGGTTGTTCAGAGTCCCATCCAACCTGATCTTGAATGTTTCCAGAGGTGGGAAGTCCAGCATATCCTATTTCAGTGCCTCACTACCTTCCTTGTGAAAAAACTTTCTTCCTTACGTCTAATCTAAATAGACTATCTGCAGTAAAACCCCACTACCTGTAGTCCTAATGCAAAAGACAATTTATCCCCAAAGATTGGACTCTTTTTCCAGATACCTTCTCTGTGTTGCTCTGTTTAGATGTCTCTTCTTTCTCTCTCTCTGACATGCCTTTATTTGTAGGTAGCAGAATCTTTGTTCAGTTGACCTTTGAACTGATGCTGCTACAAATCTTGGTTCATTTTTGCCACCCTTTGAAACTTTTTCTTTCTTTATTATTTCTGGTATGTCCTCTCAATGACAGCAGTTCTGAGCTGAAAACGGTCATCAGGATACACTCACCCCATGAATTTCTGTAGTAGCAGAGTGGTATGTCGCTTTTACTTACTTTTCCTTTCCTAGTAACTCTTACTATTGTGTACTTAACTGTCACTGAAAAGTGAGCAGACACTTTCACAGAAATATGTCTTCTTCCTCAGAGATAGTAATTAGTGCTGGATCTGTTGCAATAACTGTGGTTTTGGTTTTTTTTAAATGCATTTCTGCATGTTTGGTAGCATTGGATTTCACTAGGTATTGTATCCTCTAACCTACCAATAGCATGAAATCTTTCTGCTCAGCACATAGCTGAGCTGTATAGCTCTTTCTTGGCTTTCTTGTCATGAGTAATTTATCATATGCAAAATTTGCTATCTTCTTCTCCTTTTTCCTACATCATTTATGAATATGTCAGATAGCACAGGTCTTAGGATCCCCAGAGGACTGAGAAAACTATTTTATTCCTACTCCGCATTTCTACCTGTAACTAGTTATCACTCTATGAGGAACATTTAATCTCATTCTTTTATAGATTAGCAGGTTTTTTGACACTTTTTTTTTGACTCATTGTTGAAAGTCTCCTGGAGATAAGCACATGCTCACATAACCAAGAACTTCATCAAAGAGACCCAACACAATCCTGAGGTGCTACTTTCTTCCTGTAAAGTCGCACCCAATCCTTCTCCACTATGGCATGTCAATTCATCTCTCTACTAAATCTAATTTGCAGTTGTGCCATGGAGCCTGAATTGAGTTTCCCTAGGCTGTCTTTTTTATCACACTCTTTTGTATCACCCCTCACAGCCAGTGACTGCCCCAGGCAAGAGCAAACCCAACAGTGCAAGGATAGAATCTCAGTTGCAACCAATTTATACATCCTGAGGCTAGGATGGGGGGTATTCATGTCTGAATGCATATTTGGTGTCTTTGGTTCTTTTAAGATCTCCATCATTTTTCTCTTAGAAATAACTTACCATTACACCAACCCCCACTGGTAATAATCCCAGCTCAGAACATGACATTTCCCCCTAATTTAAGTAAGCTCATGAAACATAAACTTTACCTGTTAAACACAGGTAAAGAAGAGTAACATAAAATGAGTGAGAGCTGTTCCTGTTCCTGACCTTGGTCAATTCTCCTTTCAGTCTTGTATATCCCAGTTCTCCTCTCTCTGCTCTCCTGCCCTCAAACCTCTCTTCAAACACATTTCTTTTAGAACTAAATCAAGCTTCACTTCTGCACAATTTCTCAAGTTCCTCAGAGTAATGTATACGTTGGGATGCTTGCCTGTCTTCATGAAACTGCTAATATTGGAGATAGAGCCCTGAATTTTTTTCATATTGTAAATTCAAATAAATGTAGGTGTGTAATTTCTTTCTTTCTTATTTGAACAATAGGTCCTGCAAAGACATTTCTTTCCTCATAAAATGCAGTTCATGAAGCAGGACAATTTACCTCATGTTTCACGATCACTGCACTAGCAGGGTTCACTAATATACACTGATGTGTTAAGATTAGGGAAGAACACTGCCTAGAAGATCACCTTTGTATCGTGCTTTGAAGGTGACAGCATCTGGCTTTGATTGACTGCTGCAGAAATTCTGGGATGGTTTAAAGAGGATGCCATGACTCCAGTTATGAAAAATACTCATTTACAGGCAGCTAGCAAAAGAAGAAGAGAATAAAGCATGTTGTATATGCCTTTTTGCCACTAAAAAGAAAAGTGGGCTGAGAGATATATTCTAGTATTTAATTGAGCATTGCTTGTAATAAGAGGCATTTTTAATGCTAGAAGTTAGCCATGCTACTGCTAGCAAAGGGATATTCAGAGCATGTTCTCATACATCAAATCTCTGCTATGTTGTTTATGAGCAGCAATTTGAGATCAGGATTGGATTTGCAAAGGTATGTGAATTGTAAACAGTTTGCAGAAATGGCAACCAAGATTCCAGCATGCTTACTGTAGGCCTGGAGAGGTTTGTGAGGCCTTATTGTTCTTTAAACTTAATTACCAGGTACAGTTAAATCCTAGGCCAGATTTTTATCTTACATCATGCAAGGAAGGCTGAATTTGATCTTTTGGAGGCATGTCAGTCAGTTGCTGGGAATATCATATGCACGGTCAGCATCAGATATGCTCACTTATGCTATTTCAACACTGCTGAAGGAATCTCTCCTAGTATTTTGTGTTCAGCCCTGAAATGAATTCAAATAAATATGGTGAGGTCTTTGTCTAAGGTCCTGTGTAGAGGACTCTCCTCACTAATAAAGCTTAATCAAGAAAGGAGAGAAAGAGCTCTCTTAAAATGCTTTGGAAGAAGCTGAAACAGTTTTATGCAGTACTGCAGTATCAAAACTTGTAGACTCACAAAATACAGTATTTGGGGAAGAAACAACATAATATGATCATTTCAATCACAGCAAGTTCAGGAGTTCAAATTTTCAGTTAATTAGAAGACCACTAAGGAAAACAGGCTTTCTGCAAGCGGGTTTAAGTTGAAAGTGAGAGGTTCTACTTGTAAGAAAAAGCTGAAACCCTCATGTTAACACCACCAGACAAAGCATCCCAGGAACAAAAGTGCAGGACAAAATCAATGTTTTTAGTGTTCAGTGTCCAAAGTTTTACATAAACTTGCAGTAAGTTCTAAAGATATGAGCTGCCATTTGAAAAACTTTGTGGCAGTATTCAGAATTTGATTTGCACAGTGTGCAGCTCTGGCCAGGGATTCTCTTGGTGCTTCCCCTCTCTGTAAAAGTCTACACAAGTGTGCTGTGACAAGAATATTCAGTCAATAAATGGGGATTTGTAAGTTTAAAATAGCATCAGCTGAAATAGTAGGCTAGCATCATGTAAACGTTTTTGCACTTTAAATTCTGATGTCAAGCTTTTGGCAGTTGACACAGCCAACATTTTTTCAAGCCACTTATATAATGCAGGTTAAGTACCGGACTTAGCAAAGGAAAGGAGAACGAGTTTGACAGCTGAAAATTGCTGCTCCAAGAAGTAAAAAGAGACAGGCAAGCCGGTTTAAAGCGCGGGGTGACCAGAGCCGGGGCGAGGCGGCGGCAGGGGGGCGGGGGACAGATGGACCAGGGGCTGGTGGCCGCCAGAGGGACCCTGGACCCCGCCGGCCCTCTCTCCGTCCTTCACCCCTCTCATTTCAGTGCTCCTACTTCCTGCCCTTGTCCCTTTCCTGCCCGCTTTTACCTCATAGCGAGGATGTGTTTGCACTGGTTTCAAATGCCAGAGGTGCTCCTTGGGGAGACAGGTGGGAAAGCCATCCTTCAAACAAAAACAAAAACCCCCGAAAAACCCTGAAAAGAAAAAAATAGAAGGAATTGGAGAGATTCAAGAGGACAAAAGATACAGTTTTCAGATTGTATCAAGATTCAATAGGAGGAAAGTGCAAAGGTTGACACCTGAAAAAAAATACAGTTGAAAAGAGCAACAAGTCCGAGGGCATATAAAGAATGGGGAGTGAGGGGAGAGGGAGGAAGTGAAAAATGCACAACAGTAGCTGGCATAGAGTGTTGTTTTCTCTACTCTCATTAGAAATAGAGAAACAGCTAGGAGAAAATCTGAGCAGGAATATTATTATGGAATTTTTGCAGATGAGACAAGCAGGTCAAGGGAGTTGATTCTGCCCCTCTGCTCTGTCCTTGTGAGACCCCACCTGGAGGGGAGCTGCATCCAGCTCTTGGGTCTCTAGCATGAAAAAGACATGAACCTGTTGAAGAGGCTCCAGAGGAGGCCACAAAGCTGATCAGGGAGCTGGTGCACCTCTGCTATGAGGACAGGCTGAGAGGGATATTTGAGATATTTAGCCTGAGGCAGGCAAGGTTCCAGAGAGACCTTATTGAGGCCTTTTTGTGTTTAAACAGAGATTATAAAAATGATGGGGATTGACTACTTACAGCAGATAGGACAAGGGACAATGGTCAAACTAAAAAAGGAGAGATTTGGATTAGATATTAGGAGTAAACTGATACTCAGAGGGTGATGAGGCACTGGAACAGAGAAGCTGTGGTGCCCCATCCTGGGAAGTGTTCAAGGCCAGGCTGGATTTGGCTTTGAGCAACCTGGACTGGTGAGTGGCATGGAAAGGAGCTAAGTTGAAACCAGGTGATCTTTAATATCCCTTCCAACCCAAGCCATGCTCTGATTCTAAGTTTTAGGATGCATATTTTCTGCTACTCATAAAAATTTTACTGTTTGTTCTTATTTTTCTTACATTCATGGAGGAGAGGTTTTTCCTGGGAATCTGATGAATTGCTGCTACTAGATGGGAGCACTTTCCGGATATTTTACATGAGGCTGAATAATTTCAACATGGTTTGGGGTTTGACTTCCCATGGTTCAGATTCTCATTTACTGAGATTAACCTTTTTTTCATTATAAGTTCTTGGAAATTAATGGAATTGTTCCAAGTTAAAATTAGTTTGTTCAGAAACTTTGCCTTTAGATTAAAAAAAAATAGAGTTAGGAATAGCAGAATTTTGAATATTCTATTCTGTTGTTTAGCTTATGGAGCAATCTGTCTGAGTCACATAATTATACTTTTTGTGGTCCAATTTCTTTTTAAATGTTACACTAATATATAAGCCTTCAATTCTCAGGAAATAAAAATCTGAGGATTAGAGCTGAGTAATGCAGTTACGTCTTTGGAATTTGTCCAGGTTTTCCCCCCATGAATGAACATAAAAAACAGCTTTCAAAGGTATTAACTGCCCCATTTACTTCAACAGGTAGAGTCTGAAATCTGCTGTAAATACTTGACTTCATGAACTTACTTTAGTGCTTCTGCACTTACCTCACACTGCCTCAAGTGCCAGAAATACTACCTGTCAAAAGTCCAGCTTCATCTCTCCTCTTCAATGTTTTAATTACTACCTACTACTACAAAAATGCCTGGACATACTTATACAGTCAGACCAGTCTAGTGAAACTTTTGAAGGACCTACTTTACAGATACAGTATTTTCTTCAGAGCTAAGTATGAAGATCATGCTTCATTTGAAAGCCTGCATGTAATCTTAAAGTAGTTGGTCATACTATTAGATGCTTCCTAAGTATCTTTTGGATTTAACAGCTCTGGACTTCTTACAATTTTTGCAGAGATTGAAGTTATAACAAGAACTGGAAAGGCTGTAAAACAACCGTCTTAAATATACCAGGAATGTCAATAATTCAGCGTGCAATTCTTTCAGTTAATACTGGCTTCTGCAATTATTTGTGGTACCCATGCAGCTGAAGTCTTTTTGAACAGAAGAAACACTGGACACAGCCTTTGCATGCATTGTCTTCCTCAGTTGTACTGCCCACTCCAGTCAGCTTCAATTTTTTCAAATGCCAATTAACAGGTGTGAGAAATGCTACTTCTTACCCAGGGACTGATGTCTGCATAACAGTGATACTATCTTGGCAATCCAGTCTGCAGCATAAATATCATGGTGTTTGAGCCCTTGGGGCCTGTGGAGTTTACAACTATGCTGTCAAGATCTCTTCGTTGGGATAGTCCTTGAAGTCCTGCCAAGTTGTAGGGGACTCTGCTGCTTTTATGTGCTCCCAAGCACAGCTCTGGCTCCAGGAGTCAACACTCTTGTCAGGCTGAATGATGGTGTGAATCTCAACTCGCGAGCTGAGATTCCAGCGGGGAGTGTGACAGTGCATGCTTGCATGATGATGCCAGAGAAGCAGGTGACACTGGTAGATAGCTGCAAGGAATAGTAACTGGGTGGCTTCTTGTTACATATCCTCAGAACTTCACAGGATGGAATTTGAGAGAGAGGAACAGTTATAAAATGAAGTTACAAAATCCGGATGTCCTGATCAATTCGAGACAGTTGTAAGGTACCTAACACTGCATGCACCAGCAAGAAGAGCATTCAGCACTGGGTCAGGATCTGTTTGCATCATATTTTTACTAATCCAAGGATTAATCACATTGCAAGTCAATGAGCTGTTACACTCATCCAGGCTCTCCAGAGACTGCCTGGAGAGAAAAGAAGGGGTGGGTATGTCAAAATAGTGACACGAGGAGGTGCAGAGCAAGCATGTTTTCCTTGTAATAAAAACTACATGGGCCCAAAGTATTTAAACACAGCTTGTAAAGAAAAACAAGAGTTAAAAGGGCAAAGTTTGTCTCGGCCACATCCCAAAAAAAAGTTGGATCAGTTCTGAATTTGTCCTTCTGCATATACAATAAATGGAGAGAAAGAGCAGTAGTTTGTCGTCTGAAGCCCTTCACATTTGCTAGCTCTCGGGAATCCTGAAAGCCTTCAAAACTACAGAACTCTTGCAATACAGGACATTACTAACAGGTTTCTGTGCACTACATGCATTTCTGCTACTGTTAACCATGAATATTTAGACAGCAGCATGCCAGCTTTTCACCTGGGCCAGAATTCAAAGGCAAGATCAAACATAGCATTTAAGCAGATACATTCATTCTGCTGACAGCTGAGGCTGATTTTGTAGTTATCCTCAAGCTCTACTACCTGCCACAAATAAATGTACTAAAATCTTAGCTTAGCCATGGAAGATCTGCTGAATGTCAAGTGGTTGTTCCACTGTTTTGTTTTTCCGACTATTTATTCAAGGGTACAAGCCTGTGAAGGTCTTTGTGCGTGCTTCCACTGGCACCAGCAGCTAGCCATGCAGTTCTAGAATGGTGAAGGAGGCTGCTAGATTACTCACTGCTTCTGAAAAGCTTTTCTCTTGTAGTTCACCCCTAGTACGAGGTAAGGTATCCAGATGAGACAAAATCAACAACAGAAACCATATCTGAGAGACACCATTAGTGGATGTATTGTACCTTTCCTTGCGCTGACCTTCAGGGACAAGTGCATTTAGATAAGTGTTTGTTTGAAAAGGTTTTTGCAGTATACGAGGCTGTTAAGTTTCACCAGTCTCTTTTAGGACTCCATGAAATAAATCCATGTTCAGGATCAGTTTTGCAATCTACTCAATGTCCTTGACCTCTCACAGAGAAGGACTGCTCTGATGAATCACTTCTGGCAGGATAGCCCCAGCTTCAATACATGCTGAGTATCTTCTGTTCACTGAAACATGCAAAAATTCATACAAATTACATATTCAGAACAAACATCGTTTTCCCTGATCAGATTAATTTTGAGCTCAATTCTGCAAGGTATTTTCTATTTACTGGAAACCTCTGGTTAACAGGGTTGATGGTATTCAGTAGCCCTTTGTAAAAGTGAGCCCCTATGTAAAATGCTGTAAGTGTTGATTTCTTGATAAATATGAAATAAAGCAAAAATAATTCACTGGTCAAAGTAGTTTCTCTGTAAAGCATCAAGAAAAATTACTCAGTTAAGCCTGTGAATGGAAATCAGTGTTGCACTACTCAAGGATAAGGAAAGTTATAGCAGGATTGTATACAGACACTTTTAAATTTCATTTGAAGTTTTAAAAGGACAGGTTTGTGCCTTTTCACATGGTTCCTAATGAAGCAGTCTCACACTGTCAGATGAAGATGAGAGGGAGGTAACCTGCAGAGGAAAAGCAGGTTGGTACTACAACCTGCTGTTCTTGTTGATGCTCACAGGAAGCAGGTAGATACCGACTGGTAAACACTGGCTTTTCCCAGTGATAACTTGATAGCTTACAGTTACAGCATTCAGATTTAAAGAATATTCCCAGCACTCGGAGAGATGGAAGAATAAGTTTACAAGTTGAGAGATTTAGCTAAACCAAGATACTCTGTAAGCTTGCGTGAACAGAAGATTTGGCTTCACAAAAATGAATGATCATGTGGTTCTGGAGTCACAGTGCAGATGCCCACACCAAGGAGCTGCAGCTGCTTCTTTCTGCTGTCATTTGCCCTTGAGCTACCTTTATTTCTGTCCAACACACCTCAAGAGCTCAGGTACTTACCAGCCACCAGCTTTGCTTCTACTTCTGCAGTCAACAGAAGTTTGCACTATGCTGACACACTCGGGACTGTACTCTTTCCT
This sequence comes from Pheucticus melanocephalus, assembly GCA_013398405.1. NCBI lineage: Eukaryota > Metazoa > Chordata > Aves > Passeriformes > Cardinalidae > Pheucticus > Pheucticus melanocephalus. Next base: position 1,515,347 of record VZSJ01000400.1, on the reverse strand, counting down.
GTGAGAAAGATGTGCTTTATTTATTCCCTTCCTTTTATATGGAAAATTTTTTCAGGTTTGGTTTCCTCAAAGATGTTTGCAGAGAAATCTGTGCTGGTTCTGTAATTGCTTTTATTTCCCCTTCAGGATCTATGCATCTACTAGCATGTATTCTCTTAACTTAAGAATTCCCTTAACTTTTTTCGTCACTATCAGTTTGTGTCCTGCTGCATTATGCTAAATGAAGCACACTGAATACAAATATAGAGAGAAAGCAAAACCAGCAACCCATTTCCAAGCACTCACACTATGGTCTCAGGTGGCTGCAAGCAGCAATCTGCTCTAATCCTGTGCCTGTGTGGATCATTATCTTGAGCAGACAACTGCTGCTGACACTGTTCAGTGTGTGGAGAGGTGACTCCATCCTGATGGCAGTGGGTAAATGATACTGCCACCCACAAGCACCTGTTCTGCCCACGTGGCAGGCTGCTGGAGCAGTCTGTAGAGACATGGCAGACTCCTTCAGGCACAGGACAGCATGCCCTCTATAACAGGGGCGTGTCTGGCTGCTCCTGTGCACACACATTCCTCTGGATCTCAGCTCAAACCTCCAGGCTGTAATGTAACTCAGACTTAAAAACTTGTGCACCACAAGCTTGGAAATGCAGAGCAAAGCCTCTACAGAAATGTAGAGGCTTCAAGGCTGAAGAAGCCATGGCTAATCTCCAGGCAGGGTCCTATTCAGCTTTTATAAACCCTAATTCTCTTCTCAAGCTACTCCAGGACTTCAGAGGCTGCTTTAAACAATTGTTTAGAATTACTATGCTCTTCCATGCAAGGGGATGGGAGGCAGAACTTAGCAAGATGAACCTGTACCTCCCTACCTTAAGATTCCTCAGATATTCCTTCTGCAAGGAGAACTGTAAAAGCTATTTCCTTAGACACAGGGGACTACTATGGCAATCTCACCACATAATTCGGAATGTTCCCAAATGTAGGGAAAAGTTGTTCTTAACATAGAGGCATGACCCAAAAACAGGCTACTACTGAGCTTTGTGCCTGCTACCATTGAATGCACTGCTGAATCTAAGTAGGAATTTTACATTACTAAAATGAATTCCTATAGGAAAATTTACAAGATTCTCTTCATTTAGGACTTCTATTTCAGAAAAATGAATACTGTACAATAGTGATTAAATTATTTGTCCGACTTCATTTTGCTCTCTATCATATTTTGCATCACCCTATTGGAAGGAAAAGGAACTATATGAATTTCCAAAATGAGGAGGTGTTGCCTTCAGATACTTCAGGCTGTTCCACCATTCCCAGAGACAAGGATGCAGGTTTTCTATGGCCATAGGTGAGATGAAGAGAGGGATAGGGTTAGGAAAGCTGAAGGTAAATGTGAATGCAGAGAGGAGGAGCTAAGGACATAAGAAAGTTACTGAAATTGTGGTATGCAAAAGGGAAGCAAAGTTCTTTGGGATGTCTTTGATTTAGGAACTATTGCTAAAGTTTCATATGTAGTGCTTCACCTAAAACTCTTTTTATTCTGCTGCATCTGAACCTCTGTAGGATGGTACTAACACATTGGGAGGATCTTATTTCTGGAATCACAGTGGCTGACGTTACATCCTCAGTGCAGGTGTGCAATGTGCTCCTTTAGATCTCTGCACCTCAGCTTGGCCCGACTCAGCTCACCAGAACACTGCCTTCCATGAAGAGACAGAGCAAATCCAAAATTTAACTGCTTCTATGACTGAGATAGAATTAGGAGATTTTTCTGGGCTAGGAATTTAATTCTGAAAACAACCAAGCAACCATAGGCTCTGTAATCTTTGGGCCATACCAGCTGTTATAGGACACCACAGAAGAATGGTCAGCTGATGGATGACTAAGAGCTGGCTTTAGGCTACTGTGACAGGGAACAGTTACTTTCTCTTTACCAAGAGAAAAATCTGTCCTAGTCTAACCATATCGTTGCCAACACAAGGAAATTCCTTTGCTTTCAAAGCCAGGTGATGTCTGGCACTATCAGAGTGGAGTTGTTATCCACATCATCTGCTCACTAAGCTTATTTCCATGGATAGCTAATGAAGAATAAGAATGTATTATAAATCACACACTACCACAATATGCATTATATTCCCTGCCTTGACCAGCCCTCTGCTGAAATGGATGCCTTGCTGCAGTCAGCCTCAGCAGGTAGCTTTGTTAGAAAGGGTGGTCAGGTCTGGATCACCGGACTAGCTGAGTACAGAGCTGGCAAGAGCAGTCCAGTCTTCAGCTCTAGACAAGTCTAGGCAGGGATGCATGGTTAGAATGCAAGTTTAAACCTCATTCAATAGAAAAAAAAAAAATATATATATACATATATTCATATGTACATACACACACACAAGACTGGGTTGGACTTACTGAGGAAAAATCAAATACCATATCCACAGTATTAAAAAAACCCTGAAAAACAACAAAAAAGACCAAAAGACCCTCAATCAATGAACCAAAAAAAAAACCCCACAAAAACAACAACAAACAACAACAACAAAAAACCCCTCAAAACAAAACTAAATAAAAAACCCCAAAACAAACAAACCCCACCAAAAAACAAACAAAAGAAAACAAAACACTCTACAAGCAGAACTTCACTCATTTAAATGAGAAAATGAGGTTCTGACGTATCTTGTGCCACCAAAAATAAATGCAAATCAAGAATTTTATTTCTCTAGTTTGGAATTTTCACTATGTGTGGTCTACTGTGTGTAGTTGTACTGTGGTAGGACACGTAACTCTTTTATAAAATGAAAAAAAAACCCTTCCTAATTTAATTTTCATCTTAATTCAATTCAGAAATTTGCATTCAGTTCCCAGAAGTGTTCTATCTTTAAGCTTTAGGAAATGAAGAAAGTGTTTGAACCTTAGAAATTCCTTGCCTCATTAGTTTTAGCAGATGCACAATACAGTAATCATCACGAGTGCTGTAACACTCATGTAGCTGACATTTTATTAAAAAATGGAAATATACAGATGTGCTAATCCCTGCAAAGTGCACATGTATCACCACAGATGACTTTTTATTCTTAGGCCATGGTGACCAAGGGAACAAATGTGTGGGCATTAATGATTTCCCCTGCAGTGTGCTCCACTAGGTCATCACCAGTGCATGGTGTTAATTCTGGTTGAATAAAATGCTCTGGGCAAGAAACATGAAAGAATCTGCAAGGTTGGTAGTTAGGGCTTTTCTGTTGTTCTAAAATGCACTGAAAGGATCACTGCTATCTGTACATGGTTGTGTGAGACAGCCCCCGGCTGGTAAAGTGTACAAGCATCGACTGATTTCTTTTAGAACTGCTGTTGCAATTTTCAGACATGCTTCCCAACCTTTCATAAGATATACAGCAGGTATTAGTTATACTTCAGGATATCAGGTCTGTGAAAAGTGGAAACATAAGTTAAACAGAGGTGCTGACATTCTGTCTGACATTGTGGATGACACAAGCAGCCAGATCACTAAGTGAATAAACAGAGCTTTTTATTTTCCCTGCAGCTATGTGAGCTCTGGTTATTTCTGGCACACCTGCAAAGCCTCTGTGGAGCTTAAGATAAGTGTCTCACAGAGAAAGTTTGACTTAAACATACATTTTGTGAGTGGGATCTGATTTTGACCAACAGTACTATCAGAAAGTCATACCAAAGGACTGTGAGCTTGTATATGCACCAGTTAACATCAAACCCCTGTTCATGAGGGAGAGATTCTGTGTGCACTCCTCATGAAAAAGGTACAGCTGCACATTAAAGCAGATAAAACCCGCATTTGGCTTCATATGTTCTCTATGTCTTAGGACATTTGGATTAAAAGAAAGAATCTCTGTTTTGTCCCATTGCCTGTTCCACAAGTAAAATCATCACCACTTTCATTAGGACAAGTTATAAAGCACCAGTTCCATTGCTTAGAAACATCCTTTGGAAAACACTGTTACCATAACATATGGATAAAACGCTGCTTCTGCTCAGAACCCTCAGCCCGTGTGGTGCACTACTCTTTGCAGCATAATTCCTGGTCCAAGCAGGACCAGTTTTTGTTGTTGTTGTTGTTGTTATTGTTGTTGTTTTCCTTCTTCTCCTCTTCTTCTTCTACTACTACTACTGCTACTATTTCTACTACTACTAGAGGCTGAATTCTCCTTCTTTCACTGAAAGAATAAACAAAGCCAAAACCGGCTCAGCTATTTGTGCTACCTCTTTCTGAGTATGCTAGAGAATGTACCAGAAGAGCCCTCTTTCTCAGGAGAGATTATCACCTAATATATCAAAAAATATTTGCTCGGACAACTTTTTCACCTCCCCAGTCATAAATGAAAATTTTCCTTTCTATTTGATTAGTACAAAGAGATAAATTATTTTTCCTTGTAGAAGAAAGTGGAAGCACCTTTAGGAATGTGTTACTTAGCTCCAGTTCCTTCACTACCCAGAGGGAAGCAGGCTGTTTACTGAGATGACAGTTGACCAAACTTCATTTACACAATAAAGTCTGTGGGAAACAGCTTGAGAGGCAGAGGTGCAAATGCTACCGATAATAACCGTCCACTCATCTGCCAGAAATGTCAAATAGGCAATTCTTCCATTTTCTGATTCTTTCCTTTGGGAATATGTTATGGGTATGGTCAGGATCTGGAACAACAAGGAGAGGGGAAACCTAGAAATGATGCTATTTTTTTGAATCACAGCCCTGCAAGCTACGAGCTGCCTGCTATTTGGTTTCCTCCTCACCCATAAGGCTCTAAAGTAAATATCAGGTCCCCAGGAGTTTCACCTAGTGACAGTGAAGCCAGAAAGAACTCTGCTATCACCACAGATCAACTATCGTGCATAGGAGTACTCAGTGTCATTAATTAAAAACAAACAAACAAACAAACAAACAAAAAACGAAAAAACAATTTGTCTCTTATCTTTCCTTTGAAGACAGCATGGCAATGACCTTTGTCCATGGGAGGCAGGCAGTGCTGCCTGCAAGTCCAGGTTGTGACTGAAGATGAATAAGGAAAGGGAGGATTGGGCCAACAGCAATATTCATTTCCCAGCACTTCTACTACTCCTCCATGTCTGTTATTGAGAACTTGGTATTTTCTTAACACTTAGATAATGGGCAGTGGGTGTTTCTATGGTGACATATTGAGAACTCAACGATTAATGAGTCATTTTGATATCTCTATGCTGATAAAAGTTTGGCAATCTCACCATCCCATTAGTAATATTAGATACTGTGAACCTATGGTTTAGGAAGGTATAAACTATTTTAAAATTGAATGTGACCAATAAAATTCTCTCTGGGCAGTTTTCCAGTGCAAACACTCTTCAACCTCACTATCAAAACATAGTGAAGAAAAGAGCTACTAGACATTTCTTTCATAATTGAGAGTAAGGGATGTGAGTTTCTGGGGTTGTCTTTTATGAACAAGATGAACATGCAGATATTTCCAGTTTCAAATAATATTGCAGCATGGATCAGAAATGTTTGGAGGAGCTTCATTTAGATTTTCCCATCGGTGCTGGATTGAATCTTTGGCAAATGGAAGCCTCTCTGTTATATCACTCTGTTCTGACAAACTCCACTCCTCCCGTCCATAAAAGATGGCATTGTTTTTGTAAAAGAAAACTCAGAGTAAAGCCCAGCAAGCATGAAAAGAGCTGAATTAAGGCCTTGGTGGGGGCTTTCCTTTCACACAGAAACCTTTCTTTTACCAGTACAAGGCTGAGATGAGTTAATCACCAGCCTGATGAAGTCAATCCCTGTTCCAGTACACTTTCTCCAAGGTCATCCAATGAGTCAATGCATAAACTGGGCTAAGAACACAGGAATTGTGTCCTACAAGAGTAATAGTTCTACTATTTATCCAGGCTCTTGGTACTCCTAAAGTTTTCTTTTTTACGGGGAACATTAGCAGGCTGCTCAAACCAGGCAATTTTTGAGACCTCATACAAAATATGGAATGCAGCAAGTCAGCATCAACAGACAGGTGTGAGTGCTTCAGAGGCCTTTGGGAAGGGTTCAGAAATTCATCCAAGACTCATGATGAACTTTAACATTTAAACATTTTCTCAAGAGAGAAAAAAAAGAATTCAAACCCCAAATGAACGGGAGTAGAACGTGACCACAGGAAAGGTCATTAAAGCACAGAGGCACTTTTCCACTCTGTTTGGTTTAGACACTAGAAAGCAATCAGGATGCCTGGCAGCTCTCCACTCCTACAAGCACCTTAGTAGCATTACATCTAGATGTGTATATCCTACTGCCTTATGTCTCAGTCATAACAGGATCTTTTCTCTACCCTGAATAAACAAAGCCTGATCTTTTCCCATATCACTTCTATTTCAGTAGAAATAAAGCAGTTTGGTTATTGGTCTTGATTCCAGTAAGCTGCTTCCCTCTATGTATGGGCTGAGGCACACAAAATGCTGAGCTCTTTCTGGACACAGTTTGAACCTGGACTCAAGATGACACAAGCAAAAGCACATAATGTGCTCAGACTTTGGTGGGGGGGGGGGGGGGTGCTTCCAAGAAAGCATCAAATAGAAGAGCAAGTGTTTTGAAACATCTGAGAGAGAACTTTGTGAAGCGCTGACCACCACCAGTACCCGTAAGGTCTGAAGGGAAGGGTGAATGCCTTGGGCATGGAGGGGAACTGGAGTTGGCTTAGCAGCTCAGCTGTGCTTAAATTTAAATAGACAACACTTAACCTTTTCTTCTCCTTCTTACCTTGCCTTATAGTCACACAGGGCCTTCCCATGAGTGTACAGTAGAGGTTGTTGCACCTAGCCCTCAACAAGCACCACTGATGAGAACCCGAGAACAAGGCACAACAAGAAATCTTCCACACAGGCTCTAAGGCCACATACAGAAAACTGCAGTTTGATGATTGCCACAGTATATAAAAAAAAGAAAAAGGATCACAACAATGTCAGCTTTAACAAAGGTAAGCAAAACATCAATCCCAAAGTATCTTCACAATAGTTGCCAGTCTGGAAAACCATTAGAATAAAACAGGGGACTATTGTGGACTGGACACATGGGTCCTAACTCACCTCTTTCCTCAGATGACTGCCTAAATGTGAAGCTTTGAATGTTTAGATAAGAGTTAAATATCAGTAAGTAGGGCTGATTCCTCAAACCCATAAGAATCCTCTCAGATGACCAGACGTCCTCATGTCCAAATGCCATTCCATGGAAGGTCTCTTTACAGGCTTATGGGAAAGGGTGGGCCTGAGAAGCAAAACTGCTCATGCTTCTCATCCACATATCCTTTCTCTAGGACACTCTAACACCCTCTGATGGTATCCACTAGATTTAACCTATTCAGACAGCAGAGTAACCTGACTTGGCATCTGCTGTTGCCATTCAATAACAGTTTCCTCTCCCATGTCCATAAGTCATTGTTAAATGAGGACATGAACAAGGCAGCTTCCTATTTCTGTCCTCCTTGATGACCCATAAACATGAATTGCTTTGATGGCTTTCAGCCCTTTTCCAGAAATAGGTGTCCCTAGCACTGGATCTTCCCAGTCTCTTCCTGCCTTCTTTCAGAGCAGGCCTGTGCAGCCATGCTAGTGCTGTCCCTATATAGAGAAGAGATTGTGGGAGGTGAGACTTTCACTGCACACAGGAAGAGGACATATCAGAAAGCTTCTTACCTTATTCTTCCCTCCTAAGAATAAGAGTGCCCAGGAGCCAGGTAAGCTTGGTCACAGGTTAGACTCAGCTTGCTGTGCAAAATTTTCTCATAGCACAGAACATATTTGATTTAAAAACTGCATAGCACACATGCTCAGCTGCCCGCAAGTTGGCTGGAACTCAGGAAGTCCCAAAGCTGGGTTTAAAAATCTGTTCTCACAGCTTGAAAATAATGCTCCTAAACCTAAGGACAGTGTCACATGGGGACTGTTTAACAGAAGTTTGCCACTGATTTCGGAACGTAATTACCTCATATCAGTGAAGGTTAATTTCAGTTAAATAGATGATAGCAATATCCTTTGAGTCTGGGTAAGCTGATCTAAGATGAAGCTGCCAGTTCAGTGATTTAAAATTAGAGCAATGCTCTCCCTCCTTCAGGCCCCCCAGCATCATTCTTGTTACCACATGCTAACCCCGCTGCAATCTGATGCTGTACCCGATCAAGAATTGCTATGCTCAAGTGGGAGGCAATGAGAACACGAGCAACACTGCTACAAAAGTCAAATAGAATTTTCTTTATTGCAAAAACGGATGAATAAATACGAGGGTCTGTTTCTGCGGCATCCTGATGGCACTATGTGCAACCCCTGTACAACCCTTCCTTTGCAGGACAGGTATGTGCCTCTCTTGGGGAACTCTCCAAAGAGAGCACAATCCAACAGTTGTGAGTGGTAACTGGAAAAGAGAAATAGGGAGACAGGCACCAAAGGGCTAATAGAGAATAAATATCCTTTCATTAAAACCAGACAGCTAAAGGAAGGAAAGAGAAACCCAAAGAGCACACTCACAAGCAATTATTAATAATCCATGAAATGAAAAGCAAATCCTTCTCAGACTTGTGGCAGTGTAATTCTCAAGGAAGGGCAGTCTGGTGCCCTTCTGCAGTGCATCAAAGCCCTTAGCCTTTGTCCATTAGGGTTTGCACATCACTGCCTGCCCATGCCAAGTCTGATCACACACAGGCAAAATGGCAATGTTGTGGCTGGTGATCTGGCTCTTAAAACACAGCAACTGAGTTTCATACAGAAAAAACCAGGAGACTACGTCTCTTGGGCCATTTAGGTGGTGCCTCATTGGAGAAAAATTATTTTCTGTTAAACATCAGAATTCAGCATCCCCTACTTAGGTATGTGGACAGAGTACAGCAGAGCTGTATATCTATGTTTCCTTAGTTATATTAGACGAATATAACAAAGATTCCTCTGGCTTTTATGGCCCCTTTCCACTTTTTGCTGTCTTGCTACATGACAGGTCTTAAATTCTCTGCAAGCCTTAAGCCAGAACAAACAGCTCAAGTGCACAAAAGGTGAAAAAGCAGTGACAGACCATGTCACACACACAGCTAGGACTGGAATCAGTAAAACGTCACTCACATAGCACTCATATGGAGTTAATTTCTGAGATAACACACGTATCCAAAAAGCCTGTTCAGCTTTTAAAATGATCAATAATAGAACTTTTAATGGTTACGGCTAGTAACCCACTAGCAATCCTAGATAAAAAACTTTCCTTCCCCCCTTTTCCTACCTAGAACTTGTAAACCAAAAGTACTTTCTTTTATACTCTGCATAATTTTTAAAGATGTACATTTCGCTGTACTGACTGAATTCTATATCTTCAAAACAATTATTAATTTTTCTCTGCCCTAATGTTTTCCTTTTTGTCTTAACTTCTTCCCTAATTCCCTTTAAAATGCTCATTTTTGAATGCTTTCCTGTCACCTGGTCTCACTCAAAATTTTACTCCATTCATCTTCAGCTCTTTTGACTCAGTTCTACTCTCCTGGAGATCTGAGCATGATTATATACACATTGCAGTCAGTAGAACAATATAAAACTGTTTTGAGAGAAGAGCCAGATGGAGAAAGACATATGAATCCTGGGCATATGAGGACACACTTGCAGTATTGACCCTGAGGGGTTTCAAAATGGTTAATGCTGTCACTGGATTGAAAACTCTGTTTTATGCTAGTAGCGCATAAAGCTCTTCACTCTTGTCTGTGGTTGCCTGCAACTTATCAATAAGTATTTACCCTACATTTTTCACATAAATGACCTTCATACTCTGAGTTCAGCATGCCCATTACTGCTTTGTGCCACAAGATGTATCTGTTGTTTAACAAAACTGTTGTTAGCAGCAACCTGAGAAATGTGAAATCACATCCTTTCTGTTTGGACACTGTGCTTTTCTTGCTTTGTGCTGTGGAAGCTGAAGGGGATACAGCTAGGATGACTGGCAAGGTTTTCCATGACTTCCATCAGAAAATTTTAATCTGCGGTCTAAACTTTACCTCATAATACTTTGGTTTTACAACTGTCTTCACTCACAAATTGAAGTCCCTGCTCCCACCAAGAGGAAATGTAGCACTCTCTTCCCTATATTATTTTAATGCCAAATGGAAGAGTTTCATGAGAGGAAGCAGCCAAAGCATCGAACAACTTCATCTAAAATGACATAACTCATAGTAAAGCTTGGCGAAGTAGTCAGAAAAAAAAGGTTTTGCTTTCACCAAACTATCAGCTGAAAATTGGGTTCTTCTGAAAGCATCTTGGATGGGAAAATACTTTCATACCAAAAATGAAAGACAGGCTGGCCACAGGTATGGGCCATCAGCAGCACCAGAACAGTCAGCTAGACACAAGAGAGCCTTGGAGAGCAAATCCACTTTGTTTGGACAGCTTCCCCTATGACTAGTCCTCAGAGAAGCCATTAATCATTTGCAGAGCAGCCTAGCAAGGCCCTGCAGGGCAGAACAAGGTCCCTCCTGTTCCTTCTCGGGAAAGCCTGCGGTCTGACACTCCTGCCTTGCATGGTCTGGGGCAGCTCCTCTTCCTCATGCCAGGTGAACCCCAGTCAAATTGTGGAGCTGTGTCAGCCACCAAAGGAGGTTTGCTGTGTACTGTTACCTCCCAGCAGGACCTCTGTGGTTGTGCAGCTGAGCTGCTGCTCCTCTCTCCCAGCCATGGGTGTGCAAGACATCAGGAGGGCAAGAGAGATTGTCCAGCCTGTAACCCAGCAGTGCTCTGGGAAACAGAAGGGGACACTGCTCTCCTCTCCTTGTCCTCTTTCTGGGCACTGGCCTCAGCTGATGTAATTAGGGTCTTTGAACACAAAGAATTAATATTTCAGAGCCTGTTTCCATGGGTAACATCTGTGACAGCTCTTACTAAGTGCTGCACACCAGTGCACAACTAAACATGTCAAAATCCATGAGGAAACAGATCACACATTTATGGGGTGTCCAAAGGGAAAATGTGATGTCACTTGACCAAAGGCAGCCCAAAAACATGCACAAAAGATGGGATAAGGATCTTAAAGAGTTAATAGGACCAGTAGGATACTATTTTTGGACTGCCCTGCATGAGGAGACAGCAGATTTCCCAGCATGTCAGTGACCTCCTCCTGCCTACACTTATCTATGGCTGCATATAAGACTCTCATTGTAAGAGTTATCACTGGAGCCTTTAAAAAGCCCATAAACCCAAACACTACATGGGAGATGAGACACTAAAAGGACAGGGTGAAGGGTTTTCTTAACTGATTCATCACTAAGACCATTTTGGATTGTTCTAGTGGCATACAATAATAAAATTTACACAGTGCTGTTTTGTATCAGAGAAATTTATTGTTTGGGAAAGCTGCTGTGAGAGCAGCTCTGAAGAGGCCTGCTCCTGAGAGCAGTGGCCATAGAAGTAGTGCTGTGCCCAAGCTCACTGCAGGCAGGGTGGTGGTTGCCTCTGCCTCTGTGGGGTGCAGGCAGCCTCCAGCCAGCAGGAAACCAGGTGCTGCTTTTGAGGAGCTGTCTGGGATCAACTGATGGGGTAAAAATTAAGTATTTAATTATCCAAGTTCTTTCAGATATGAATGATTTTAAGACATTACCCAAATGTGATTGTTCAAGTTGGAAAGTCCTGGGTTGCACCACAGCAAAGAACAATGACATACATCAGCTCTCCATGGAAGAAGGACAACAGATGGAGGTTTATCACAGTGCGACATTTTCAAATGTGCCTATGCTACTTCAGAGACTAATGTAAGAAAAATCTGGAGCCAGTTACTCTGTATTTCCAGAGAACAAAATTCAAGCTCAGTTGAGCAGTTTTTAAATTCTGTTTCTACAGGATTCAACCAGTGTTATTCAGCAACCCTTTTGAATGGAAACAGCCCTTTCAAAGATTTGAAGATTTGCTTGTTTATAGTTGCAATTTTCCCATTGCAAAATTCTACATATTGAGTAAATCACATGGTTTGGTGATTCATTTGGCAATTTGTCTGCATAACAGATACAAAAGAGTTCCAGCTGAAAACACACCTGGAGCTTCTCCTCCACAACCCACGGTGGGTGGCAGTAGAGGCTTGGCAGACAGGGCAGAAGCAGCCTGAGTCACTGAGATGTTTATCTAGATGTTAGCAGATGTTGTGGGTGAGTTATCATATTGTTTTGTCCCATTTAAAAGGAAAAAAACCAAAAAGTTTTCTTGTAACTAAAACAAAAGAGACAAAACTGGTTGAGAAATAAATTCTTGTTCAGCACCCTGTCCAAAAGTGTTCTTGTATTTGTGCTCTTGGAGCAATATGCATAACAGACACTGATTTGTTTGACGCTAAGTAGGAGTAGAGCTTGTAGAGGCTTGAAAGACATTTACCTTCTATGTAATGGCAAGTATTTGCCTTTAAGCTACTTGCTGTTTGATGCAGCCTGCAAAGCATTCAGTCTTGAGAAGAAATGTTAGAGATATCTGTAGTAGAACTTGTCTCAGTGTGGACAAATCAGCAGCAGTAGTCAGAGATCAGGTGGCCGCTACCAGATGTTGCGAAATTATACCCAGGTCCGTACAGCATGGTACTGAGCTTTTAATGACAGCCATTCCCAAGACATCCCTAACTCTGAACACCTGCCAGACAGAAACCTTAATTGAAGTCTGCATCCATCAAAGAAGAAGTCTTCAAAATTTGGCTTAAAGGAACAAGAAAATAAGAGGTAGCTGTGGTTTTATTTGTGCTTTCCTGCTTTAATGGTTTTGTCCATTCAAACATTTTTGCTCCATCCCAAAAAACATCTGGATTCCCTCACCTCATGGAAGGTGCAGTAGTAACCTTCTGAATTTTCCCAAAGAATGAGGTAAAAAGCACTGTGATTTTCTCCTAATTCACCTTCCAACACAGGAACAAACAGGCTGCTTTGCCAGCACTCACAGTATTCAGATCCCTGTACTAAAAGCTGATCTCAAACACAAGTAGGATGGAAAGTCCCCAAAACATCTCCCCTGTGCCCAAAACATGGTGGCTTACCAAGAACTAGGCTGGCACAAAGGAAAACTGGTGGCACAGTGAGCCACAGGGAGGTCAGTCAGGCTCTAAAACAGCCTTTATATGAAGCTGACTCAAGTTTATCAACATTTTAATATATATTTTAATGAATGATTTCCATATAATTAGCATTCTCTTTTTTCCCAGAGTTCCCCATGTCATTTTGTTGTGGTTTTGTGGATTAAATGTTACTAAAATTACATGAAAAAGTAAAATTTTCCACCTCCAAAAAACCACAAATCTCCTATTGTAACTCCTCTTTACTGGGGTGCTCAATTAGAGTCAGCACTACAGAACTCATACTATAAAAACACTAGAAATATTAGTAGAAATAAAAAGCATTAGCTACCAAGCATTAACAGAAATCCAAAAAGGAATATTAGGTTTACATTAAAAATATTTTTGTCAGTAAAAATCCATCAGAATACGTTGCAGCTTGCACAGATTTGTGTCAGTTAAATCCATTAGAATAAGAAAGGACAAAAGGAGTATAATCTGATTTCACTAAACTTCTGTCTTTTAATGTGGATGCCTCGTTTACACTAGTGGATTCATTCTTATGCCGGGCTGAGCACATCTTATTCTTCTAAGTGCATAAAAGTAATTAACTGACTGGTGGGGGGGAAAACCCAAAAAAAAAAAAGAAAAAAGGAACATAATTTCCTTGAAATTCTGTTGGGCAGCTGTCAGTGCCCATGTATCTGTTGAACACAGTTTTACTTCAAATGGTGCATTTGGAGGTGACTTTGTGGAAATCATGCTGTCACTGTGTCTGAAGGGAATAGGAGGTTTAAAATTATTTCTATTCTGACTGTTCCTCTGGATTTCAGTAACACAAGTCACAATAGAAATGTAACTCATTTATGAGGGTAAAAGCTTTGAAGATTGTGTTGTTGGGGGGTTTTGGTTTGGTTTTTTCCCCTCCTCTTTCTCTTCTTTAGACTCTCATATTAAAAATTTTGTTGTGAAATGAATAAAAAGCAACTTCAAGTCTGTTGCTTGACTATTTAAGACAGATGTGCTGCCAAAGTCCAGCATATTTTTAAACTGCTTACACATGGACTCCAGATGAGTTTATTGGTGAAACCTAGGTTTCATTCTTGGTCATATGGCTATAAATTAAGAATACAAAATAACAGCTTCCTCCTGCTCTTGTTTGTTAAATTAATCTACTAACTAAACTATTTTTTCTTCTTGACTCTCAGTTTAAATTTGTCAGCATAGACTAAGAGTCCAAAGCTGATGGAGATATGGAAATATTAAGGAGGAGTTTCAGTTAAGACTCAGTCAAATTGGACCAGAGATCAACTGATGATAAACAAGTTACAAACTGATGTTTTGAAAACATATATATTATTAAGCTGTCTCACAACTGCCGGATCCTTGTCATTTGACAATGTAAGAGATCTCAGAATCTGCTCTTTCTGGAACTACTGCAACCTTGCAAACTTTGTGCTCAGTAAAAGAGGAGTAAAGTTTTTTTAAACTAAACGATGAATAAAATTTATTTGCAGTACAGTTCCATTTACTTGTCTGAAGTCAGCAAAATAATGAATTACAACCATATACATCACCCAGAGGATTTACTGAGTGAAACAGCACAGGTAGCTCCAAAAGAGGTCATGTAAGACAGGAAAGACCACATGGTATTGCAAACTCAACCATGGTCTCCTCAGCCTACTGTGCGCACATACCTGATAACACAGAAACATCTCCTTGAAATTAGCTCTGGGAGTTTAGTCAAAAAAGCAGTTGTAACTAATCCTCTCAACCATGTGTGTAGGTAATGTGAATTCTATTTCACTTGAAGAGTTTCACCAGTGTCCTCCAGACACATAGACCTGAGCTGAAACAGAAGTTGCATGCTTAAGACAAAAAGGGATTGTTTAAATTCTGTGATATGTGCTGGCAGGAATTCATGTGTGGTCATCCTGAATTTATTAAAGAAAATGGATCCTTGATGTGCCATGATTTTTTTAAGACACGGTTCAGGAAAGCTGCTAGAGGCTGGTTTCATCTCTCCTATACCTTGCGCTCTGAATTTCATCTAAATTTAGAACAAATTCCATCCTTTTCATTCCCTTCAAGAACTCCCAAGTCACTAAAACAATGAAAAGAAACTCAGAAATAATTACATGGGATTTTCATGGGGGTAGCAAGAGAACAAGGCACAGACTCTCCAATCCTAAGGGAATATCTATTTCCCGTGTTGGCCCCAAGAACAATGGATATGTGCAGAGTTTTGGGGAACTGGAAGCAGAAGTTACACCACAAAAAAGTGCACAGTGGCAGAATAGAATATTGGAGCTTTATTCTTCAAGAACATTTACATGTGACTATTGAAATGTCAGCTACTTTTCCAAATGTTAATTATGTATGACATTTAAGTTAAAATAAATTATATATAATAAATTATATCTTTATAATGAAGTCACGATTAAACTTTAATGAAAGGCTCAAAATCTACCAGCAGTATGTATTTTTTGAATGGGTCACCCACATCAAAGATGCCATATTCCATCTCAGGGATAATATTTTTAAAATAGTTTCCTGGATTCACATCCTTCCAACAGATGATTCAGGAGGGAAAAAAAATCAGAGAGTTTAGTCTTGACAAGGGCAGAGCACTAGTCGTTCTTGCACTAATACTGCTGATTGAAGAACAGGTTAAATTGTGGAGGAGGACTCAGAAACGGACTAGTCAGAAGAAAGAGAAAGCTTATTCCAAGAGAGTACGTGTTTTAGATGTGTCAAAATCAAATTACTAATTAAGACAATAATTCAAATTAGAACCAGCTGGTAGTTTAACATTCCTCAAACCTTTATTCAGCAAAAGTTTTCAGTGTTTGCATGGTTTGAGTCCCACCAAAGTCCATTAACAGTCAAAGAGCAGTTCAGAAACTTTGAAACCTCACAATAATTTTCCCTATTTGAAGATTTCTGAGGCTTTGGTCTGCTGTTAGCTAGCCCAGTCCTGCGCAAAAGTTTTGTCCAGCAACACCAAACTACAATTATGTTTGGTATAGCCTACATATAAGCACAGCAGCACAACACATAGGGTAAAGTTTTGACTCTGTGAATCACCCTACTCAAATCTTGGTGACAAGAGCCACCATTCAGGTGCCAGAAATCCACTCTGCAGAGACTCAATCACTGGAAAAGCTTGTTCCTTATCCTTTTACAGACCAACTTTTCCCTTTTTGAGACCATATTTCCCTTTTAAAATTTCTATATAATCTCAGCTAATACAATTGTTTCAGATTATGCAGTTTATTTTGTTTCTATGACAACCTGGGGACAAGAGTTCCAGTGTTTAATTACACATCCTGGAGCAGGATCCAAAACTTCTGGCATTGCCCAAGCTGGCCACTTTTCCATCAGTTCAGAAGTCTTTTTTCCGCATCAGAAGAACAAGCTTCTTCATTCCAGATTCTCCCTAAGCCCAGAAGAGAAGGCAAGCAGTTCTACAAAACTGCCCTCCAAAAGTCTTAGTGTACAGTAGAAAGTCTCTAACAGAGCCCTTCATGAAAGCTTTCAAGTAAGTCACGAATTCTTTTCCCTTAACAGTTGCCAAGGACAAAATTCAAGACAGTCACAGAAGAACTAAAGTAGTTGCTGTCACTAGCAATAAACTCCAGAAACTTCAGCAGAAATTTAAAAGCTCTCATACTACTATAGAATAATAATTGGAATTCCCTTCTGCTCTCTCAGACCACATAAGGTCCATTGAAACCTCTTCAGGTTTTATTTTGGGCTTCAGACCTCATGAAGAAGGATTTGTGGTGATTTTCTGAAACTGCTAACTTAGAAATTTAGATGTATCCCCTGGTTATCTCAAGCAGTTTGGACATATCCTTAGGAATGTAGCCATTTTTGTTCTGGAAAGGTTTTATTGCTGCTATTTTTGAGATATTTTGAGATAATTGCCGCAAAGTTGTTTTCCTGTTATATTCCTTCCCCTGCTGCATTCCAAATAAAGGGTTATTGATGAATTTTTTGATGCACACAGGTTGCCATCATCTCGTAGTATGAAATAGTGGATGTAGTTTGTGGAACATTGTGTTACATATATGGGAAATAAATCACACTCCAAGTTCCTTAATGTATATTTCACCATGAAGAATGTTTGTCTTATATCTTCTTTTACAAATTTAGTCAAGATCTGCAAATATTCTTAGCAAAAGGGGAAAAACATTGGGGAGCGGTAAAAATCCTTCTTGGCATGTTTGTATGAATTTTCTGAGTGACAATCTGAAACCCATCAAATTACTTGCTTTCCCGTGAGACTGAGCTCCTTAGAAGCATAATCTATTCTGAGACCAGTGAGCAAGGAAGAAAATAACCTTGCAGTATCCTTTAAGCCTTATCCAAACAAGAGTCAGGATTTTTTTTAAGTGACTAATGACTGTAGGTGCCTTGAGACTCCATAAAGAGGTCTGATTTCCAGGGCTTAAGGTGTTGCCTGAAAATAGCAGCCTTGCTGGTGCCTCCTGTTAGCCAATCTAGCACAGAGACACCACAACTCACTAGACTTTTCCCTTACATCAACTTCTACTGTAACCTACTGATGATACTGAGTGTGAAACAACCCACAACCTTCCTGCTTCAGAGACTCCTCCATGTTTCCTCTCCCACACAAGACTGAAGTATCTGTCCTGGTTGTTTGAATCAAAATTAAGTAATTCAATTTGTCAGACAGAGAAATTTTGGAGACTCTCATGACTGAGACGTCCTCTAGTTCTAAACCCCAAATGGGAAGAGAAGAAAATGAAGTGCTTTGCCCCTTTAGATTTCAAAGATAACCTCCAAGTTGTAAAACAATCAACCCACATGTTATAGAGACCTCAAGCAGACAGACTAAAGCAAAAACAACCAAGGTGCTAATTTCAGCAATCGGTCTCCAAGCCAGGATTCACTTCAAAGGATACTCGTGATCATTTGAGTGTTAACATTTCCAAACAACTAGTACAAAAAGAAATATCCTATACTGGGTTAAGTGACTTTTTTAAAGGAGTGTAACTCATTCAGACTGATATACCAGGGAACATATGTTAAAAATCAGACTCTGCAGCATATGAACTGTTACAATTAAAATAACGAAAGTCTACCCTCCAGGGTAAAAATGAATATGCCTTTACCAATGATACAAAACAGCAGTGCAACACTTAGAAGCAGGAAACTTCACCGTATTTTGAAAGGCACCCCCCAGACCACCTTCAAGAAGGAATCATTGCCCACTAAGATTTCACTCCCAGTGGTCTCATCCCTTAGTGCCTTAGAGTTCTGTTCCCAATCATTATGCTGTAGATGGCTTAGGACAGCACTAGGCATGGATAGCTTCACTGAAGATATTTCCAGGGAGGACAGGAGATGAGAGACATTGCAACTGGAAGCATTTACAGCATAAAAATTCATATACATGGACTCCTGCTTCCTCTCTAACTGAAGAATCAGGATATCATGTGTTGTAACAAATAAAGGGAGATACACCCATGTCTGCCGCAGGCCAGAGTCTATCTGTCCTGAGTGATGTTGCAGGTTTAAAGATAGCCATTATGTGTGAATTAACCACTCATATTCTGACTATCTATGTAGTTTATTTTGCTCATCACAGACATGTGTATCCACAGAGAAAGGAGCCTGGGAAGATGGCAAGAATGTTATCCACTAGTAGGTCAGCATTTGTCCACCCTATTTTGCCTCTCTGCTTTTCTGCAGCTGAGCCTTCTGTGCTAGAGTCTATGCAGTCAGACCAGGGCACAGACACTAGGCTGTATTCCTGTCAAACCCCACTGATAGGGGCATGTTCACACCAGCCTGGGAAGTGGCCACCTCTGTGGTTTCAGACCTAGTGACTACTCATCACTCAAAACTCTTGCCTTGAACCAGATCATATTTTCAGGCACCTTGGGAAGTTATTACCTCCTAGGAAACCCAGTCTTCCAGGCCAGTGTGGAATATTTAAGCTCTCTGTTCAACTGCAATGTTAATGGCAAGGTGCTATGGCCCAGTGTTAATGGCTGACATGCAGTGGCAAACCACAGGATCACTTGCCAGACAGCTCAGCTGCCTAAGTTATGTTCCAGCTGTCCATTGCGGGTCCACAGCTAAGACAAAGTAAATGCTATATGAGCACTCAGCTCCCTTCAGAAGAAAGCTGAACAATTTCAAATCAAGAGGCAACTGAACTGATCCTGTTCTTCTCAGCTGTGATTTTCTGATTGACAGTGCAAATTCTACATGTCTACCATGTAAAATTACTGCTGTCTCTGTATTGTTAAGATTGGCCAGTCAGAACTTCTTTAAGCTACTAGTCCCAAACAAACATTTTGTAATGTGATAGTGTTCAGTCTGAGCTTTTTTTTCCATCTTAGCATGTGCTTGTTCTGCTAAACACTATGCCAGGATTTCAGAATATTTCTTTTAGAGAATGTTAAGGCAGATAGGTAAGCCTTGGACTTCTGGACAAGAAATTTATTTCTTGGGTATGTGTTAAGTTGCATCCACAGCCTGTTATATATAATATTTCATTGCTGACTGTCACTGTCAGGTGACTGTCAGTTCCAATATGGCTGGTCATTGCAAGCTCTAATTTTCTTCAGTCCCAGGGAGGATAAAGAGACCACAGAACTAATAATCTGTGAGTTCCATCACAAACAGCTAGAGCTGAAAACCCTTTGCAGACTGCCCATAAAGGTTTTGTATGGCTCCAGTGGCCAAAAAAAAAGAATGGTGCACATTTGGAGCTCTTGAAAGGAAATTATGTCTGATTCCCACAAGAGGTTTTCCATATGAACCTGGTTCCCATGGCACTCTTAGAGGCAACATTACGTCTGCATGGAAATCTCCTTTGCCATTTCATTTACATTGAATGGCAATACAAACTGCCACGTTATGTTTCCCCCTTATAATCAAGGACTTAATTTCCCTAATGTAAAAATAGTGATGGCATCTGTGTGAGTATCAGCTTGATGTTGGCAGTCAGATGTCTACTCCCACATTTGTGAAGAACCCTGCCTCACATATTTGCTCTCATACAGTTTGTGCTACATGAAACATTAAGAGAGGAGAAGGGAGTTTTTCTTGCCCACCTTTGAGCTGCACTGATCAGTTATACACAAGAACTTGGGAGTGCAATGAACATGCATTTCAAACTGAGTTCAATCCTGCTGCTCTATTGCACAAAGAAACCACTGTCCCTCACACACACAGGCAAGATGCACTTGGCAGACAGGCTTCGCACACCAGGGGAGCAGAGCTTTACACCAGAATCTGGTGTCACCCAGCAGACAAGAGCTTAACGCCTTCCAACAAAACCCTTCATTTGCCAGCAGACAGCAAAGAGAATCACAGAATCACAGAACGTTCTGAGTTGGAAGGGACCCACAAGGATCATCAAATGAGCACCTTTGCATCCTTTCCTAGGAATCCCACAAGTCTGAGATCAATGCAGGAGGACGACCAATTAGGGCCACGATGATTTTGTAACAAAAAACACTGACCTAAAGGTCAGAGCAGACTTGAGAAAAAACATATCCACCTAATGGAAGAGTCAATCAGGCTTTCCTCTGTCTGGCCATGCTCTCACTATTTTAACACAGAATTAAACCTGACTATGTTAAAAATGTTCAGTTGAAAATTGCAAATGAATGTTACTGAACTCAAGGTCCTTGTCCTTCGCCGCTCTCATCTTCTTTTTCACTGTCATGTCTTCTCTTCTCCCTTCCTTCCTCTCTTCCTAGTCAGCATTTTTGAAGTTTATATCATACTCAACTCTGGAATTTCAGTAATGTGCTTGGAAGTTTCTCCTAGAGGCCAAACTTTATTCTTTTCTGTGAGTTATTTTTTGTTTCATTCTTGAACAGGCATTTCTTGGAAGTGCAAGTACTCACAGAACCATAGCATAAGGCAATCATGTAAATATTAATATTCACACAGCACTGAAGATTACAAGATAATTAGAAGCTATATAACCATGTAACTCAGTTTATAAAGAGTATGACAGTTATAGGACCAAATTTTGTCTTTCTTCCAGGCCTGACTCCTTGGAATCTCTTTTTTCCTCTTTGTTTATGAGGAATTAATCATTTGGAACCTCATCCAAAAAGCTCTAGGGTCAATGCAAGTCCCCCATTGACTGCAGCAGATTTTGAGTCCTTGGCAGCTCAGACCTCAAGCACATTACCAACCTCCTGGTACCCCATCCCTCAGCAGCATCAAAGAGAGATGTCAGAAAACTTCCACATGGGATTCACTCTTGGAACAGATAAGAGGGTCGGGCAAAGCCCTCCATTTGGGCATCCATCCATGCATGTCCTCAAGCCCACTAGGTCACTTACTGCCACAGCCTCGTTAGACTACAATGTCTGAAGGTCCCCTGCCTGGCTCTACTCCCACCTGGTAGCACAGGCCAAGTCCTGGCAGACAGTGACACATCTCCCCAGAGGAGCAGAGGGTCTGTGGGGCTCTGCTGCAGTGGGAGTTGTGAAACAAGGCTTGGCAGGCATAGCAACAAGAAAGAGTGCTTCCAGCTTCCCCCTCTCCTCTCCAGTCACTTTTGATCAGACATTGCTTTTTTGGTAGCATGTATTTCTCTCTCTGGCTTGCACACAGTTATGAAGTCAAACAAAAAAATTACCCATCCGAATACAGCCCTTGGCGGATTTAGAACCTATTGCTTTATGGGAGCCGTTTACATTCAACCTCTGTTTTTACACATTTATTGCTTTAACTGTTTTACTTCTAGCTGTAGAGGGGTAGCAAGCATCATGATAAGGAGATGCCAATGGACAGATTTTCTCTCACATATTGTAGGAGCCTTTGACCAAACCCAACTGTCAACAGACTACATCCATTACTGAAAGAAATGGATGTTTTCAGACTAGAAGAAAATTCACTGGTAAATAACAAACAATAAATATTTAATACTGGGCCCTTTTTTTCTCTTAGAAACCATAGAAAGTCAGTCCTTAGTTAATTATGTTCACAGGGAGGCATTTCAGAGATGTTCACAGAGCAACTGCATCACACTGCTGGAACAATGAGACCTCAAATAACATTTTATGGCATTCCCTCAAAACCAAAAGAACCTACTTGAATACCTTTTCACCGTACTTTTTGTGTGCACATGTTTAGTAAATCCCAGAAAAGTTGTAGTGAGTCTTTTAAAGTGAAAATGTTTCTCAGGTAAATGCATGTGCTTTAGGTGCTTATTACTACAGTATGTTCTGAAGTTGTCTCCATCCCATAGCTCTGGAAGACTGGATTGAAACAGATCTTTTTTAAAGCTACTATGTCACCATCACAATATTGCATGATATCCAAAAGAAAGCGATTCATAAGGTGAATTTTAAGTTGTTCACATTTCACAGTGATTCAGTTATGTCTTATTCCTTCTTCTGCCCATACACAATCAGTGCCCTGGGGCTGAGGTTTCACAATACTACCATGTCCCAGCAGCTTATTCCCCACACCCTGTGCTGCTCTTCCCTGACTATTTGCATGCCCTCCAGAACAAGCTACCTCATGTTTTGGGCAAAATTTCTTCAGTAATTAATGTTTGACCTCCAACTAGTTTGTGAATTAGTTTCAATTACACGTGTAAATAGATCATTTAAAAGCTTGTATTTAGTGTTAAAATACAAATTGTGAAGGCTTTCTCCTGAAGACTTAGACAGCCTTGTATGTATTCATTGAAGAATGAATACCAAAACACTACCACTGACAGGAATCTAGTATGTTCTTTTTGCAGTCATTTTTAAAGCCAACGTATCAATCATTTGCATTAGTTTTCACAAATAGCAGTCCCTCACTAATCCCTGAAACTAAATACACAAAGGAGGCTGAACTGAATTTTGGCTTTGATACCGAATGAAGATAAAGAAAATGGTTTGCTCTTGAATTTCCACTGTTTATTTGCAATTTTATTTGCATGTAAATGGTCAAGATTCAGTTCAATAACTACTGACTGTTCAACCTGAACGGAAGTGATGTGAATTACCTCCATGCTCCCACTAATTTTGCCTGTGTCAGGAAGTCATAGTGAGGGACAAGAGGTGGCCATAGAAGGGAAGTGCTTTGATGCTTTTGAGCAGTGCTGGAGCTGCAGAAACAGCAGTAGCCAAAGCTTTGAAGAAGCAGTAGTTGAACTTCGCATACATAAATTCAACACTGTAGTACATATTCTCTGGAGTGTCTGTAGTTGCATGTTTTTCTGAACAGCAAAATGTCTACATTTTACAAAAAAAATGGAAAACATTCTATTCTAAATCTAAAAATTAGAGGCTCCATCCTTTCAAATAGATGCTCTGCATTCTTCTAAAAATTGTGTTGCCATAGATATCCTGTGGGGCACATGATGTTACCATATCATTTCTACGAACTTTGAATTGTATGAGCATATGAGTAATTGAAGTCAGTCAATGACAACAGCCATAGAAAAAACTCTTACTTCAACTGAGAAGAGAGATATTTCATGTTCAAACCTTACAGCAGAAGATAAGAGGGATACAGGCTCGCATTTGGAAAACAAGTCACAACTTTACACCGCAGCTCCTGAGTGAGGCACCAGGACATACGGCAAAGAATATCAGAATGAGATCTGGGCAATGAGGTAGAAATGCACATTTTCACCAAATACTCAAAAAGTTGAAAAAATAATAAAATATCTCCCAGCATGTACATTAAAACCACGAGCAAGCCAAACGGTTCCTTTATCTTGATTTTTAATGCATACTAATATATATTAGACACATTCAACTAACAGTAAAATCATTCAATTTGACTGTGGATTTGGAAAGCAGATTTTTAAAAAGTCATATATACTCTTTCTGATGATTTTTATAATATTCAATGCATCTGTCTCATGGCAGCAGACAGGATGATCCAATACCTCACCCCAAGGATGTTGCAGAAAATTTTCCTGGATGCCCGCAGAAGGGCTCTGTCCCTTCATGTTGATGCCTGTAACAGACTCTCTTGATGACACCCAGATATGAAAAGAAAGCTTTCTGTTTATATCAGTTCTCAAACCACTACAACACTACCCTTTCTATTGCATTGTCTCTTATCTTATTCAGCCTTGTACTTTCAGATGTCCATCCATAAACCAATTAAAAAATCATTCTCTCCAAATGCAGCCTGTCATTTATGAAAAGTCACACCATAGAGCTTGTTTGACAGAAAAAAGATTAGCTCCTAGTTTAATTAAAAGTGAATGCTAGAGCATCTTTTGAGGCTTAAATTTGGTGCGGCCAAGTGTGTCATAATCTTCATTTCTCTATGGGATTGATTATCCCCGTGGCTAGACATCATCATTGTGACTGAGCCCATTCATGAACTCAAGAACAAGGGATTTACTACTGTAGAAGCTGGCAGGAAATTCCAAGGTATGGAGCGTGAAAACTGTGAACCACAGAAAGGTAGACCCTGCCAGCTCTGACACCAAAGGAAAGCTCTGAGGCCACAGTTCCCATCTGAGCAGCAATAAGCCCATGGAGGACATACCATTAAGCTAGCTCTGCCTGGAGGTGAAAGAAAGAATGACAAGGAAAAATTCATCAGGAGGGAGCTGATCCCTTCAATGGGGACCAAGATGGCCCTGGAAGGTTCTCCCCAAGCTGCAGATGCAAAAAACAGAAAAACCCTACGAGGTTTTTGGGGAAATGAAAAGTCAGCTGAAACCAAAAGATTCTGTTAGATATGAACTTGATGTGATTAGATTAAGTGTTCTCTTTCTGTAATTTCTTCATTTACCTCTTTTATAAACATTTGTAACTGTGTTGCCTATATTGGATGCTGTAAGTACTTCTCCTGGCATACTTCCCAAAACTCTCCTTTAATTTAAACCAGGCTAAGGTAGCCGGGTAAGATCAAAGTGTTTTTCATCAGGACTGGTGAATTTAAAAACATGAGTATTAAGAAACTGTCTTGTGTATCCAGCTCCCCAACATACCTCAAGAGAGAGGGTAAAAGACCTGCCTTTACAGAAATTTCATGAGCTGACAGAAGACTTGGCCCTGCTAGGAAGGAGAAATGATCCTGTGAACCCAGCCTTCCCTGGCACACAGCAAGGTGGTGGAAGAGTCCTGTGCACAAGGAGCCTCCAGGGGATTTTTCTAAAGGAAAACCATTTTTATTTTCCATGATTGCACGTGGCAGACAGCACTAGACAGTTTGGCAGACCTGCCACTCTCAGAAATCACACAGCTCTCTTTATTTGCAAAACCAACCCTGGAAAATCAGTGCGGCTGAAAAAAAAAACTGGGAAGGTTCTGAGTGTGCAAAACCTGTAGTTTCACAGTTCAGCCTCAAAATCAAGCCACCGTTGTGTTAGAGTGCCATGATAGCTGTTTCAGTACATTTTTGCTCTTAAGGTTTTCAAATAGGGCTTTAAAGTTAAAAAATAATCTGTTTGTACAGTGGTGTTTAATCTGCGTGCTGGATTCACATGGACAGGTCCCCTCTTTTAGAAAGAGCAAAATTCTTTGACCACAGAGGTAGGTTTTGGAGTGTATTTAAATCAGCATGCTCCGTTTAAAGTATGATTCACAAGACAATATCAGAATGCTAACAAAGTTCACTGCTACTTGTAATCTCCTTTTCGCTTTAAGAACCAGTGGAGAATGAGGCTTGTGCCGGGTGCCACACCCAGAGAGCAGCAGGCTGGCTCCACAGGAGGAGCCCATTGAACAGAGACCCAGGGAAACTCACAAGCCCCTGGAAAGCACAATGCACATAAACCAGTAGCTCCTGGGAATCGGAGTGAGGCATTGGCCACAAGGTTTAAGCAATGAAAGAAACAAGGATACTGTAAAATACGGTAGGCAAAGAGATAAGAGTAAAGTGGCACAGAGTTGAAGAAGCTGAACAAAAGGGAATGGGAAGATGAGCACAAAGAGGCAGACAGCCTGGCTTGCTGCAGTCCAGGCAAAATTCTGTGGATTTCTGAATGCCAGAAGTTCTGGGTTGTGGCTGGCTACAGTCTCTGGCCTGTTCCTCAGCAGGCTTCCCCATGGGCCACGCAGTGGAGTGGGGAGGAGGAGGCACCTGGGCAGGGCTCTCTCCTGCACACCTCTGAGTTCAGAAGGTTGCTGGCAAGCTCCATTTCTCCCCTTCCCCTCCCTCCGTGCATCAGGCCCAGATTTGGCTGCCTTCACAGCTGCAGCTGTCCCTACCAGCTGGAATCAACCGTCCTGGCTCTGTTCCAGCTCAAAAGCAATTACATTCTTGCAAGTGGATATTGCAACTTCCTGTCCTAAACAATCATGTACTGTTCCTCTGCACTTTTAACCAGCTGCTGCCTTCTACTCAGAGATGTCTGCAGGCATTGGGGTGGGGCCCTGGAAGAAAGGTGGTGGTGTATCAAGAGGAGATCATTCCTGTGCAGGTTCACCTGTGGCTTAGAAAGGTCAGGGAGTGCTTCCTGACAGCTCTGAATATCTGCATATAGCTCTCAGTGCTTCAGCAACATATAATAACATTACCTGGGCTAGACACTGCAGCAGGAGAGTGCTTTTTCTTGGCTCAAATCTTCCAGGAGGAATCTTCCTCTATGTCTGAGCTTCATAAAACAAGGCGTCTCCAAGAATTTTTTTGAGAACTACCTTGCCTTTGCCAAGCATCTAAAACCAGAGCCTGGCCCATGACACCTGGAAAAGAGCTCTGTAAAATGTCTTAGTAAAAAAAATTGATGAAGGCATCCAAATCATAAGTGGGATTACTGGTCCCAGACTAACATACCTACTTACCTGCAGCTGTTTTTTTTTAAAACTGTTCCATTCAATCGCCAGCTTCTCCAGGCTTATTTTTGCATTCTGACTTTACTACATGAGCCGCATGGATCTGAATTGATCATAGGACTTTTTATTTCTGTAACTTTTTCCACACCTGAGCTTTTCAGAGGCATGGATTTCACCCCTTAGAGGAAGGTGCTCACGCATTCATTAATGTAAGCACAGCACAGAGTGGCACTGAGTGAGGCAAAGTACCTTGAAAGACAGAGTAAACATACGGAGAAGCTGGGAACCAGGCTCCCAAGTAAAAGGCTGTGAGCATGCTGTAAAAGGTGAGAAGGATTTTGGGGATAGAAATTCCCACTCAGACAGGCACCATCTCTTGTAGCAATCAGCAGATCCACACCGACTAGTCAGGACAGTTAAACCCCTCATTTCATCTAAGAATAATTGACTACACATTCGGGGAGTGAGGGCTTTTAAACATTGCTGATTCTTACCTCCCTAGTTCCTAGTGCCCAAACCTTGATGTCTGTAGTTAGTGGCCTGTTGATGTGCCTGTGAATTATTTGTATCCCCATGTCAATGAAACAAAACAAGTCAGCCACAATTGCATTGAAAAACTGCACAGGGGTCCGACCAAAGGTCCATCACAGCCCCATCATCCTGCCATCATTCTTCTGTCAGGCTCTGCTTTCAAGATACTGCTGAGTATTTAGATGTTTCATGGTCTCAGACAATGTATTAAGTCCTGGTGGTGGAAATATCAAATATTCTACTAACAGAACACTCCTTTAACATGACTAAAAAAAGCCTGATAGATATTTTCTGAAATGCTGAAAGTGCAGCTAACATTATTTTCCATTATTATTTGCACTTTAATAGACCAATATTAAGTGATACACCAAAAAAAGAAGCATTTGGGGGAAAAAAATTAAACTAACAGTCACATGGTCTTTCCACCTCGTGTTTTAGATTTGTGATAGGTTCTGTCTTGGCTGACAGCCAGGTGATCCTAAATATAGTGTAAAACCAAATATTTAAGTGTAAGTCTGAACAACAGGGTCTTTTGGTTGGTTTTGCATTAGGATTTTCTTCTTTTTTAACACATTTCTTTCAAGCGCTACAAAGGCGGCTGCAGATGCAGCAATTGATAAATTTCTCCTCCAAAGGAAGTATTATATGCTCTGGATTCCCAAGGTAATGCTACAAGAGAGAAAGTACTAAATACTATGACATATGGATTTGAGTGCCATAATTTATAAAAATGTCTCAAAGTGTTGTACAGTACAGAAAAGCATGTAGATAAATCATAGAAACATATACACTAGGTGTAGTGTATTTTCAGCATGTGCTGTCTGCCAGTTTGTAACATATACACCTGCACAGGGGAGTGCTAGAAAGCAATACATTCAATATTATTTATTACCTATTGTATCACAAAGCTGTCTTGATCTGCATATATCACTTGAATACTCTGCTTTGCACAACTGTACACTGTTACCCACAGTTATCTCTCACGTAGACATTACCTGAGCAAGGCCCCTAGAGTAAGAATGAAACAGGGCCACTGAAAAAAAATATTTAGGATTGTCTTACTGAATTTCCACAACATCCCAATCTCACATGGGTTTCTGATTTTTTATCTTTTAATTTTGTCTTACTGCCTTCTCCAGTTTTTCCCCCTGCTAGCTTTGTGCTGGATGGTCTCCAGCCTGTCTCAAGAGTGGGAACACCTCACTTGTCCCTTCAATAAGCAATTCTTATTCTTCCTGCAGCTCTGTGCACAGGCTCAGAACTGAACCACCTGGTACCAGAAGACAAACCACATTTAAAAAAACACGCTTCCTTGCACTAGTGAGTGAAAGAGTGAATCTCCAAGGATCTGCAATAACCAAAGTCAAATAGATCACTAATTCTAAGTCTGGGTTGAGGAGATACTGACATGCAAAGACTGCTTATGATGGATCCAGGAAATTCAGCATCAGCTCCACAATCATCACTGAAAACTTCTTTTGTTGTTTTGGTTTTTGGGTTTGTTTTTTTGTTTGTTTGTTTTTTTTTTGGGGGGGGGGGTTGGTGTTTGTTTTGTTTGGTTTTGGTTTTTTTTTTCTTTAATTAGAAAGCTTTGGTCTTTTCAAAATTTTAAGTACTGGGAAATTAAAATGAACCTAGGAAAATGTTCTTCAATTCATTTTTTCACTGGCTTCATACTCTAACACCACTTCCAACACTTGATAATATTACCACCCTGATTTTGAATCTCCTCCCAGTCATCCTTCCAACCTTTTTTTCACATAAATAGTCTTGGTCTCTTTTCTATCACTCTATTAGCATGTTTCCTATCTTCACCTCAAGCACATCTTTTTCTTGCCTAGTTGAAGTTTTCTCAGAGCTTAGAGTGTGATCTAGTCTAATCTTTTTAGTTTTCCAAGTCCTGTTAATCAAAGAAAAATAATTATCAATTTATCAAAAAAATCAGACAATTCCCATAGTCATGAAAGGAGTTCCTCCTGTTCTTACTATCATCTACACCTTCCCTCTCCCTTGTTCTCCATAGCAATGGTCACACTGACTGAATAGCTCTGATATAAAACAATAGATTTGTTTTTGCACTGGCACATCTCTTGCACTTATTGGATGCCGCATTCTCTTGGGAATTTAGATTATCTTTATTAATTGCCCATTAGTAACAACATGTCATGTTAATTAACAGTTTAAAGAAAACAGACAGACAGCTCCCATTAGTTTTTAAAGCTTCTCTCTGAGTGCCATATTTAAGTAGTTCCTCAGGGACTGCTCTTCAAAGTCTAGTCCATTTTGCTGGTAAGAGTCTACTACAACATACCAAGCATCCAGCTCTGTAGAAAGGGATTTAGTGGGTCTGTGAACCTGCCTAAATGGGCGGATGCTCTCTTCCTGTCTGCTCTTGCAGGACATTTTATTTTTTCTTCACAAAATCTGATGATCATAAAAGAAGGTTTAGGACATGACTCTTTCCAGGGTTATGCAGCTGTGTTAAATCTATTAAACAGTGTCTAGGATCCCTGTGCCTTACCATAAACCAGTAAATACTATACAACAGGGAAGAGATTTTTATAGCCATAGCTGTTACTTGGAGCTGTGAGGGTACAGCTTTTCAGGTTTGGAGAGAAGAGATTTTACTCCAGACTCATTATTTTTCGGTTATTTTATGCATCAGATATAAATTCAGGATGGCCCATTCCTGTTCCAAACCACCATCATGTGCAGGTTTTCTACCACTGTAGCTGAAAAGCAGGATTTTTTTATTCACTACCACTTACAGAATGATGTTGAATATCACTTTTTTACCCAATATCTATGATCAGGTACAGGACAATGAAACTTTGCCACAACCTGTAAAACCCCCTCTCAGCAGTTCTTAATAGCTTTGTTCTCAAAGCTGAGACATTAGTTTTTAGCATTTCTAACCCTTCTAGATATACCTATGGACACGTGCTACGGACACATGGTTTGCACACATGCTGTAACTTTTCCCTCTTCACCTGCCAGATTTAGCATGGAAGAGGCTGATGGCCCATGCAGTCCAAGATTAACACGTGGCCAGATGGAGGCTTTAAAGGATAATGTCCCTGAGCAGATCAAGGAACTTTCCACAGAATCATAGAACAATTCAGGCTGGAAGGGACCTCTGGAGGTCACCTAGTCCATCCTGCTGCTCCAAGAGGGGCCAGTTTCAAACATAGATCAGATTTCTCAAGCCATTCCAGTCTCAAAATGAGCTGGTCTCTGCCAGAAACCCAATAGTGACTCTTCCCAGAAAAATAACCTTATATAGCATCTTTCCAGTAAATCAGCTGCAGAACAAATAGGTTTAATTACATCCACTACAGTTTCACAATAGCGTAGTTCCATGACAGAGAGTAGCTCACTCTACATGCATCTTCTCCTATAGAAGAGGGGCAAGCAGCTCAATTGGTTAGAAGATATAGACCAAAAAAAAAAAAAAGACTAAAAACTTTGGTGCCATAAATTTACAGACTAGTCACGTGCTATTCTCCCATTGTCAAGATGCTCAATGCACCTTTAGTCTGTCCCACCCCTGGGACATACAATCAGCCTTTCTTCTCTGCAGCCAAATAGTCGTTAGTTTTAAAGCCTGTTAGCATCAACTAAATATACCCATGACATTGTCTATTTCAGCTTTTTTGCATATATAAAATCAAAGAACAAGCCATTAGAAAGCAAAAATATTTTGCCATGTCTGCAGGACTGGAGGCCTCAGGTACAGGTGACTGCCATGTTGATATGGCTGTGATTCCCTTGGGAAGCCCTTGAGCCATTCTGGGGGCTCACAGTAGCATGTCTTCAACAAAACTTGGGAAGCTTCCACAGCCTCACTCCACTCCTAGTCACCTTCCTACAAAAGAGAACTCAAACAGCTCCCAGTTGCACAGCTTTTAAATTAGATATCAAACAAACAGGAAAGTTGCAGGGAAAAAGAATTAATAAAATTGTCATAGTGGTAGAAAAGAGTTATGTTAGAAAAGAGGTTCAAAGTAATTTCTTTTTCTCCCAAAGTCATAAACTCTTTAGGAAGATGGGATGGGTTTTTTCAATTATTGCTGTTGGACAGGAGAGAAGAAGATTTTGCATCTTCGAAAGAGGAAGGAAAATGCAACATAAAAGTTGATTTAGTTTTCAGACTTCCACCACTGAAGAGTATCAAGATTTGTACCTCAGTTTCAATCAGCAGATTTCATTGGGAAAAAAAGAAGTTTAAAAAAATGCAGATATTTTTATGTCCAGTCTTCATAAACCATTGGAAGTTGTTTCTGTATGTGTGAAAATAAACCTGTAAGAAACTTAAAAGAGGGTGATTAAATGAAAGAAGAGAAATGCCAGATCAGATACCACTTATATTTTTAATGCAGAAATTAGGATTTGTTCCCTTTAAATTCCCCTACTAGCATTATTCTTATTAGTACCACAGTATATGGGGTTTAAGACAAAGCAGCACATAGTGTTCTCTAAATCCATGCATAAAACTGAGACTGTAGACACTTGCATCCTAATTCCACTTTTATTATTCTCAATAAAATGGAATCTTTGAAAACCATAGAGGATCAGTGATGCTAGCAAATACATCTTCCAGCTGTTTTAATGACTGTATGACTAACGCACAGGTAAAGCAGTAGAAAACTGAAAGCAGTTTAATTATGTACAGACTAGTGATTGACAATACCACTCCAAACTCCTACTTATACCAAAAAAGGCATCAAACACCACTGAGTCTCTGGGAGAAGCAAGGCAATCTGTGCAGTCTCCTGCAAGCAAGGCAGGAGTCTGTCCATTAATCTGTCCCTCTGCACTGCAAGACCAAGACCTTTTAGGGACATTACACAGTGACAGGGACTGCAGCATAAGAAGGTCTGATATTCCCCCTCGATCTCAAGGACATGCGATCACCTCAAGAAAACTTTTCCATTCCCTGGATACTCTGACCCCATAGATCTCCCCTTGCATAGCAGTTTTGCACAGGGCTTGGCTGAGCAGAGGGCGGATCTCAAAGAGCGGAAGCTGGCAAGCAGGCAAGCAGGGAGGGCAGCTCAGGTGAGGCAGGGGACAGGAAGGGCAGAGGACAGCACAAAGCCAGGCCACACCAGGCTACCCAGGGCAGCCCAAAGCAGAAGTCAAACAAGCATCCAGGGTAATATCAGCAGCTCATCAGTTTGATAGCGTCGATCGCACATGTTATTTGGATTACAGTACTCCAGTGGTATTGGTACATCAGCCACTGCAAAAAACTCCCCAAGCAGCATGGAGAATTTAGAACACAGCTCTCATGAACTTCAATGAGAATGATGCATCTGTCTCCTGCGGAAGCTTTGAAGCTCTCGGCCAAAAGTATTCTTAGCCCTACTGTCATGCATGTCCCCAAAGAGACAAAAAAAAGAAGGTGCGAGCATGTGAGACCGGGAACGGACGTGGTTGAGGAAGTGAGAGACCAAGTAGAGCCTGATCTGGGAACCCTGCAGAGACAGATCATGTCCCTCAGGCTTTATGTTATCAACACTTGTTTGGAGGTAAAGAACAGGGCTTTTTCTCCTACCAGGACGAGGGAGCCAGTCTGGAGCACTGGGCTCCCGACACTGCTTTCAGTAGAATTCTCAGATCATTAAAGTCAGCTCTGGTATCTCTACCTGACCCTCTGGACACAGAAATCAGGATAAGCAAGGCAGAGAAAATAATAGAACAAAGGAAACAAAAGAAAGATGGGTTTGCAAGAGCTGAATGTACAAATAGATGAAATCAAGTTTCTTCTGCATTTATAAATTGTGTTTTCTCAGCAAGGGCCTGGATGTGGAAAGGGAGAAAACAGCTCCAGACACTTTAAAATAAACCCTTTTTTGCAACAGCGCAGTTCAGTATCAATGCACCTTTCTTCCTGTTGTACAGATTTTCACTCTGGCCTGCTGCAAAATGTTCAATTCCCCTCCCCAGCTGCACCTGCATTCTTTACTTGGGTGTGGTCTCTTGCATCACCACAATGCTGATATCATCTCCTGCTCCTAGCTCAGAAGGGCGGGAAAGCAGTGGCTAGAGCACGTTATTAACAAGCAGTATGTATCAGACTCCTCTGGAGCTTGGGGGTTCAGGGGGTTAGAAAACACTTGTGTGGAAGAAAATGTCTTGCTATACTTGTGTATGTGACCAGCTTCCAATCCTTGTGAAGCTAAACCAAGAAGTCAGAGCTCTCTGTGATGAGTAAGTAACACACAGGGAGCTGCTTCTGCACTTTGGAATAACTCTCTGTGCCTCATAAAGGCATTTCATGGGGAGGAGGCAAGAATTAAAGTATTTTAGGTACAATTTATGTGGTCCCTAGAAATAAGGAGATACCTAAAAGTTTGATGAAAAGTCAAGATCAGTAATCTTATATGTCAAGGAATTAATTAACTAACAATTTTTTTGTTCTTATCTTCATTGTATCTGCAAGGGTGAAATGCCAGTTCAAGGCCTGAATTCAACTGAGCATAGACACTGCTATTGTGTATTCCTTTTTTCCTGCAACAGCTCTTGGAGCCTGACAGTTTGAAATTACATTTTCTTGTTGGAGCTGTATTTTCACAAATCCTGGAAGTTAAATAACTCTTAGAATAACAGAGAAGATATTACATTGCCAAGTAGAGTTGATATTCTCTTTCATTATTTGTTTCTATAAATAGGTATGATCTTTTTTTTCTGGAACATAGTCTCATGTAGAGCAATACCTTTTTCTCAGATGGCATCAAGAGACACAAAGTAGGCTTAAAGTTATCCACTCTGTTTACTCCACCTCCCTTCAAAGCTCTCACAAGAGACAGGACAGATTAAAGAACATGTAATCATGTTGCTACACAGGAGTCCCAGCAATTCTGAACCTTGCAGGCATAAAACTGGAACTACAAAATATCCATTGCACTTGAGAAACCATTCTTTCATATAAGATGTCCTTAATGTTTTGTCACCTTTCTGCACTTTCCCAAAATAAACTGCAGGATTACAAGATCCACAAGGACTGCATGCACAGAGCAGGAGGATTTCCACAGCCCCCCTAATGCCCAAGAGACTGTCAGCTTCAACAATTTGTTTAACAGAGGTGATAGATATTGGTGTTGAGGAATATGTCTGGCGCAGGTAGCCGAGTTTGCAAGCTGCAGTTTGAGATGCAGACTGAGCTCTGGGTGGGAGTCTGAGACGAGAGGCCATGAGCTGCCAACAAGGGTGTTCAACAAAGGGCATAAGAACCAGTGGCCAGCCAGGTGAAGGGACTCTTGGGGACTCAGCAGGAGCGTAGGACTAAGGAGAAGGAGCAAGACTTGCACCTGGCTTGGACAGTGAGTGGGTAAAAGCCCAGTTGTTCCTTTGTTGGGGGTCCTTCCTCAGCAGCCCCTCAGCTTGAGCTGTTTCTGTGTCACTGTGCTGTGGATAGATGTATATGGAATGAGACATCCAAGACCCTGCCAGGGGAATTGCAGGGTGGAGCCTGTGAGGGAGCCTGGACTGAGGGGTGGGCAGGAGCCCAGCAGGGACCCTCAGAGCCGCCCACGGTGGAGGCGCTGCGGTCCCAGCAGGGAAAGTCCCTGACCTTGGGGGTGAGGCTGCCCAGGCCTCGGGAATGGTCAGACTGGGAAGTTCCCCTAACATTGCAAAGAAATTAAATTAAATCATTGCAAAGAAATTAAATTAAATTACTATTTGAGGTTTCTGTTTGATTGTTTCTTTTAGGTTTCTAACATAGCTCATTTTCAAGATAGCAGTTTAAACTTCCATTGCATAGTTCTAAAGCACCACAAACATTGAACATTCAGAAATTACAAGTTATGTTTTAAAACGACAGTTGATGTTGATGAACCTTGGGTTCTTAGTTTTGACCCCAAGAATGCCATTTCCAATACTGTCTCCCTAATCACATGAAAAAACATCTCATTTTGAAAGAAAAGAAAGCACCTTTCAATTCATCTGAAGACCTGACTGTGGAAAGGTTTCTTCTATGAAAAACATACAAGGCCTAGAATCAAATCTAGGCAAATGAGCCTATAGTAACCCTCTAAAACCAAAAATATTTTTCATAGCACAATAGAATCTGAAACATATGCAATGAAAAATGAAAACTAAATCTAGTTGTACAGAATTCTTTATGCACTCTTTCGAGCAGAGTCTGTCCCTTGATTTTGTACATTTGATGGGTCTCAGTCAGAACCACCACATACTGCAAGAATTTATGCACATTCAAATGTAGACCAAAGATGGCTGAATACAAGTTTTCTGCCACTGAACTGCAAAAAAACAAGTATCCATTTATGTACCAGGATTAAGGAAAGAGAAACATGGAAACAGAATGCTTTTCTGTTAGTTGATTTAAACGAAAATATGGTTAAATTATTAATTTCATTAAAATGTACCTTGCCTTAAAAAAACCTGAAGAAAATAGTGGCATCAGGCAATACAAAATAGAAAAGAAAATTTTCAAAACTATTGTACAGGAATTTTGTGTGTATTGTATTTTCATGGGAAAAAAAATAAAATTGAGTGTATAAAACTAAGACCTTATCTAATAGGCAATAGTCCTGCACTTTCCCACACCTGATCTAAACCTTGCTTTGGAAGTTACCATTAATACAACAGTTGGATCTGAGCTATTCTGAAGTTTAAATAATGCCTGGCAATTTCACAGTCTTTAAAACATAGTGAAATGAACTTTAGATTGATTAATTTAGGGTATTTTGAAATTTCCTGTTTGTATTATCCTAGAAAAATACAAAGGCAGCTGGATATAGTCATTTTGCTCTGTGTCCTCCAGAAGCAGGCACAACCCTCCAGCTCATGGAAAGGTTGGAAGAGCAGGATTTGCTACCACATATTTGAGGATGACCACACCAAAACTGTGCCTGCAAACCTCTTGGGATCATTCCATTAAAAACAAACAAACAACAAAACCCCCCAACAAATAACCAACAAAAATTAAAAAGGCAAAACAAACAAACAAACTAAACCCACCACAAATAAACAAGTAAACCTCACAAGAACATAAATAAACAAACAAAACAAAACAACAAGCAAACAAATACTCCAGCCAACAGCCAAACAAGCAAGCAAAGAAAAACAAAACACAAAAACCCCCAATGACAAAACTCCATACTACTCTGATTTAAAATTCCTCAGTGGTTTAGGGCACCAGAACTACTGGAAGTGAGGAAGTGCATTTTCCATCTCACAGAAGTCGCTGTCACTGTGGTAAACCTAGGTTAGGCACCCTGTGCAGGATTTGAAATTACTGACATCCTCCTTACCAGACTGGCATTTGTTAAAGCTGATGATACCTGAGCTCAGGCAACAACAGGTCATTTTCAAATGCCAGCTGCCGTTTCCTGGACACAAGACCTGTACAAGAGCCTTGCCAGAGTCAAAACTACCTTGTCTGACCATGGTTTGGCCTCAGAGTTGTTGCAGTTCAGTTTTCAGAACAATTCACTGGCAAAGTATGCCTGTGAAGCCTGATCAGATTGTTAAACTTATTTTCCCCAAAATCTTAGCTCACTCACAGGTGTGACTGGATGTATAGACATTTATGAAACCATGAAGATCTCTTACTCATCTTCAGACACAACAGCAGTTTCTAAGGTACCTCTGGTCTGCCCTGTGCAGACAGCCTTGTCACCGTTTCTGCCAGCTCCTTTAGCCAGCACAGGTGCTCTGATATCTTTGTAAACAAAGCTAACACTATGATTTTGACATTAGCAAGTAAGCGTGGATTAGCTAAACTTGATAACTTGGGGTAATTTCATCACATGCTTAAGCTTTTATTCACCCAAATGAACTTGAAAATAATTCTTTTAAAATTGAGATAGTGTTAGTTATGAACTAAACTATAAAATCTGAAAACAGCTTGCACCTCTGAAATATCCCGGCCTAGAAACAGGAAAGTGATTTGTTAGTAGGATGCATCTCCCAAAGGGGAACATGCATCTTCTTTAGAGAGACTTCCATTGCTCCGTCAGTTGTCTTTTATTCATAAAATCCCTCTCAAGGGAAAATAAAATTTGACTTCAGGTATTTCAGTGTTGACTGGCTGCCAGATCTGTTTAAATCATCTGTGCTAGCTGAGAAAAATGTCCTGAGCAGTGAGCAGCCCTGTAAAAGCTGGAGCCAAGGACAACTACACTACTCTGTGTTTGCAGTTTTTAAGCGCTGCCATATCTCTCTCGCAGTCTGGAGCAGTGACCTGACAAAAACACCCAGGCTAGTAGTATGAGCACACACAGAAGTCAAGCTATAGCAGGACAGGTCTCTCATATTTACATGTGAGTTTTGCTGCTAGCTCAGAACAGCCAGGCAAGCCCACAGGCTTCTGCAAGGCAGCATACACAAATCTTACCAATTCTGCTTCAGCTGGAAAACAGCTGTACTCACAGTGATTATTAGAGAACTCACACCTACAGTGAATACATTGATAATACTATGGGCAATAATGCCAATTCCAAGTTTTATACTTAGGAGAGACTTGTTAGTAGTGATCCTGACCCTCCAGCCACCTCCTAGGGAGTACAAGGCCCAGAGCATCACCACGACCTGGGCACGCCTGGCATCAGCCCGATGCCACTGTTAAGCTCCAGCAGGCACACTAGCTGCAGAAGAGATGTGTTCTAGGCAGCCACGGAGACACCAATAGTGAGCGGGCAGAGAAGAGGGATTTAAACCAGCAGAACGAGGGAAGAGGCTACCTTTTAGTCATGGTATCTGCACTGGCAGGTTAAGTCTCATCAAAAGACTTGCCAGTGTTTAAGGTACGCACTCATTCTGAAGGACAACTATTTAAACAACTGCCTGAGAGTGCTTTTAAGAAATCAGCCAGAACTAATGTCAGAGAAAGGAGAACAATCATTAAACATTCTCAGAGCTTTATAATATGTCTTAAAATAGCATCCTTCCATATAGGAATGCCAGGAGATTAAGATTCAATATCTCATGATCTACTGTGTCTAGGAACAAGTACTTTAATACTATTGGAAATGTGCCTTCTTGGGTCTTTGCATATTGTTTCCATCTCTAGTTGTAATGAGTGTCAAAGTCCCCTTTTCTAAAACATTATTGTTTGCCATACATGGGTATGATTTGGACTTAGTAGGTCACATTTTGAGGAGAAACAGATTATTGTTTGGGGTTTGTTGGAGCTTTCTTTTAATTTTGAGATGATACCTTTTAAAGGTAATGTAAACAACTTGCTATTAGCACACAGTGAGCCACTTCAAAAGCGCAAATTGTCACAGGACTCTCCAGCTCATGGGTGTGACTTACTCAGCTTTCCTAAAATTTGAGAGCATGCAGCAGTAATGTTTTTGCCATTCATTTGGCTATCAATACAACTCAAATGTAAATCCATTGTTTATGATTAATGACATCACCTCAATGCATGCTAGCAAGAATTTGTAGCAAACACTCCATCACAGATTCTAACACTGTTTATCCTTTTACCCTCACTTATTCCATGTGAGCTAGTCTGAGAATGTCAGTACGTCTGCCACGATTTTTTACCAAGCACTGGTTCAGAAGCACTGAATTGAGTTCTGTGCTCCCCAACACAAGAAGGACATAGACCTGCTGGAGGAAGTCCAGAGGAGACCATGAAGATTATCAGAGGGCTGGAGCACAGGTTGAGAGAGTTGAGGCTATTCAGCTGAGAGAAAAGAAGGCTCCAGAGTGACCCTGGAACCCCTTCCAGTGCTTGAAGGAAGACTATAAGAAAGCTGGAGAGGGACTTTTTACAAGGGCATGGAGTGATTGGACAAGGCAGAATGGCTTCAAACTGAAAGAGACTAGGTTTAGATTAGATATTAGGAAGACAATCTCACCACTGTGAGAGTACTGAGACACTGGCACAGGCTGCCTGGATATGTTGTGGATGCCCCATCCCTGGAAGTGCTCAAGACAAGGCTAGATGAGTCTTTGAGCAATGTGATCTTAGGTGTCAAGGTGTCCCTGCCTTTGGGAAGGGAATTGGAACTGAATGATCTGTAAGGTCCCTTCCAACTCAAACCATTTCTTGATTTTGTGAATATTTTCAGATAGAAATCAGCAAATTCCCAGCTGTAGATCATGCAAGTATTTTTTTTTTCCTTGTGAAAAAAAGAGAGATTTTTAAACCCAGTTTGCTCCACCCAAGCTTTCCTTTGGATAAACCAGTTGGGATTTTCTTCAGCAATGACTCTGGCTGTGCTTTTGTCCATTCATCCACACAGCCCACACAACCACTTCACAAAATAAGGACAACAAAATAACATATCTTGTCTACTACTAATGTGAGAACAGGTGGTTTTAAGCAGCAGTGTGGTTATCAAGGACTACAGGGCTGAAAAAACCACAAAGATCACTAAGAATACCTAATACTGTATTTTATGATTGTTTTAGTCACATTATCTCTTGAAACTTAGCAATGATCTTCAACCAAGCAGATGCACAATCCCAAACTCCAGCTCTGAAAGTCTTTAAAGATATGATTCCAGTTTCCACTCATTGCCAACACCAAAAGAAGCTTATCCAAACACAATATTCAAGTGATTATTTTCTGCTTGCAAGCACCCACATTTACTTAAAATGACACAGTTTTAATTTTACTTAACTCTAAGGGGAAAGTGCTATTAATTAGTCATCTGTCTTAGGTAGGAAATGCAAGATATACCCAGGGGTGTGTATTCTATTGCCATCTGATAGAGGTCAGGCTGTTGTCTTCTGTTAATTGGGTCACCTGATAAAACCAGGAGGGGCAGTTTTCTTTATCTCTTCCACAGCCAATCCTCCCTCCAGGAGATATCTTCTGTTCTTGGGCCATTGAGTGTCACTGCATGACTGATGAAATTACATCATCCCATTGGAAGATGCTCCACCCAGGGGGAGGAGCCAAGCATTCCCACCTGGATATAATCTGAGCCATGGAACACCACAGGCAGCCTTTTCCACTGGATTCCCAGAGGAGCAGCTTTCTTTTCCAGTGGATTCCCAGAGAAAGACCAGGCTCATCTGCACCACCACTGGACCTTCTACAGGATCACTGCTTCAACACAACTTTCAACACCTGCCATTCCAGAAGGGCTGCAGCCACCATTTAATGGGACTGCTACAACACCCTGACTCACAGGCCGTCAGGTCGTATTCTGACTCTGTCAGTGTTGTTTTGTATAGCTGCATTTTTATTTTTATTTTTCCTAATATAGAACTGTTATTCCTACTCCCACATCTTTGCCTGAGAACCCCTTAATTTCAAAATTGTAATAATTCAGAGGAAGGGGGTTTATATTTGCAATTTCAAGAGAGACTCCTGCCTTCCTTAGCAGACA
This sequence comes from Pheucticus melanocephalus, assembly GCA_013398405.1. Lineage (NCBI taxonomy): Eukaryota > Metazoa > Chordata > Aves > Passeriformes > Cardinalidae > Pheucticus > Pheucticus melanocephalus. The sequence continues at coordinate 1,474,737 of VZSJ01000400.1, read as the reverse complement.
CCTGTCTTTTCAAACCACAACATCACCATAGCTACCTCCTTCAATTGCACACACTGACTCCTCCTCCCCAGTGGATGGACAGCTGGTCCCACAACTTGGTTGTCATTTATCCAGCTGGGACGTGCATACCAGGAAAAATGTCACTAAACCAGGAGGTGCTGGAACAAAATCTTTTATGGCTGGAACTACAAATATTTGGATGCCTGTCATCTTCAGCCACCATAGGCCATCCTGTAGTCATAAATGCAATCAATCACCTATTTGGAGGTTTCAGGGAAGACTGCTAATGGTTTTCATATTATTTCTTCTGCTAGCTTGGCGAGATCTACACAGGCACAAGAAAACCTGGGTTTGGTTCTTGTTGCTTTATCATAAGCTTAAGGTCTTAAGGTAAATGTTATTAATGGCATTCAAGCCTCTCACGGTCTTCAGTGGTTAAACATTTATTAAAAACATCTCCAAACCTTCCATTAACTAGAAGATCAGAGCCATGTCTGTTTGTTCCTAGCACAACCATTTGGAAAACCCCCAGCAAGCCAATTGGAAATCAGAAGGATATTTAATTTTGCTCGCAGGCCATTCCCTGTTCTTTCCTTTCCCAAGGACCCATAGTACTTCCCCTGCTGCAAATACGTAGTTTTGTTGGAATAACTCAGAATCCCTACAGTTACAGGTATTTGATTGCCCTTTTGCTCACCTTACTCCAGTGGGCAAATATCTCCAGGAAATTAGCAGGAAAAACAGATGGGGAAGCAACCACACCTAAATTTGACAGAAATCTTAAAGATCTATATGTGAACATAATTTTTAGCACAACTCCCAGCTAAAGAGGGTAGGTTGAATTACCCTACTGTGTTGCATCAAAAAATCAACAAATAAGAAGTTGGAAAGAGTACCCAAATCACAAGTGGCCAATATTCACAGAATTTGCTGGAAGGATCTAATTTCCATATCTTCACAAAATACGGTGAAAGCAAAAATCATATTAACAATTTATACCTCCTGACACACAGATATAGAGACACACGGAATATGTCAGCTTTGGCTATGACGGATGGAGACTGGTTGCCACAGGGAAACTGAAGCTGACTGGCCAAACTCGGAGAAAATAAAAACAGTGAATAGTTGAGGAAGGTGGGCCAACAGAGGAAGTGCTTGTATGGCTAAGAGTAAGTGGGTCAAAGGAAAAAAGGAAGTAAGAGCCAGAAAGACATAAAATACCCACTTCTTAATGGGTCATGTGAGATTTTTTAATGAGCAATCTATGCTATTACCCTGATGGTTGTCAGGGAATACAAAAGCAGTTTCTGAGAAAGGTTCTGGTGTGTGTTTGTATCAATCAGGTAAAAAAGGTTCCTATGGGGACAAATGCACTTCCTTTCTGTTGCTCCTGATATTGCCAGCTGTTCTGGGCCTTTCCAGATGAGGAAGGAAAAGGGGAAAAAAAAAGCAACGTGCAAAACATGTATTGAACAAATCCACATCTTTACTAAGAGTGTGCTTCAAAGAGGGAAGAATATGAATCTGTATCTGCAAGTACACCACCTAATGTACTGATATATCATGCCAAAAGTCAGATCCATCATTAAAGCAGTAGGAATGCCAGTTACTGAGAACATTGGACCTTCAGTATTGTTGTGGCTGTTTTGTGCTGGCCAGTTAGTAAATGCCAGAAGGAAGGAAAATCAATTTTTATCGTATACCTAAAGTGAAAGCAAAACTGTGCAATCAACTTATATGCCTATTGACTATATAATGAAAAGCGCAATTAGAGATATTGCTTGCAAATCCTGCCGTAGTCAATGGGAGCATATGGAGTCATGGGAAGCATGTGGGGATATTTGAGTGTACGCTCTATCTAGAAAAGAGCAGAGAGGTAATCAAGTTAGAATTAAATATAGTTATACCAGTTCAGCTAGACCACACAATTCATTTCTAGAACACAAATAACAAGTCATGAAGTGAATGAGATCATTAAAGCCAATATACTTAAAAAATTTATTTGCTGAAAGCATGGGACTGAAAGCTTTACTTAGAAATGAAAAATCTAACAAATTGGCAACAAAATGTAATATAGGGAGGAAATAAAAATAAATTCAGAACAGCAGCCTGACTGCCACAGATAAGAAACAATAAAAGCTGGAAACTCGTTTCTGACAACTGAAAATTTATGGCACTGCAAAATACAAGTGACGACCCTCAGATTCTTTTCATTTAGCAGAACACTCAAAAGCTTCTTCTGAGAAAATTAACATTTTCAGAATCAATTGTACCCATTTGTGTTGACTCCTTGTGTGTATTTATACACACTCACCATATCTATGATTATTTTCTTCTGTTATTACAGCAGGATTTAGAAACTGTGTGCAATTTTTTTTGCTCTCCTTCTGCTAGATTCAATAGTTATTTGGATACTCAGAAAATTTTGGGTATCCAGATTATAGTATCCCAGAAAATTTTTATGCTGAAAAAGCAACTTACAGCATTTGATGTACCAGTATGAACATACAAAGATAAATATCCCAATGAAAGGAAATTAAAAATCTAAGCTACTCAGATCCATTTTCTTTCAACTGTCCAAAGTTTTGCTTTTTATATCCTTTTGAACTGTGTTCTTTAATATATTTCTGCTTATATTAAATACATAACTTAATACACCTAGGAAGTGAAAACTATTCAGCCTTTTACTATCCCGACTCCTATGTAAATGCATGCAGTTAAATGCATGCAGTTAACATTTCCTTAAATGCAGTCAAAAGTAATTCACAGCAATTGCTTGACAAGGTGGTAACAGAGAATAAGATAATTAGCAAGGAAACAATCAGGACTCTGCAGAACCAACCAACTTTATTCCTACCACTTGTAGGAGCATCATCATACTAACAAAGGAGCAAAGGCCATTTCAAATCTCAAATTTCAGAACAATTAAAGCTGAAAAAAAACCACGCCAGTGGTATATCTCATGTTAACAGTCCTCATTATGTCTGTGCTGTAAAATGAATGGGGAAAATATTGATGTGGGTACAACTACAGTGCAACTCCCCTAAAAGACATTAGGTCGCTTGCATTACTAGGCTAAAACACTGAAGTGCCTGCCCTGTTCAGTCCTGGTTTTATTTTATATAAAAATCACATTTATGCAGCAGATCAGTTGCTGGTGATAAGGTTTAAGGTGGGGGGAAAATAGCCTTTTCCCTTGGGAAAAATATTTACAGCAAGAAACTTAAATAAGCAATATAGAAAAATACAGAATAGCAATACAGAAAAATAGTGGTTTCCCCTGTCTGCAAAATAGACTGAGCCCAGTACCTTCTTAACAGGGCATTTCTTCTCAGGAACAGAATACTGACAGTCTCAAGCAAGACTGGAAAGGGATCCAGGCGCATCAGATAATTAACCCCAAGCTTCTTCCTAAGAAGATTAGTCAGGGCTGAACACCAAAAAGGTGACAGTGATCTAGTAGAAGGGCGGTATCTTTCTGTTCCACCTCTCAAGTCTCTCCTCATCTTTCAGCAAGTGTGGGAAATGTCAGCCATAAGGAGTTGTTACATTCTGCTTCCTGGGGAGAGGAGCACTGCATCTCACATGGGCTCCAGAGGCAGCAAAGTCTCCTGGTTCTGTGGCCATACCAGAGCAGCCCTTCACAGACTCTTGCAGGTTTCCAGAACTAGATGGGATCAGAGAGGAAGAGACAAAGGAAAGCTCTGCAAAGCATAAAAAGAGACACCTTAGAAGTCCTCAAAGCCTAAATTTAAGGTTTAGTCTCTACTCAGAGTGAACAAAGAAGTGGAGATACACGTTCTGCACCCTGATGGCACAGTGAGGAGAAGCCAGCAAGTCAGAAGCCATTCCACAACTTTCCTCAGTCTTTCTTGCACCCAGGAGGTGCTCTTCATTCCACTAATCTTCCACTCTTCCTAGCAGGGAAGTAATAGCCTGTTCTTTCCACTTGCATGCATTAGCCCCCATTAGACAATCAAGGTATGATTTTAATTTCTGCTGAGCTTTGTCCCCTGCATAGAGAAACAACAGCCACACAGCACGAATTACCTCCTCATAACCCCAGACCCAGTGGGAAACTCATACACTGTAGTTCTTATGAGCCCAGGCATATCTCATTAGCAGATAATCAGCAAGCAGATCAGTCACTAAAACATGAGCACTTTATTACAAGAGTAGAGGGAACTCTGCAAAGGATACTTTTACCACATTTCATATGATTTGTTGTGATTTTGAACATCCAGCCCCATGATTTTGTGTTTCAGAGAATTGTTTTTATGTAACAGCGTCTGAATAAGTAAAGACTATAAGAATATATGATACTGTCTGTATTTCAGCTCAGGATATGTAAATACAAAAACTTGAAATCTAAATGTATGCATTCTGCATAACTTTGTGGCTTACAGAGTAACAGGAAATATATTTTATGTGATTTATGCATAAGTAGATGTAAAATAAATCTAGCAAAATTTTAAAGTATTCTCAAAAGCAGTGAGAAGCATTTCTATCCTGAGCATAGGGATCTTGACTCAAGAGGGAGCTAGGTAGCTGGATTTATAAGCAGAGCATTTCAATATTCTTACTCATTTTCATTTGAAAATTAAGAAATTAAATAAACCTGCTTGTGCTCACAATTGATCTTGTTGACAAGACAACAGCTAGGATTTTTATTCCCTAATGTAGAACTCATGACTGCATACTGATGGTGATTTCATTGAAAGATTTAAAATAATCTCTTAAATTCAGCTGAGCTGCCTTTTTCTGTAAACTGCAGAACAGAGTTCAAGAAATCCTTCATTTTTACCTTCTCTTTTCAAATGAGAATTCAGAGGATACTCAACTCCTCTGAACTAGTAAAGCAAAAGTAAACACAAGGACTAGAAATATCATGGAATCACAGAATGGCCTGGGTCGGAAGGCACCTTAAAGTTGGTCTCGTTCCTACCCTGCTGCCATGTTCAGGGACAATTTTCATTAGACCAGATTGCTCAGAGCTCCCTGCAGCCTGGCCTTGAACACTTCCAGAATTGTCACTCAACCTATTCTTCATTCCCATCAGAAAACTGTAACAGTATCTGCCACATATTTTTTATTGCAAATATAAATTTTCAAGAGATCAAAGGTAGATACTGCGACCTGATATTTTGCTGCATAGTTTGCTAAAATGCTTTTACTAGGTAAAATTAGTTTACCTAGCTTCAAATATGCATTAAAAACAGAATGAACCTAAAGTCTTAGCAGGAGACAAACTCTACCACAAATGTTGACAGAGCCATCCAGATGCAGCAGTGACAAAATTATGACAAGCCAGATGAAGTAAGGAATGACTTTACAGAGAAAGATAATTTTATGGAATCCTTTCTAGATTTTCTCTATAACTTTTTCTAGGGGTTGAAATTTTTAAGTAGTGCTACCAAAGTACTGGAAAACCCCTCCTATAATAAAAAAATTGCCTTAATCATAGGGGGAGAGCAAAAGTAAAATACAAAAATACATCCTGTAGAAAATATTTTGAGCAAAAAAGATGAATGTGTTTATGTTTCTGTGCTGGCTGGCAGGGGTGCTTCTGGCAGCTTAATTTCCTGCTGTAAACAGTAGGAGAACTGTACCCAGCTCTCCCAAGTGGGAAGATGGGAGCCATTTATTTACTGTTTCTCCAATACAAAACTTAACTTTCTAAAAACAGTTTTCTACTTTCAGTTATGACTTCTTGCAAAATTATGATGATGTTTCTCACACATAACATCATTCCACTCAAACTTGTGTTTGTGACTTCTGGTACCCTTGAAAGTGCTGTGGGGGGGTGCAGGGCCCAATCGCGGGGAAAGGTGAGAGGCTGGCTCTGGGCTGGGGTGGGCAGTGTGAGAGGCTGTGTGCCAGTGGCAGCACACAGACCTTGGGACTGCCCCAGACTCTTTGGCCACCCCTTAGGAGGACAGGGCTGTGTTCACCAGCACTGGGGCTCTCCCCACAGCAAGAAGGGAATGTAGCACACTCACCCCTCCAGCCTGCCCAGTGCTTCTCACTGTTCCACAACTAATAATCTCTCCTGTTGATTTCAGAAGAGGTGGAAGGGAAAGCAAAGCCTATTCACAAAGTGTTGTGCAAAGCAAGTAAGAACATCTGCAGTCATTTCTCTGGAGGAAGGTTCCTCCCCATCCCTGGCTAATGACCACAGAATTTGGACAAGGAAGGAGGGAGGGGAAAACCTTATGGTCTTTCGGCACTTGCATTCCCCTTCTTGTCACCAAATTGTAAAATGGGAAACAGTTACACAAGATTTGTTTCTTTCACAAATAAGGAGGGTGCTGGAACCAATTGATTTATTTATTTAAGTTGTACAGTAATGGTTTTGCTCTCTGAAGTGACAAGGAATGCTTGTATGAAGCAGACATATCAGTGAAACTTTATGTTGGGACAGAGTCTACAAAAGCAAACACATAAACCCAAGCCTTGTCATCTCCACCCCTAAATTCAAAGCATGTGACAAACAAGCACCACACAAAAATCTGCAGAAGTTATGTTTACTTAATTACATTAGAGTTTATTTACATGTCATAATTTACAGCAGCAGGAAAGAGCCTTAGCTAACAAAAATGGGCGTTGCTTCATTTCTAAATAATGCTTCTTACTTAGCATGTAAAGAAAATACTGTTTAACTAAGGGTTAAACTTCACTACCATGCCAGAAAGCCATCCAAGTTCATTCTGCTGTAAACAAATTCCACTGCCAGTTAATAGGCATTATTACTGTAACTCTGAGAAAAGTTCTTAAATAACTGTGTTTGCCATGAATACATTGAATTATACATTAAAAGATCAGGGTCTTCCTTCAACTTGGCAAATATTGTTGTGGCATTTGCCAACTAAGAGAAACATGTCAAACATTCAGCTAGACAGCATTAAAACCTTAAACCCCTTGGGGACAATGAAAGCAACATCTAGAAAACTCAAATGAACAAAAGTAGACTTTAAAGTACTATATGAAAAGCAGAAAGAAAAGAATTAATAACAGATTCCTGCATTAGCTCTCCTTGTTTGATGCCTGATGACAAGCCACATATAGTACTAAATTCTGAATTACAAAAACGTTACGTATGTGACTGGATCAGGGGAGAGCAAGGGGGCCTGTCCTGAGAGGCTGGAGATGAGCAACTGCTGCCTGTGACAGGAAGCATGAGAAGCAAGTCTTGGGCTCTGCAGTTTGGGAGCCAGTCTGCCTGGGATGGGGAGAGGATGAAACAAGCAACCCAGACATGCTAACACAACCCATTCACCAGGGCTTTCTGGTTTTTAATTCCTCTGTTGGTTCTAGTGGGAAGGAGGAGGCAAAAAAAAAAAAAGCTGTGGAGTATGTCTGTCTTCCGCATCAGTGGGGAAATGTGCTGCACAGGGCAGCCAAGCAGCAATAGCCCTTCCCACTCAGGAGGAACACAGCAAAAGGGTAACAGAGGACAAGTCAGCAGGATGAGACCCTATGGAATGTGGCAATTGGCTCTTTAAGGTTCTTTATGAGCAGCTACAGAATTGCTAATGGCTGCTGCTGCAGTGAAAGTTGGTTTTGATCACTGATAATACCTGTGAGTTTCCCAGTGGAGTATTAACTATTCAGCCATCCAAATTCAGCCAAATCAAAACTTGGCAAAAATAAAAATTTCCATTTTGGCATCCAAACATTCAAAATACTTTTTTCTTCACTGTTTTTGAATTATGAGTGGAAAATGATACATGTGTGTCCACCCAGCAGGCAAAAGCATACCAGGACTCCAAAGCCCACTTTTTCAAACTATGAAGTAATCACTTAGATTAATTTAAAAGTAGACAGTTGTTAAAGCTGAAAAAACCTCAGGTCAGTTAGAACCAGACTCAAGAATGTCTGCAGGTTTTAGACAAACACAGTCAAGAACATCATGACCCAATCATATTTGTGGTACATATTGCCAATAACGCATAGACAGCCTGGGCTATGTCCTTAAATTTTGTAAACATACATGTTTTTATTTATTTATTTAACTTTAGGCTTTGAGTTACTTTGGAACTGGTTTTAAATGTCACAGAACTCCTATCCCACATAAAAGAGGAAAGGAGGTTAGGTGTCTTCATTGTTTGAGCTCTACACAAGAGAGGAGACATTTCTCACTTTGCTTCCTTAGAGGTATAATATGCAATTCCCTTCCTAGAACTAGCCAGAAGAGCTGCATTACCTTCACAAAAAGAGCAATACAACTTAGTGAGCAAAATGTTTATAGCAAACAGTTCCATGATAATTTTGTTTCTTTTGAGCAAACTTGTAATTTGGCAATATTACTTCAATACCCACCTTTGCACTGGTGGAAGCTAACATTCACACAAACATATGGACATGACTTTTTCTGCTCTCACACCCTGAAAAAATTAGGCATCTTTCCAATGTGAGAAGCAAAAGAGCAGAAAACCTCCCTACATTTAACTCTGACTTCAGGGAGCTTAGGAATTCCACCTAAAACAGCACCTGAAGTCTTAGACAGCCCAACAGTCCTTTTCAACTTTCTCTTCCTAGAACAGGGACTCCAAACACCTACTTGAATACTTCAGCTTGAGGAGAGTGGTAGCAGCTGCTTGGCATAAGACTCACCAAGCAAACACAAACTCCATCCTCAGCTTTCCAAACAGACCAAAAGAATCAGCAGCTTCCCATCAAAATCAGTAGCCATCACCATCACTCCCTGAGCAGCCAGGCACCAGTTAATCAACCCACACGTTTGATAGTAGCCCCCAAATGACCTCCTGCCTGAGCTTTGATTTGTTTCAAATTGTTCAGCTGATCTGCTCAGCTGTCAGATAGCAGCTGGCAGTCTGACTCCAGCACACATCTCAGACTGCCTCATCCCTGGGCAGTTGCTGTACCCTTCAGCTGAGCTGTTCTGCTCTGCACAGGATTCAGGTTCTGCTCCTGTTGTCCAGGCGATTAAGAAATCGCTGCTAAAGGGACAAAATGGGTCATCAGGACCTGTTCTAGGGCAGGTTGTTTGGGGAGAGCTCTGAATAAGAAGCAACGTGAAGAGGTCAACAAAAGAGCTTTTTCATGGTGGAAGTTCACAGCATTACCTATGATGGGACTGCCCAGGTTATGGACTACTTTTAAAGTAGCCATTAGGCACCTAAGGATCTGCCTTAGACTTGCCATGGCAACTGGACCCTTTGATATGTTTATATTACTGGTTATCCAACACATTTCACATCAATATTGCTAGAGAGCAAGGAGACATCCCGTCTTTAGGGGACCTCCAGAGTAATCTAAAAGACAAGGGGAAATAAGCCCGTGCTACACCCTAGCATCTTTATACTTCCAGCTTTACCATCCAATGTCCTTGTAGCACATGTTTTAACCTGAGCAGACAAGACCCAAAGGGCAGGAGCAGCACTAATAAGAATGGGGAAAAAAGGAGGAAATGCTTGGTGCGAATTAGGTGGCTTTGAACAAATTGCTGAGAGACAGAAGTCTTAAAATCAGCTGAGTAAACAAATTGCAAATGGCAGCCAACAGGGAAACATTTGAACCCAGTACTATTACTTGCTAGGCAATTCAAAATATGCTGTTTAAAATTCTTGTTTGCTATAGCAAAACTCTTTCACTTGGATATCTTCAGGAAATAAATAAAAACATATATATATATAGCAGTAGAAAAACATAACTTATCCCCACCAGTTTTTAAATCACCGTTCATATTTGCAGATGCATTGTTCAATACTCTCCACATCCTATCCAGGAAGTCTAACATCAGGCTATGAAGGAAGAGTATTATAGGCCTTTAAATCATTCCTCATATGTACTTGAGGTGATTTATGTGACAGCTATGCACTGAAGTCCACATATTCACTTAGAAAAATGCACCTTCCAGAACAATATAATTAAGTAATAGGAATTCAATTCAGGTAGATTTTCCAGTTTCCTCTAGTGACCTCCAAACAAGAATGCTTGTCTGTAGACAACAAATTGAATTAGGATGTTTATTGGAAGAGGTAGATGACCTGACCCATTAAGCCAGCTGACATTTAATTGTAATCTCTGACTGAAAGGGCTATTCCTGGAATTTTGCTTTCACTTCAGGTTTCTCTTGCTTAATCTTCTGAGGTATATTATATGCTCTTCCTATAGGAAGGCTTTGTTGCTAGAATTTCTTTGTGTGAAACCAGGCAGCTAGCATTTGCTGTCATTTTATTTTAATATTGTCTTCTCAGACAAACCTTAATTTAAGGTGCATTTTTTTTTCACATAGAAACACTAGATCTGTATCTGGGAGTCACCTACATAAAGCTCCATTTGTCAGCAGCATTCTGCAGTGAGACTGCCAAGATTTGGTCTCTTCTTCATTACATTCTCTATCAATATTCCCTAACATGATTAACTAGCATCTTAATCTGGCAACATGGTACTGAACTCCAGCATATTTTGATTTGATATAGTGTAAAAGACATTTGTAATAGTACTTTCCTAGCACATTATGTATAAGCAGCAATTCATTTGAACTAAGTCTGTAAAACAAAGTTAACAACAGGATACAGATTGTTTTCTAATTTGGGCTGCAATATGTTACACCTGATTTACATAACTCCATAATGTGTTCGGAGCCTTTTGTGTCAGACCTGTGACCAAGGGGTCAGTAGGACTCTTTCACCCAGATACGTATAAAACATGTATAGAGAAAAAAACATTAGATTGGGTTGGCACAGTACCAGCCCACTATTAGAAAGTACACTGCATTACCTTATTGAAAAGACAGAGCACTAAAAATCTTCAGTGTGATTTACTCTTCTACTTTTTTTTCCCCCCCCAAACTGACAGCATCAGTCTTTTTAAAGCAAATCCTTTTCCGTCCACAATTCAATACTTTTTTTCTGCTTCATCAAAGCAGTAAGGAGCAAACAAATCTTTTGACACTATTTCTCTGAGTGTCATAGATTGTTCTTATGAATTTGACAAGTCATTTGGCTTCAGGGACTGATTGAAGGACACAGAAAAATGGAAACAAAACCATCAAACCCCAAAACAACTAAGGAATCTGTGTTACGATTTTATGCTGACCAGTATTTTGATAGAAACTAACTCAGTGGAGTTTTGTCAACAAATTAAAATTGCTTCCTACATCAGGGCTCAGCATATTTGACACATTCTATACCCACCTTTTTTGATCCTTATATTGTTTCCTTCCTTCTCATTAGCTACTTACATATATATATAAAAAACACAACTGTGAGTTTTCTCACAGGTTGATTCATTAGGCCATTATTTTGTCTTTCCTTCTGCTACCCACGAATTGATTGCCGCAAGTGTAGTTCCTTCCTTGGCGAGTCCCTTTGGAGGCCCAAATGTGCTATCACATCAGCACACCGTGTGGAGAGCAGGACCCCCCCTAACTCAGAAGCCCATAAGAGGAAGCCCAACATGACAAAATGAAGGCTTCTGACAGACTTTCCTGCTTGTTCACAGCTGGAAGTGCCGTCAAAGGCTGCTCAAGGATATCCACATCCCCAGACTGGCCAAAACTACCATGTCTTAAATAATTGATCCTATGTCCACCAAAGAGTTTTGTTTCAATACTTTGAAAGAATATTACTTCTCATGAAAATAACAGGTTTCTCTGTCTCCTCATCATAACTGCTCTGTAGCTAAAGTTTCTGCAAATTTGTGCCCATTCTGCATGGGCTTTCACATGCAGAATTAAATGAGTAGAACTTATTCAGCTGTTCTTAAAAACTTCACTGAAAGACCTGACAGAGGAATAGAAAGAGTTCTGTCTTGTCTGATGCTCCCTCTAGCAAAACGTTAAAGCCAATTCACCTATCCATTTTCCAAAATCAATTTATTTATTACCGTGCCTGAGATTAATTAAGTGCTTAAAAATCCAGCAAGATTGGGTGCTTGGAGGGTAGGCTTTTGAACGCGCTTTGCAAAGCAAAGCTCAAAGCAGGCACTTCTCTCCCATGAATTTGCAATTTTTTCATATTAGAAGGACAAAACTATTTGGGCTTGCATCTCTAATTATTGCACGAATTTGGCATGAGCTGCACTTAGAAAATCTGATACAATTGTTATTCATTATTCTAGAAATCCTGAATGCTGATGTAATGTAGCAATGTACAGGTTTTTTCATGGGGAGGGGATGTGAAAGGGGGAAGAGGGCTTAACCTCGCAATATTTAAAACCAAGGCTGACTTCTAGTTCTGTAGGGAATTTAAAGGATGTCTTCGCTAAAAGCAGATGCGTACATACATATGTGTTTACACATATGTTCACACACAGTCAAGCTTGCTGCAGGACCTAAAGGAATAGGATTGAATTTGGATAAGAGTCATCCCATAATTATTGAGGAACTGGTCACTCAGGCAGGAGCGTCAAAGGTGCTGACTGTGGTCCAAACCACATGGCTGTGCTTGGTTCTCTGTGGAAACCAAAAAAAAAGATTAATAACCACATTAGTCAAAAGGATTCTCAGGTTAAGACAGAATAATGTTTTATAAATCCTAAAAGCAGAGGATGTCCTTTCCAGTTTGGTTACTGGAGAATGTTTTGTAACTATTTAGTCATAGGATCAAAGAATGGTTTAGGTTGGAAGGGACATAAAGATCATCTTGTTCCAACTTCCCTGCCATAAGCAGGGACAACTTCCACTAGACCAGGTTGCTTAATGACCCATTCAACCTGGCCTTGAACACTTCATCTGCTGCTTCTCTTGGCAACTGTGCCAGTGCCTCACCTCCCTTATAGTGAAGAATTTCCTCCTAATATATAATACAAACCTACCCTCTTTCTGTTTGAAATTGTTACCCCTCCATGAAATCTTACACCACTATGCCCTTGTAAAAAGCCGCCCTCCAGCTATTTTTTAGGACCCCTCCAGATACTGGAAGGTGCAATGTGATCTCCCCAGAGTCTTCTCCCTGCTGAACAGCTCCAACACTTTAAGCCTGTCCTTACAAGGAAAAGTGCTCCAGTCCTGATCATCTTCATGGCCTCCCCTGTGCCCTTCTCGTGCTGTGGATCCCAGAGCTGGATGCAGTGCTCCAGGTGGGATCTCACTAGAGCACAGCAGAAGGATAGGATCACCTTCCTAGTGGTCACACTGCTTTGGATGCAGCCCAGAATTCAGCTAGCTTTCTGGGCTGCAAACACACATTGTTGGGTGTCAGCTGAATTCTTTAAAAAGCAACCTCCTCTCTGCTCCTATGTATCTGCATTTTATAAAAATGTGTGGCCAGAGTTAAATATGTTCTCATTCCAAGAAAGCAAATATTAGGTACCAGTATTATGTTCTCAGAATACTTTAAAAGATTATATAAACTTATTTCAGTTCCCCCCCCCCAAAAAAAAGTATCAATTTAAAAATCTGCAGTTTGTACTGCACAGACACACATAAAATTTCTCACAAATGCTATCAAATATGGAGGCTTCTAAATTGTCAATGGTAACTTTAATATTTGCATTTATCTCTGCTCTTCATAATGCATTCGTTCTTCGGAGGTGCTTGAGGCTGCCTTCCCAGCATCCCAGAAGTCAGATTTACAAGCACAGCTACAAAAGATGCACCTGCAAAATCAGTCTTTACTGAGCGCTATGGCAATTCAGTTTTTACCAGCCTGGAGTGAGAAAGACAGCTCTGATTAGATACACAGATATGGATTTGTTCTGGAAGCCAGGGAGCCTTTATATTCAACATCTTTTAGTCTTTATGCAATACTTGCTGAACAAACAAGTACTGAGTTCACTGGAGGGGAAGAATAAGGTAACAGACTTCTGGAAATGTTCTGTCAAATGCTGTATAAATTAAGGACTTCAGACTAAGGCGAAAGAGAGATGGCAATGGAAGAAATTCAAAAGGAGCAGGTGCAAGTCAGAAGTGACAGAAGAAATAAATTTACTACTTCTACAACTAGAACTAACCAAACAACAAGAGCAGACATACTAAGATAATCCAAATTTTAAAAAAACCTCAAACAACTATGGCAAAAGCTGTAACCAAGTATGTCTATAAACAGGCTGACAAATTAAGTACATGCTCTTGCTGTATTTTATAGAAGGAATTTTACATTAGAGATAACAAAAGGTGGTATCTTCCCATTTAATGTTGATGTTCTGCTGCCCTCCTGGAGATGCAGTAGCCCTCCCTTCCCATCCATTCCATCAGTTTCATATCTAAAGACCCCCATGCTAGGAATTTGCCTTTCTTTTTTTTCAGCATCATAACACATCCAGGAATTTCAATATTCAGACTATCATATCAAATAGAATCATTCATGGAAATCAGCAACTTCAGTAAACTTTTTATAAAACCTTGGAGTACTTTGCTTTTCTAACCAGTGTCTTGAATATTTCTGCTCCCAATTAATGTCTGATGGTCTACAACTTCTGCTTCCCAATCCCACTGTCTGCTCTGGCATTTGGTACACCAGCTTCCAATGTGCTCACAGCTGCCCAGCATCTCCCACAGACTCTGCTACTGACCAAAAGAGTTGGAGGGAGGTCTGGGCCACAACTTGACTGTTCACAAACTCGCCACCAGACTTCAGTCAGACTGTAATTCTTCTGTTCCTGACTTTCAGCAGTGCCATCTAGTTATTTTTCACCATCTCTTAAAGGAACTCAGACACATAACAGAAAGGTATTTTTGCCTTCTATCCCAAAGAAGTTAAGAGTATCAAGCATCACTTAGGATTTTCCAGCTGTAAGTTATCTTAACGCTGTATGTTTTGGAGCTACTGGACTTAGTTAAGTGTCTCTTTTTCCTCTGTTCATACAGGCAACCTGGTAGTCATACAGGCAACTCACCTAGGTAGCTAAACAGGTAGATCCAAAACACACTTATCTCCTCCTAAGGAAAGTATCTGCTAGTGACTATAGAGGGAGCCTAACTACTGCCTAAGCCTGAATGCCTCACTTCTCTGTAGCTCTTAGGTGAGAACCTTAAGCCACACATAGTTCCTAAATGCAGTTAGAGGCACAATTTGAACTGGAGGTTTCAAAAACAGAGAATAGCTCATATATGATGATTTTCAGAAAAATAAAATTACATAGATTAAGGAGCGTGTAAGAATGATGCTTTAGCTGAAGTGGTGTCTAACCAATCTGCCATACAGCTGCTGTGAATGGTACTGAAAGTCAGTAGTAATGCAAAGAAAACTGAAAACTGTAGCTCAAGACACATCCTGGTATTCAGACAGAGAGGTTTGCACACCACAAGATTGTTCCTTTCAACAAAAAGGCTGGGGCTATGTTCATGGCAATCATCATCGGTGGGTGACAGATATCAAGGTATCTCTGAATGAAGGAACTTCTGTGAGTGGGAGGATCTGGATTTTTAGCCTGGCATCAAACAACTGGTGTAAATAGACCTTCTAAACCTGTAATGACTAATGTTTTGCTGATTTGTGATCATCCCATGGAGGATTAAGCAGTTGTGCTGAAAATAAAAGATCTTGGATTATAGCTTGCTGAGAGATAGTTTGGGGTCTGGGTGACCCTATCATGATTTAAAACACAGATCAAGCTAAATTCTCATTTGCATCACAGCCACTAATTTACACCAGAACACATACAGTGTGAGGACTACTGGGGCAGTTCAGCCAGTACAGGTCTTCAGATTAAAGGGAGACACAGGGGATGATAACATTTATAAGAGATGGACATTCTGTGTCAAATAGCTGCATCCCAACCTCTGCAAGTCTGCTGATCACAAGCAGCCTGTTACCATTTCCACCTGTACTACCACAGTGTTATCCTCCTGAGATACTTAGTCCTACTAATGTGCTCTCTGTCTCAGTAACAGACTCGGCTCAGAATGGCTTGTGGTGCAAAATTGTTTTAGCCTGTCACCATCTCTTAGTTCTCAATAACTGACAGAAGGGCTAAGACAAAAGATAATTAAGTCCCTGATCCCTTGAAATTTCCAGTTCAACATCCCCCAGAGACCATTTGTGAAATGTTGCCATCTTGATACACTGAGCACATTCACAGTCCCACAAGACTACCCATATTTGTGCAGCACAGTTTGTAAATTGCATGGCAGGAACAAAAATTATATTCCAGTACAAGTAAAACAATATTCTAGGACTCCCTCCAGGGCTATTAGGATTTCCTCTGCTCAGTTAGTTTTGGCTTTGGAAAATTACAATAAAAATACAAGTTAACTACAGTTCCCCTACTTTCTCAAGTGTGGGAATTCCAGGGAGTACAAATCTAAAAGGGGAAAAATGTTATTTAAAATTCTTCATGTACCTACATACATATGACATTCAAAGTAACTTTTAACATATTTTTAATTACATACTGGTCTGTCTATTGAGATACATATTAATAAACTTCACAATAAACCAAAGATGCAGACACTTGAAATCTTTCTCACCACCACATCCCTGGTACTCAAAAGTCCCCTGCTGCCTGTTCCAGGCATGAGACAACAGCTCCATCAGAAATTCCTCTGATGTACCACAGCTAGATCAATGGGCTACATCTGTAAGAGCAATTAAAAGTTCCATGCTCAAAGCTGAGACCAGCGAACATGTAATGTCACAAATAAGTTTGCTATCAAACTCACACTGCCTGCAGACTGCCACTGGAGTTAGCTTGCTCTTGAACAAGCTGCCAAGCCACTCCCAAGAGTTTGGGGGAATAACAGAAGAGTCACACCTGGGCCATTCTAACAATTCAACAATGTAGAAGATCGAGGTCCAGGGCCCACCACTCTTTAATCTTCTATAAAAAACAATGGCCAGATCTCACAAAAGCGTTAAATCTATACCACTGTCATTGTATTACTCAAATTTCTGTAGCAATATCAACTCTTCATTGTCATTACTCTGGTTTTACTATCAGAGTAAGATCTGATTTTCTGTACCACCTCCACTGGTGCATTCCCTGGCCTGAGCCTCACTGAAAAAGCTCTGTTGCTTCAACCCAGGTGAAGTGAGTACCCAGAGCAAAGGAGGACCTCCTAGTTTCCAACCCTATTTGTGAATGTAAGCTTCCGATTTCTGTGATGGAGACTTGGTCCTTTCTTTGGTGTCCAGAGCAAACCAGAACACACCACCAATATGCCCTGGCTAAGGTACATATCCCAGGGCCTATTTTGTACAGTTCCTTTTTCCTTTTTGGCAGTCAGATGCAGGGAACTTATAACCACACTTTTAGAGCTGGAACACTGCTGGAGCAAAAGGACCCAGAGTGTTGAACTATGAGTAAGATCCAGCCCAGGTCTCATTAATGATGCTGGCAGGGGCAGGTCCTGGTCTTGCTTTTGACCCACTAGAAGGGAGACCAGAAGTTCCATTCTTAAAAGCCTGCCAATTCTTTTACTCTTAATGGCAGCTCCTCTGCAAGCAACAAAAAAAAGAAAAAAAAAAAAAAAAAAAAAAAAAAAAAAAAAAGCTACAGGCATGGAGACAGACAGAATAATCTGAGAGTCTTTCACTGACTGGACTTTCTTTGGAGGGACATGACACTGGAAATTGGGACCTGAACAGCAGTGAAATCACTCAGTCAGGCTTCTGATCTTGGGCCTCCATGTGTGCAGCCACCACAATGCAGTACCCAGCCCTGCACATGGCATGCACAGCCTGGCTCAGACACAGAGGACCTGGGAGTGGGATCTCTGTCCTGGAGCGACTGCTGCCCTGATTCAAACTCATGCAGGGATGTGAGGAAGCCACTGCTGCAAAGAAATAATGTAGTGCTTGAAAGGGGGAGCAGATTAGTTGGGTTTTTCCCATTAGCACTGGGCAATGTCTTATGCTGCCATGCACCAGATGATCATTATAGAAAAGACTTCAGAGATCTGTGGTAACAGATATCCCCAGATATCAGACCATGAGCACTACAACACAAAACTGTGCTGCCTTTGGCAATGAGCAGTGAGTACTTGAATCTATTTTAGAGAAGCAAACCAGAGATGAAATCGGCTGCAGGCTCTGGAGAACTGGAAGAAAAAGCTTCCCAAACACAGTCCATGAATAGATAAGTCCCCAGAAGTCAAGGGCAATCCATTCACCACTAAGAAATGCATCCCAGGAACATTAACTTCCTGAGAAAATTAAATATGGGGAATATTTTTGGCACATACTAGAAAGCTAAATATATTTCCTTAACTCCAAACAATCATTTAACATAGTAGGTTATATAAATAGATAAAAATTTCATAACTTTGCTTTCAAAAATCTTTCACTATAATGTAAGACTTCTTGCCAATGCACAGGGTTTTAAGGCACCTGCATTGCCTTTAACCACTTCAGCAACTGACAGTGCTGTGCTATATATGTAGGAAAGGCAACCTTTCCTGTTAAGGCTATTTAAGCGCAGTTTATTTCTGTACAATGCTGAGCATTGTAGAGGTAGTTTCAGAGGAGTGCAAATGCAGCACTAGTGCTGCAGAGTTATTACTTGCTGTACTAAACTATATTTGACTACTGACAAAAATCCTCTTTAAGTCAAAATCAACCCCATCAATATCAGCAGGAAGTCTAATGTAGCTGGAGCCATTCCCTCACATTTTAAAGAGATCTAATTGAAAAATATAAAAATCAGATGAGACCTTACATTTGCTAATAATGCTTGATTCACTCCTGATATGTTTCCTTCAAATTGTATCTCAATCTGAGAGGGAAAAATCCCAGACATACTATTTCTAGACACCTTCAAGCTCCAAACCTCCCTGTGTATCTTTGATTTTGTGCCGTTAATGAAGATCCACTTAAGGAACTAATGCTACCTTATGTTGTAAAACACTTCCACTGTAACCAAGGCTGGTGACATCTTATTGCACCAAGGTCTCAGTACTGGTTAACTCAAGTGCTTTTACTTCAGTTAGTGAACTGCACCACTGTGCAGTCCACCTGCAAATGCTGTCTGCATTTACCTGCTTGATTGTGATCTCCAAAGCACAGAACATTTGTCCCAAACCAAAGATCTAAGCTGGGACCCAAACAAAAAAAGGTCCTGAGGTAGAAACCCTACACTGAAGGTGAGAGAAAGCCCCCTAGAATTGCACTTTTACTGCATTAGATTCTATTTTAGTACACAGAATACAACTTTTCAAACCTCTGGCACTCTTCTGTCCTTCACGAAGAAGCAACAATGATGGCAATGATGGAATCTTTAACAACCAAAAAAAAAAAGTTTGTACGTGAAGGGCTGCAAATCATGTTCACGTTCTGGGAGGATATGTAAGGAATGCACCCAAAATACTGTCTATTTATGGCACCCCTGAGGTTTTCATGGCAGTCAGGGTTTTCCCCATTTACTATTCCCTCTTTCACTTTTGGCAAAGAGCAGTAATTCTACTGCCAAAACAAGTCTCAACTCATAACCTATTGTCTTGAGAAAAAAAAGCAGCACAGTTGACAGCAGCTTTTCTCCAATTCAGATGTTCTTCTTCAGTTTCTGAAGAGTCAGAAAATATGGTAATTTGGACTGTTGAGATCCCTTTTTTTCCCATCAAGATACTGACATTGATTTTAACACCTTATTGATTTATTCCTGAGAAATGAACCAATGAGAATTGCAGCTTCTAAGTATCAAAAAAAAAACCTAACCAAAAAAACCCATATAACAGCCAAAGAAAACAAAAACCATGAAACAAAATAACCTCTACCCTTAACGCACCATTTTGAACACAGAAGTTCAGTTCATTGTGTCCTTTCAAATGTTTTAGAAAGAAAAACTAAAACATTAGAAGATATCATGAGTCAGAGGAAGAGACAAAGTATTAGTTGTCATAGGAAACCCACAGTGCTTCCTCTTTGCTGTTTCACTACTTTAAATCATTTTATGGCTCTCTTCCATACTAGGATTGTTCTTTTGGAAGTTCATTCTATTCCTAATTCCATCTTCAGATGCAGCTGGCTAATGCTGTGTGGATGTTCAGCTGTCTCCTCTGGGAGGGACTCCTCTCTCTAACCAAGTCATGCAAAAGTTTGACAGAAAACATGAAACAAAATACTACCTAGCTTGTTACCACAATGGTTATGTGACATTGTCTGAGACTATGACAATAAAGATGCAATTAGAGTATTAAGTGTGGATGCTTGCATGTCAACCTGTAAATAAATGGATAAAAAAATCTCAGGGAGAATGTGTTTTGATTTAAGAAATGTGATTCTGCAAGGAAAAAAGCATTATCAGAGACTTTCACTTAGTTTCAAAGGATCATGTTGCACAGGGCACACTTGGTGATAAGGCCAATGTGCCACAAAACACAGAGGTTTCTCAGCCACCTTTTGAATAGAAACCTACACTCAGGTACATACACTGCTATCAGGAAACAGAAGTGAACAATGAGAGAAGAATACAAGTAAAAAGGGTAATGTACATTTGGACCTCTTAAATATTACCTTTCAGTTACAGATAATTCTTCAAGGTTTGTGCTGAAAAACCATGTTTCAAAGGAAGTAATATTTTCAAATTGGCATTCCCAGCCTTCTTTTTTAATCACTGGCTAACACTCCATAACCAGATTTTTAAATTAGAAAAACAAAATTAATACAAAATTTAAAACCTAAAAATTCATATAAATAGGATAATATTTGTCTTTGCTGGGGTGTTTTGCTTTTCTACTTGTTCATCTCCCATCTCAAATTTTAGACAGTAAATTGTCTCTGTCTGCCTCCTGCTCTGCTTGTTCAGGGCATAGCACAATCTGAAGTAACAATACATAAGGATTTGCTTTTTAACATTTCAGACTGTATTTGACCTATATTTCACCAGGCTGTGCTTTGCATCAGAAAAGCCCTTGTGAAAGCAGACAAGCAACACCAAGTTATGCTGTAATCAACAGCATTAGAAAATAACCATTTAATTCGGGCAGAGAATAGACTCATTGCTCCTCTCTTCAAATGCCAAAAAATGGTGGACATCTAAACAAAAATGTTTTGGATTTGTTTTGTTTGATCTTATCTACAAATTAAAATGTATTGTGACACATAACAAGGTTTTTGGCTTTTGTTAATCTGCTACAGTGTGCTTGTGTAGGAAAGAGAGAGACAGTAAGGGGGAACAAGGTCAGTTGGGTTTTACAGTCTATCCTCATGCTTCACTTGCACCCATTTCCAGAAATGTCTGTACCCTTCTGGCTGTCTTAAATGCCTTCCCAGTCCCTGGTGCTCTTCATGTCTATTTAAACACCAAGACTGGAGCTGCAATCAATGAGATGGAAGACCAAAAGTCAATACAACCAATACTTCAAGATAAGAATCAAAAATCAAAATGATGTAAAGCTAATTAAGGCTTGACATTTATAGAGAAGAACTATGACCTTTTGATGGCAGGCTTTAGAACCTCATCACATATGAATTTTCTCCACTGAAAGAAATACTGACTGTACACATTAGCAACAAAATTATGTAACAATATTCAAAACCAATATGTTTTGTGATAGGTACTTTTTGTTTTCACCAAGAGTGGAAAGGATTGAAGATCTTAAAAACTCACTTAGCCAACACAGCTAATAGAAATGGTCAAACTAATGGTGTACATTGTGTTTCTCTAACAGATGGAATTGTTGGGCAGGTTGTGTTTCATTGACAAATTAAACTGATAAGACTGTTTTTATTTTAAAAAATTGAAATTAAAAATTTATTTAATTAAGTCTAATATAATTCACAACAGCAACAAAATACTTTGCATTTGTTTTCAGTTCTATCAGAAAACACCTGATAATATTGTTCAATTAATCTGTGATGTTGGAAGTCCTAAAAAACCATCTTGTTCTCAAATGTCCAGCTATTAGCTCTCTATTGTAAAGAGCACATAGAGTTGCAGAAATACAGAAACACAGAATATCCTGAGTTGGAAAGGACCCATAAGGATCATCAAAGTCCAGCTCCTGGCCCTGCACGGAACCCTCCCCAGGAGTCACACCAGGAAGCTGCCTCAGAGCATTGTCCAAAAACATCCCTTGAACTCTCTCAGGCTTGGAGCTGTGACTTCTTTCCTGGGAAGCCTGCTTCAATCCCCAGCCTAAAGCTCCCCTGACACAGCTTCAGACCATTCACTTGGGCCCTGTCACTGGTCACCACAGAGAAGAGATCAGTGCCTGCCCCTCCTCTTCCCTTCATGAAGATGTTGTAGACTGTGACTTGTAAGTTCTGCCTTTAGTCTGCTCTTCTCCAGGCTGAACCGGCTGAGCGACCTCTCCTCAACAGCTTCCTTTCCAAGCCCTTTATCATGCTTGTGCTCTCCTTTGGATACTCTCTAATAGCTTAAAATCTCTTTTATATTGTGGCACCCAAAGCTGCCCCCAGCACTAGAGGTGAGGCTGCCCCAGTGCAGAGCAGAGCAGGACAATCCCCTCCCTTGCCTGGCTGGTGATGCTGTGCCTGATGCCCCCAGGACAGGCTTGGCCCTCCTGGCTGCCAGGGCACTGCTGGCTCGTGTTCAGCTCACCATTGACCAGGAGCCCCATGTCCCTTTCCATGGCACTGCTCTCCAGCATCTCCTTCCCCAGTCTGTCTGTGCATCCAGGGCTGTCCTGGCCCAGGTGCAGAGTCCAGCCCTTCCTCTTGTTCAGCTTCATGCAGTTGGTGATTGCCCATCTCTCCAATTTGTGAAGGTATCACTGCAGGGCCTTGCTGTCTTTGAGGGAGCCAACAGGTCCTCCCAGTTTTGTATCTTTTGTGAACTTACTCAGTGCCCCGTCCAGTCCTGCATCCAAGTCCTTATGAAGATGTTGAAGAGAGCTCAGAGCTGAGGATGGAGCCCTCAGGAACCCCACTAGTGACAGGTCACCAGCCTGATGTCACCCCATCCACTCTTTGTAGGCCACCCATGAGCCAGCTGCTCACCCATCACAGGATGTGTTTGTCCAGCTGAGGACTGGACGTTTTGTCTGAAAAGAGTGTGTGAGAGAAAGAATCAAAAGCTCTGCTATAGTCCAAGAAGGTATCATCAGCTGGCTTTCCTAGGTGAGCCATGTAGGTTACCTTGTCTGAAAGGAAATCAGGTTGGATAAGCAGGACTTTCCTTTCAAGAAGTTATGCTGGCTGTGACTGATGACTCTGTTGTCCATCAGATGCTTTCCAATACCTCCCAGAACGATCTTCTTCATCCCTGTCAAACCACTACGGCCTCGCAGCCTAAGGTAGAGAAGTGCAAGCTCCTGAAAACAGAAATAGATCCATCTGAAAAGGACACTGAATGAAAAAGCAAGGTTTAATAGCAGCAGATCCAGCCATAAAATAACTTCCTGTTCACAAAAATGTGAACTAAAGTAACACTGCCTTCGCTTCAGCTCCCCAGTCTTGATATGGTGACAACAAAACCCATTTATTTTACACACAGCCCTCCTAATTCTCAAGGTTAAAGGTCCCAGAAGAGGCCTCCCTACAACTCCCTTCTTACTAACACAGAAAGGTTCCCTTTCATCCTGGTTCCTAGCTCTGTAACTGCAAGTGCATGAAGGACTGCTAAGTTACATATGCAGAGCTGCTGACAAGGCTGGGTGTTATAACAGCCTTGTGTACTGAACACTTGCATTTGAAACAGGGTCCATGCTCATAAAGAAGATAGCAAAAAGAATGGAACACCTGATTTCTGTGTTCAAAGCACTGGATACATAGAAAAATGTTCACCCAGTGTAATTGATGTTGCTGTGTTTATAAAGGGTCTTTCAATAGAGAAAGTATAAAATATCATGATTCATATTGTGATTTAGGATATGTATACAAGTTGCACAGACCTGAACATGCAGCACTTAAATTAATTCTCCATTGATTGCGTATGGTAGGAAATTCATATTTTCAAAACGTAGGTTAATAATAAATAAATAAATTAATTTAATTAAACTAAGCCCAGAAACTTGAGGAAGTTTCGGCTGTCAGATTTCATGTATAATTTGGCTGCCTGTTCTGGCAGAGGAGGAAGCTTCAAAAGTACTGTGGCAGTGGGGCTATGGTTTGTCTTTGCTTTGGACAGGGTTTGTCTTTGCTTTGGACAGGGTGAGGACAGGCCCTGCCCAAAAAGCCCTGCCTGAAAATAATCTCCAAGGCAAACAAACCATCAAAACAGAAACAAACAAACAAACCCTGCCCAGACAGTGCACACATGGAATTCATATCCATTATATTAAAGCCAGTGGAATGCCAGCAAACTCCCTGAAATTAATGGGAAAATCAGACCTAGTGACAGCAGCCAAACCAAAGCTGACTGACCACACTTTTCTACACCAACTGAAATGACAGTGCAAGATTTCCTTCCAGCTCAGGGTAACATAGCTGATAATAAAGAAGATGATTTTTATTCAAACAATAAACACCTCCAGAGGTTCAGAAGGCAAATATACTTTCAAGACAGCTGAAATATGGAAGACAACCTCTCTCCTTCCTTTAGTCCCCTTTCTCAGTGCCATTTTACTGCATGGACCAAGGGTCATTCAGACCCGTATTTAAAGGACACTCAACAAGCAGGATGCAGGAAAACCAGTGTGGATGTTTGAGACCTGTTTTGTACATGCTACAGGCCCTGCTGTGGGAGAGAATCATGCCAAGCTCAGGATCTCTAGGTTATTGTGTAGCCTGGTTTCCCTGGAAGCTCCTCATGTTTTAAATCAGCTTCCTACATTTGTCATTGTCTTGTCTCTTCCCTAAGAAGCTCAAGATTGTCACTGACACAGGAAGAGGTCTCTGAGCAGTGGATGGATTTTCACCTTCAAGTCCTCTGCCACTTCTCCCTTCAGCTTGTAACAAGCAGAATAAACCAATTAAAACGCCATCCTACCCTCAAAGCAACTCACTGTTGATACAGAAGACACCCCACTCAGCTTCAGCCTGGACACAAATCTGCCGTTTGAAATTGGAGCCTCTTATTTTAGGAAAAGGGGATATTTATATGTATGTCTGCATTAAACATTGCTTTCTCTATTAATTATTAGCCTTTTTTTACATACACAAAATCAAGCAATATAGAATTAGTGAATACAGAGAGGCTGTCAGAGAAAACAGAAGACTAGAAAGGCCACAGCACACCTGGAATTAAATCTGACCAAGGATGTCAAGAAGAGCAAAAAACACAACCAACAAAATACACCAATAACAAAAGGAAAACAAAGGATGATGTGGGCTCATTGCTAAATGAAGAGGGAGCCCTGGTAACTGAGGACAGAGAGAAGGCAAAGTTATTGGATGACTTCTTTGCATTGGTGTTCACTGATAAGGCCAGCCCTCAGTGATTTCCATCCCAGGAGACCAGGGTAAAGCAATCCTAGAAGGAAGACTTTCCAATGGTAAAGGACTGGGTCAGAGAACACCTAAACAAAGTTGCCATCCACAAGTCAATGGGCCCTGACACAATGCATCCAGAAATGCTGAGGCAACTGGCAGACATCACAGCCAGTGGAGTCATGACCAGGTTTGAGAGGCCACGGAGAACAGGAGAGGTGCCTGAGGACTGGAAGAAAGCAAATGTCACCCTGGTCTTCACATCAGGCAAGAAGGAGGACACAGGGAACTACCAGTCAGTCAGCTTCATTTAAATCCCTGGAAAGGTGATGAAGCACATCATTCTGGAGATCATCTCTATCCACATGGAAGACAAGAAGCTGATCAGGAGTAGTTGGCATGAATTCACTAAAGGTAAGCCATGTTTGACCTCCATGATTGCCTTCTATGACGAAACACCTGCCTGGGAGCTGAGACCTGAGGGGAGAGCAGGGGAGAGAGCAATTGTCTATTTCAGCTTCAGCAAGGCTTTCTGCACTGTGTCTCACAACATCCTCATAGGCAAACTCAGGAAGTGTGGATTGGATGAGTGGACAGTGACATGGATTGAGGAATGGCTGAGTGCCCACACCCTAGAGGGGTGTAATCAGTGGCACAGGGTCTAGTTAAAGACATGTCAATACTGGTGTCACCCAGGGTTCAATTCTGGGCCCAGTCCTGTTTAATTTGTTCATCAATGACACATTCACTGACAACACAAAGCTGGGAGGAGTGGCCAATACCCCAGAGAGCTGTGCAGGCCTTCAGAGGGATTTTGAAAGGCTGGAGAGATGGGCAGAGATGAACGTGCTGAAATTCAACAAGGGAAAATGCAGGGTCCTGCGCCTGGAAGAGAATAACTCCAGGCATCATACAGACTGGGGACCAATCTGCTGGAAAGCAGCTCTGCAGAGAAGGACCTGGAGGTCCTGGTGGACAACAAACTGTGCATGAGTCAATTCTACCATAATGATTTTGTTAGCTAATCTTTTCAGGAACATTTATACTGTGGATGTTTTTCTCCTCTGCTCTGGAGACATATGTGATGTACAGCAAGATTTTCCTGAATTTGTCAGAGGACAGTGCTAATAGTCCGAAGTCCATGAGTTTCCATGCAATGGAGAAACTTGTCCAACTTCAATGAGCTTTTTTTAGTGCAATTAATTTATAATGTTTCATTTTTCTTAGGTGACATGGAACAAATACATAAAGACCACAAACCTTTTTCACCTTCTGGGAGTGCAGCCAACAAAGAAAAGAGATAACTGATATTTGTCACTCTTGTTTTCTTTTGGATAAATTTCTAGCCCTTGTTTTCTCTGTGGAAGAAATCCCTAAGATCATCTTCCAATGCCGAGTTGAAACACATCTATAATCCCACAAACAGTTCCTCACATTCCCAGCTCGCTTCATAACCAGCTGCAATCCAGATGCCATGTGACAGCATCAGTGTAAAGTTGAGTCCAGACTATATATTTTGCCTTCCCATGAGCAGACGTGCAGCTGTCTGCACCATGCACGAGTGTCCTTGATGTCTCAGGACTAGCTTGCCAGTAAGCCAAGGACGCTGAGGGACCCAGCGGGTGTCAGCTCAGACAGACCTGCCAGGCAAAGGAGATAACATTACAGACAGGGTTATCATCATGCCAGCAGTGCAGTGTTCCCCCAAATTCAGATATTGCCTGGACACAGATGCCCCTCTGTGCATGGCCTGCCCACTGCTGCTAGCCTAGGATGTGATGTGTACACCAATGAGGTGGAAGAGGGGAGATTAACACCCCTGAGATCTGTTTGAGCACAGCACATTTCAGCCTCCTATTTTCTCTAGACCTCCTTGAGTAGCATGACTGGATCATGTCTGGAGTTACAGTTCATCATATTCTTTGAGCAAAGAAGCTTATTTAAGCTACAAAGCCCAGACATTCTATAATTATGCTTAAGTGTGTCAATTCTGTATATATTAAGTCCAGAAATATTAACGGCATCACAGACTGAGCTTGATTGTGTTTGAACACTTGGTTAATTGGAGGACTTGGTCTTTTGCAGGTACATGGGAATTGCCACAGCCACAACATCATCTGATTCACTTCTAGTGTGTAACAAGCTTAAATTCAACGGTTAATTTCTTTAATAATAACCTTCACATTCAATTTTTTTTTTCTGTTACTAGACAGAGAGAGAATTGACACAACTGGCTCTCTGCCTTCCTTTGGCCCACACTTGGTATTTCTCATAGATCTGTCCCTTTCCACCAGCATGCATTGGTGCTATTACAGAAAATTCGGACTGCTTCTCAGCTCTGCTAAGGCTATAATATTTATCTGTGTCTCTATTAGAAATGCACTTCATTGCCTTGTTAGCAGACATCAGATAATCTCACCTGTATCAGAACAGTATAAAATGTTATCAGTCTGGCTATCTAAGACACAATACTTCTGCTGTCCAATGTTCTGTCTGATAAATGTACAGCTGCCTTAAACTGAGGCTTGCAGCAATTTAGTTTTTGAGAGCTATTTTAGACTAACAATAATGAGTTTAGAAAGACATTTTCAGCTGTTCCTCAAAGATGTTCAAACTGCCAAGATCAAATAAAACTCTGTTACAATACAGGCACAATAGATTAAACATGTTTTTGGGTTTAAATCTTTTTCCAGCAGTGACGTTGTAATCTGCAAGCCAGAGCTATATGAAGATCATACACTGAAATATTCCCAACAGGAAACAAAAGAAAAATATGCAAAAAGCTCACTGGAGCCTATTGCAATCTCACAGTCCTGAAATAAGTATTTCCCTCAGATGTCAAATCACTATGCAGTGGTGGTAGGGTTATTCTACTTTTTAGTTACAGCTGTGCTTCATTGCCTGTATAATTGTAGAACATAAAAAGGAAGGAAGCAGGGGAGGCATTAAAGTCTCTGAATGTTTTTGATGGGATCTTTTTCTGTCCCAAGCGTGGGAGGTGAGAAAACATCAGAACTTTGGGTGTAGTAAAGGCAGCTAATGATACTCAAATGGATGTGAAAAATCTTTCATGGCGAGTGTAGAAATATGGCCAGGGCAAACTGGTTTATGGGCAGATGGGCAAAAATTTCTTGGAAAAAGTCCATGGCAGCAGAGTCATCCTTTAAAAATAGCACTAGTGGGGTTTAGTTTTCATTTCAGCATTAGCTCCTTCTCCATCCAGTTTGTCATTGCAGCAAAATCTCTGGGAATACCAACATCAGTGCATAGAAAGGTAAGAGGAGGTTTTCTGTACTTTTTCAAAGGCTACTGAGGTGATTGGGAGTTTTCTCTTGGATTTCTGAAACTTCTATGAGACTCCAAGGAGAAAAGAGGGCTTTTCTACAGAAGTACATCATACTTCTGCTGTATCGCAAACATTGATTTATTGGACAGCAAATGAATACCTATGTTTCTCTGTCCACAGTATCACAAAGGGCTTCAAATTTTCGCTGACAGGCTCTCTCTTCTATCTTTATATGAAGGGTGTTCAATTTTTTGGCATGGTTGCATTTACTCCCGCCATTTCTATTTCATATAGCACCATTATCACAAGTTCTTGTAGATTTTGATTGTTATCATTTTTATAATTTATTCAAGCAATTTATATTACTAATCAAGTAGATGTCTGAATAACATAGCTCGTAATATAGTGCTGCCTTTCTTCCATAGGGAAATTATGTTTATGTTGCCATTATATCTGTTCGAACATGACGCTATGCATCTCCCACATCCCCCCCTAACAGTGCTCAAATCCCTTTACCAATTTCAATTGAATTGAACAGAAATTTCAGAGAGGGAAATATGGACAGATTTGCTACTACTCTCTCTGCTGATGGGAAGACAAGGTGATCTCATTCCTTATCCACTCAGTCCTGCTGGGCAGGATGGGCTGGGCCGCTAAGCAGGCACAAGTCCCTCAAGCAGCACACAAGGTCACTGACCATCAGTGAGATGGCTCTCAGGCCATAAAGATGGAGATGGGAGGGGGTCCTGAGGACATTGGTTGTGATGAGGATCTGAGGGGGGCTCAAAGAAGTAAAGGGCCAGAGCTGTGGGTATTAAAGGAGGAGATAGTGGGGAACTGGGCAAAACTGGGGGCATGACAGTAATGTTGTACAAAGCATACAAGGAGAGAGACAGATGTGGCAGGGAGAGGAAAATAGGGGTCCTGCAGGACAGCCTGCATTGTATGGATGACAGATCAGGAATCCATAGGTACCCTCAGTTTCTCTGTTCAGGGGACAACTTGTTATGATCATGCCTGATACGATATTTGGGGTAAGTCTGTTTACATTGGCACCATACCAAGTCTGTGGGTTCGCTGGTATTCTCTGAATTCAAGGGTAGGCTGACCTTCTACGTCCCATGTTTTCCTTTGTATAAATTGAGATGACCAACAACCAAGTTCACAGGAAAAAGTTGGTCGTTTCAGTGAAACCAGAGATTCTAGTATAAAGGTTAAAAATGGCTTCAAAAAACCCACTTCTTATATTTTCATAGAAATCCTGCTTTTTACAACTAATAATACCTTCTCTTCATTTTCTGGACATGTAAACAAATTATTTTTTTAATTATAGAAACATTGACGATTTAATCTCAAGTTTTTTGAGGGGTTTTATTTGAAAACTTATGATTTTGTAAGCCTAGGTCAAAGGTTTTATTTTAAAATGGTTGCTCTTGTCACTACTTAGAAGCAGTTGCTGGGGAGAAATTCTGTTCTCAGCTCTGCCAGTGCTTCCTCATGGGACCATGGCATTTAAATTTCATGCTTTCTCACTCTAATCCATCTGTAAAATGAATGTAATAGGCAACTCCATGAAGTTGTTGGGAAGCCTCTTTAATGCTTGACAAGCATTTTCATGTCACCCCACAGTTGCTTGCATAAGCAGAGTATGGTAATTGTAAGTGTCTTATAATTCCTATTTCCTTTTCTCAGCCTAGTCTTATGTCTTTTTGCTGCAACCTTGTCACAAAATACTCTGATTTCATCCTGTGGAATTTATCTAATATGTGTTAGATAAGAACAACAAATGTGTTTGTTTTTTATAGCAGAGCTACAGTACTGTGTGTTTTCTGAGAATGTATCTCTTCCACAATTAACTTTTTCGGGCATCTTAGCAGATTTTAATGCTGTAAAATTTAAAGAAGCTATAATCCACATTGTACATGTACACAAATTTCATCTAATTAAATGGAAACTACACTGTATTGACTATTTTTCTCTTTAAAAATGTTGTTGGTCTAAGTTTTGAAAAACACATGAAAAACCAGTCTTGAGGTAGATTGAAAGCAGGATCCTGTATTTCAGGAACATTTTTCTGTGCAACTTCAACTCTGTATAATTAACTCATCTTTATTAAAATTTTAAATAAAAACCAAACCATATAGTATAAGCATAGCTGAACATAGGGTAATTCCACATTTTCATACCATGAATAAAACTAATTTTCCTATCATAGACAGTGCAAAAGTGATCCCGGCTAATGCTAAATCTGTGACAATCAGAGAAATCCAAGAAAATATGAAGTTAATGCTGATGTTTTCTTCTCAGTGCTTTTCAACACATCATTCTCCTAGGAAATTATTCTTTGATTTCCATGGAAAGATTTCCAGGTGTCGGGGTGAAATGAAACCTAAAATATGCAGTGAGACCAGCTTCTTCCTTCTTTCCATGCAAGTCAGAATGCAGGTTACAGCCATGAGCCTTATCAGAAGGACAGAACCTTTGCCTGTTCAGAGCACAGCTGATATAGATTAGAACAGAGGACTGTGATTTAAAGTATTAATAAAGTGGTGGGAAGCACAGGCCCTTTCCTCCAGATCTGAGATTTCTATTCCCTTCGGGAGCAAGGCAAGTAATATACTTTACATTATTTACTCCTTGTACAATATGCTGACTTTAAAGCATCCTATCTTAAGTCTCAAAAGTTATGTACTAATGGAATAACTTAATATCTATTGTACAGTCACTTTAGATACTATACAACTACTTCTGATTTTATTTGTTTTTAATGGTTTTGTACTGAGGCAAATGGAACAAGGACAAGAGATCAATACTGAAAACGTCATTTAGTATGTCTAAAGTACCATCTCCTTCACTATCAACACATCAGTGTCTACCTCCAAATTGCTCATCTTGTCAGCCAGAATGTTTTGTTAACACTTTTAATGTCTTTGGGATTTCCCCAGTAGTACATTTCACACAGACTGTAAGCACCAGCCAAATAACCCATTTTTCCTACCTCAATTCACTGTATATTTTATATATTCTGCCAAAAGTTTGATAATAACAGGGCTTAGGGTAACTGGTGTTCTAGGACCATAATTACCAGTTTGTTCTTTGTTTTCATTCCATATTTAAATTTCAGGTTTCTTTGGTACAGAGAGGTTATTTCCTGCTTCTGCAGCATGTAACAAAATAAAATCTTAACTGACTGACTAGGGATTCTAGCTCTTGAAGCTTCATAACACCAAACCCTACTCTGATGTCCTGTAAGAAATGTGTCAGAACCATGGAACTCACAACATTACAACACATTCACGTTCACACTCAAATGACTTAGAGATGGGTACCTACATGTAAAATTTAGGCCTTCAGTCCTCTGTTTACTATCTGAAAGTAGTCTCCTTCTGACTCAAAACCAAAGCATGTTGCTGCAACTAGGGCACTAGCCATATCAACTACCATGCCTGGGCACAGGAGAGATGCATGTCTGTACTGGCTTGAGTATGCTTAACCTTAATTTTTTCACCAAAATATCTCTTAGATAAATTCATTTTTGCTTCTGGCCACAAAGTCATAGAGATCATGACCTATACTGTTCAGCTTAGTTCCTGCCCCAGGCTTAAAGCATGGTTTAAGGTTTCATCAAATGCTTTCTGCATTTTAAGGAAGAAAAATTCCTGTAAGCACAGTTTACCATTCCCAAAATGGCAGACTTCATGCCAGAACCACCTTCTTATTTTTTCTTGGAAGCCTAAAGATTTACATTAGACCAAAGCACTCTCTAACTGATATACGGGCATGTAAATGAGCCAAATTCAAGGCCATGTAAGTAGAAATTGGAGCAGAGACCAGGCCATCAAGCTTTTCAAGGAATGTCCTCTCTCCTGTTGAAGAAGTTGTGATACAAAACAAGTGAGAACTGTGCAAATTCCTGATTTGGGATGGTTTACTGAACTGAAAGACCACCAGACTAAAGCTATTTAATTACCTATTTTTGCATAGATAATTAAATAATCACTGGAGCAAGAGCTTGAACTTAACGCTTCTTCATTTCAGACAGATCTCTGCTGACTGAGCTGTTGGCCAGAAGTGAAAATGCACCACACGTTCCTTCCCCTCCTCCCATTCCAGCTGCACTTTATGTGAGAAAGTCCTGGCCTCCCACCTACTTGCAGACAAGGATTCATGGCTGTCAATGCTAAGAAGAAACAGAGGCCCCTTCCTTCAGAATTGGCTGCCTGAGCCTTTTTGAGAGACAGAGTAGGATGAAAGGTTTGCCACATCCCCAGGTTCTCTGGTCAGTCCCTTTCTTGGTGTCCCAAGAGAGGATTCCTGTCCTTTCCCAGTGCTAGGCAGACATCCCTAGCTGCCTGCATCAGGACTGAAAATTCTGCCATTCAGGACAATGACTGAAAGCTCAACCCAATGACTGACAATGACTGGAACCTGAACCCAAACCCAAACTGGTTGACGTTGCCCTCAGAGATTTCCCGCCAGTGAAAATTTCTGAACTTATTTTATTTGAGTGATGCACACAAATGAGAAAATTTTGACGACTTCCAGACATATTTGAAACTTGTGCTGAACAAAACTAAGTGTGTAATATTAAATAATCCTAACATGAGGCTCCAATGCTCCATTTTGGCTAGGCATTATTAAATTAGAATATTTTATTACCAAATGGACATTGGGATTACGGAATTACTATCCACTCATAAAATTATTTTGCAACACTTTTATTCAAGCCACCCTTCACTAATTAAATTCCTATTAGGGAAAAATAATAGGAAATAAAAAACAGACTAACGAATCAAGATAACTTGTTCTTTAAGGGTTATCTTTTTCTTATGTCGGCCAAAATCTCTGACCTAAGTTAAGGACCTGTTATAGATCTTGCAAGCCCTTAATCAAAACCAAAAGGATTTGTGTGATATCAAAATTAAAATCAGGCTGAAAATAAGTAATGTTCACGTTGATGTTGTTTTTCATTAAAGAAATATAACTGATTATCCAGAATTAATTGTAACAGGTGTTCCAAACAGAAAATGTGTTCACTATTGATTTATGCATTTTTGCCCTGAACCATGAAAAATTCATATTTATAATGCAATATGACATTTGTTATCCATCAATTTTATTGCACATTGTTTCACACGCACTCAGCAGACCAGGCACTGCACAAGCCACAGTCAATGCCTCTACACTCACTTTTAAAGATCAGTTGGGGAACAGGAGGATACTGCAGGGTCTCTAAAGTGTATCCAAACACAGACCCACGGTCAGCCTATGGACTGCCTCCAAGCTGCCCATCTGAGGGTACCTGTCTTTCATTTTCCAGAGGAGATTTCCAGTTACACATTCACCTTACAGAGCTTGCTTTCACTTACTTTCACTTGCTTTCAGTCTGGTCCTGGAAATGTCTGCAGATACCCTGTAAAAGCTAACCTAGAGCACCTTAGAGAAAGATAACGTTAGCTATGAAAACACGATGACATGATGCTTGCTTCTGCAAGGACAGCATGCGCCCATCCCTATGGCATGTTACTGCAGCAGGGCTTCAGCACATCTGCCTTTCCCAGAGTGCAGCAGCAGGGCCTGTGACAATTGTGACAAAAGTAAATAGATCAGACTGAATATCTGACTCAGGAGAGATGAGTAAATCAAAACCCCCAACACCCTGAGAAAAACCTTCTACTTTTACCCAGCAAAACAAGCAAAAATGTCTCTCACATGATGCATTCCATTTCCAAGAGCAGGGAAAGCTACCTTAGAGAGGGCTTCAGTAAATCTATGCACATTACTGAAAGAAATACACCTGACTGCTGATTTTTTTTTTCCACTTAAAGATACCAGACTGCAGCATTTCAATTTTTTTTTCTAAAATACTTCTTTTTATATATTAAAAATTGTTGAATTCTAAAAAAATTCATAAATAATTTCCAGAAAACTGAAATTCATTAATTTGACAAACAACTATCAGTGATGGTGAAAAGCAACCAGGCACTACACCATAGGATCCTAAAGCTGTTGCGAACCTTCGAAGAGGCATTTGGTTCTGTACAGACTCAGGTTGTTACAGTGGCAGCCTGAACTTGATGTCCCCATGGATGAAGATGTTCCACAGCACAAAAAAGAGATCAGTGACTACAATATCCAGTTCCCTTTCAGGTAACATGGCAAATACCCATATGACCCACCAAAGAAAACAAATAAAGTCTGGCTTGGGCAGTGAGAATCATGCCTAAGGTGTAAAAAGTTATAACCAAGTTCAACCATCTTTTGTACATTTTTACCATATTGCGCTAAAATTGTGTATTCATATTATTATGATATTTAATGTTGTTGCTTATTTGGAAGGGTACAAAAACTAATTTTGTAGCAAAAATACTGTTTTCAAATATGAAGAGATTGAAAATGAGACCTTATCCTTTATTCATGAGAGACAGATGTTATTTTTGGCTTCATAGTTTAATGAATACCATATCATGTTCTTTATAACCTTACACCAGAAATAACATACTTCTAGTGCTCATGAACTTCAAACCATTATCAGTAAAAGCTTCTATTAAAATCCAGAACTTCTCTCAGTTTTCACTGCAGATGCTTTAAGCTGTCAGCTACAGTCCCTATTATGGCAGGATTTTTTTACCCTGAAAAGACATAATCCTTAGCAGTGAGCTGGTTGAGATTGAAAGCTGCAATATTATTCCTATTGTCTTTACTGTATTTAATGTACTTATTTAATGCCTTGACATATTTTTGTGTTTGCATTTTGGTTTATGGTCTTCTGAAAGTAAAAATACTGCATCCTTTTAAAGATGCTGTTACACTTCTGTTTACTTTCACTGATTTGGAGCAGTGCCTGCCAGTAAGTATGAGCTGAAACTAATTACCATGAGCACAAAACCTCCAAGCTGAACTGGGATGCTGTCAAAAATGCAACCAGAAAATGAATAAAATGCTTCTTGGGAAGCACAGATCAGTTTCACCAGCCAGTGACTACAATGAAAAATAAAAGCCTGCATACAGTTATTCTTAGCATTTCATTTCTGTATGGATAACTTTCTTCATACAGTAAAGGTTGTGGCTAAATCTGCTTGGTTTAAGCAGCTACAAAAGATTTTGTAATGCCTGTGTCAGTGTGTACAATAGGATTTTTCCCACTGCATCTAATACAATGGCTTGAAACAAATAAAGCTGTTCTAAGAAAGATCCTTAAAATCTAAAGTTTCAGGCGTCTGTCTCAGCTTCATGTACCAGAATACAGCAGTATATCTCCCAAACAGGTAACCACAAAGCCACCCCAAGCTTCGTGAGCCGGAAGTACAAATCAACATAGCTCAGGATTCAGGGCATGGAAATACCCTTGTGGTCACCACAAACTCAGGCTTTTTAAACAGATCATCTTTGGAGGCATTGAAATTATCATTTATGTTCTCACAGCCACAATAAAGCCATTCTAGCAATTGCAGATCCTGAACACGACAGCTTTCAGCTACAGCACCCTGCTGCTTTAGGCTTCACACAGGATCCCACCTAGAGTGTTGAGGTCAAATGCTGATTCAAAAGCTTTACTAGGAAATATCAAGCTGGCAAGGGACATCAAGAAACAGGAGCAAGACAGGATTAAACCAAAAATCAAATTTATGAGCAGACCATGCCTCATATTGCACAACTGGGCAGAGCAGCATTTCCACGGCAGTAGGGGAAGATAAGTATCTGGCACTCCAGCTCATGATCAGCCTCGTTACAGCACAAGTCAACGTGTCACAGAGCGCTGGGGGACATGGTGAGAGCAGATCCCATGTTGTTACTGCTCCCACAGAAGGCAACACTGTTGAAATAAAAAAAAAAGAGTGCCCAAAACCACATTTCTTCACAGGGCAAACAGAGCTGCTAGATGTGTGGAGCACACCCAGTGACAAAAGCCATCCGCAAAGACTCACAGCAGTCCACATGTGCCAAATTCTGGGAACAGTAAGGAGAGCCTCAATTTACACAGACAAGTATAAATTTATGGCCTAGTGCAGGATGACCATTTCTCCTGGGCACCTTACCCTCCTTTACTTTTTTCTGAACAAAGAAACAGCAACAACTTTAGCCAAAAGTTCCTCCTGCTCTGTATCTTGTCTCTGATGATAGCCCGGCAATCAAGAAAAACAAAGAGTAGCAGTAATACCAGTGATTATTTGCATTTGCTGTACTATCAGTGGGAAAAGGGAGTCAAATGTAAAGTCTGACTTACCTTTAGGAAATCCACGCACTTAGAATAATTGTTTGGCAAAAGAATGTATCTCTGAATGCATACATGAAACTCAGCAAAGGAAACTAAAGTATTACTGGCAGCAAAAAAACACATATTAAAGCTGTAGTCAAGTGACTTTAATGCAGCTGAAGAGAAGACAATTTATGATGTTTAGACTACACCAGTGCTGGCATTGACAAATTGTCTAAGTAGGCCAAAAAACCACTCAAAACTTGGGTAAATTTAAATACATCTGCACATGCACATGAACAACTTTGAATGTTTTATTATAATTCCTTTCTTTCCTTTTTTGATATATCATACATAATATAATTCATCCTTCCTGACCACTGACCTGGAAATTTAAATAATGAAATACCGCAAAATGCTTTGAAGTTGTAACATCAGTGAGAAGTGCTCATAAAATATCTTCTACTTTTATTATTGTTTGTGCTCTTTTATCTTAAAATCATCAAACTGACTTTTTCAGATACCTTGAGTTTTCCTTGTGTTTGCTGCACTCTGCTCCTGATGGTCAAGTTTTATCTGAAAAAAAACCCCCACTTTTAAGGTTCCAATAAAATTAGACAAAAGTCAGAAGCATAGGGCTAAGGTATGCTGATACAGAAAAGTTTTAAGTCTCATAAAAGGGAAAAACAAGATATTTCTGTAGATACTGACAAGGAAGAGCAAGATACTGAACAGGCAACACCAGTATTGTTCCTTCACAGTGCTGATTTGCATCAGATGATCATTTGTCCCCCAGGTTTTTTTTCCTATTACATATTTTCCTTTTATCATAGGGTTCAGAATGTTTGCCGGAAAAAATGCAAGATGCAGGAGCCAAAATACTGTCTGGAGAGCTGGCAATTCCTTAAAACATTTCATCACACTGTCTCCACTTGGGAGACGTGGGATAAAATTCTTCCCTGGTTGACTGAGCTGATGCAAGGATTAATCTATCAGTATTTTACGTATATCCAAAAGGACAAGTTCCATACAGAGTACAGTCCTCCAGAAATCCAATTCCTGAGCCTGTGGATTTTACATTTTAGGCTATATTTTGTAAATAGTATAATAGAGCTGCTCTGCAGACTTAGATAACTACACATCAGCAAGCCCTATTGTGTGGTGCAAAAACTTGTTATGAATCAGTGGGAGGGAGCCCTGCTCCTTCAAGACCAGGGTCTAACAGACGGGAGAACAGCTCCAGCACAGAGAGATTCCACACACAGTTAGGCACTTAATTCTTGGTCCATTCAGGAAAATGGGGATTACATTCACATGGTACCATAGAGAGTGAGGCAGAGAGCTCAGAGTTAGAGCCAAATGTGCTAGCATGCATTCACAGAATGGAGCGAAGCAGTGCAGAAACCTTGGACCCTCAAACCAGACATGTCCTCAGCATATCATGGGCCTGATACTAATTAGACTGGCTGCGAGGCTCATAGCCAAAATGTGCTGCATTGTGCCAGCCATATTGCATCTGACTGCAAAGTTTCACAGTTCACTGCCTGAGGCAGAACTTAAAAGATTCTACAAGTGCCTCTCAACATCTCTAAGCAGATCCATGTACCCAGGCTTAAGTAAAGGGTAGTTCCAGGACATCTACTAATGCTGCTCCTTGAACTTAAGTCACTCCAACAATCTGATACAAAACAGCTGGAACCAGGACTGAGGCTGAAAGGAGAGGTAAGGATGGAAGATGACAGAAGAAAGGGGGAAAGCCAAGTCAGTTTTAGGATCTGGAAGGAATTGGGAACTGTATACCTCAGCCACCTGCATCTTTGGAGCAATAGCTCTAAACCCAGAAGCTGTCCTTGATGGATGGACAGTTACTGTGACTGGAAATGCATCCCACAACAGCAGTTTCATACCCTCCCTTGGCAGTTGTCTTTTTTGTTCTATTCCTCTAACAAACCCTCCCTGCTCAATTTATATTTTTGTTCCTGCTCCATCAATAATTCTTTCTACCATCCTCATGGATTAACATGAACAATTATGCTGCTTCTACTTGTAAGACTGTTTTGATGTGAGATAGTCAGGTCCCATGTTCCCATCAGTCATCTCTGCATTACATATTCTCGCTTCTTTTCCACACAGGTCTTCATTTCCAAAACATCTATCACATTAGCTGTTCTCCTTTGATCTCTCTCCAGCTTGTCTGGGGCTTTTTTAAAACATGTTGCCCAGAATTGAACACAGGATTATAAATCATGTGTTGACTACAGCAAGCTAGGAACACTTGCTTCACATGTAATACTCTTGGTAGTTCAATGAAGTACCAGAGTAGCTATTTTTCTCATTAGTACTGCACTGTTTACCCATTCAAATCACCATCCGCTATAACCCCCAGACACTCCTCTATGGGTTAAATACATATCCCAAAAGATTTCCCTGATTCTATATTTATCTTTTCTTATGTGAAACGTGCTATTGTTTGTGTTTAGAACTTCACTTGATTGATTTCAGTCTGCTTCTACTGTCGTCTTTGATGCAGTATTTTTGACCTGCTGTTCTACTGCATTCATGACTCTCTTCACACTATTTTTTCTAAAAGGTAATAATGAAGACTCTGAGAAACATTTAAACCCCCGTGAGTACAGAGTCCTCACACATCAGCATATCCTGGCAATGAATAAATAGCAATAACTGGTTATATTTGTCTAAATTAACTTTAGTCAGAACAGACTAGAGTCTCACTATGGCAGCTATAGCTCCACGACATACCTCAGCTTTTCAGAGGAAAACTTCACACAAGAATAAGATAACCGCCAAACACATAATTTAATGGGTCGTGAGTAATTTGTAACAAACCCACATTATCTTCTCTTCATTGTCTTTTTTTCCTCTGTTAAGATTTCCCTGTTGTCTCTGTAACTGTACTATTTAAGGACACCAGTGAGTG
Organism: Pheucticus melanocephalus; assembly: GCA_013398405.1. Classification (NCBI taxonomy): domain Eukaryota; kingdom Metazoa; phylum Chordata; class Aves; order Passeriformes; family Cardinalidae; genus Pheucticus; species Pheucticus melanocephalus. The sequence goes on along the minus strand of VZSJ01000400.1, from coordinate 1,435,141 downwards.
AGAAAAAAATACAAGTTTTTTTTATTCTGTACAAATCAACAGGAAGTGGGTTCATTAACCCAAATTTGGTGTCTTTCAGTACCTGAGCTAACACATGCAAAGCTACCTCCATATCTCTAGATTCCAGTCCAGCCTGGAACACACACAGAGGAGCTCTTGTTATCCTTAAGTACAGACACAGAACATAGAATAAAGCAGATTTCTGGCAATCACTGATAGATAACTGAGCACTCCTAAATTAAACACACCTCCTGCTTCTCTCTCCTCTCATGATCACCGCAAATTTAAAGCCTCCTCAAAATAAGAAATTTTGTAAAACATTTATAGTGTTTCATTCCGTATCTGCCAGCAGAGAGGTCCAGCAAAAGAGAGGCTTTGGAGTCCAGACTCTTCTAAAGCATTTGTTGTGTTCATCAATTTTCATTTATTTCTGGCAGAGAAAGCTAACTATGAAACAAAGCTTAAAAAGTGGAAGGAGTACTAGCAGATAAAAACAAACATGAAAGATGTCTGCTGAAACAAAGTGTGGAAAGAAGGCCAACTGATTGAAGAGTTTGGGGGTGATGTAAAACTGAAGGACAAAATACTCATATAGACAAACCAAAAGAAGAAAGGAAAACAAGCTGGGTCAGTAACACAAACCAGACCTTCACTAGGATCAAAGTCCAAAGCTCTAGGAGACAGATTAAAACCTTTGACAAATAACCCTTAACAATGTTGGTATGACCTGCAATTTGAACAAAACTGTTCACTCTGGAATGAGGTGGATATGGCTATTGAACAAGAGACATGATGAACAAAGATACTACAGCTGAACAGAGTCTGCATATCAAATTTGATGAGTATGCTTGAGGTCCACCATGGTAGAAAAGAAGATCACTAGCAAGCAACACAACCTCATCAAGGTTTTGGATTTTCAGCCCAGACAGGCATATGCTACTAGAGTTTAGGCAATATGCTGTTTATATCTTCAAATAAAGAAAGCACCAAAAATCTCATTTTGTCCAAGAAGATGTCAGGCATAGTATTGGTCATTAGAGACAAGAGAGTCTCAGGACACAAAATAATTCTCACAAATAAACTCCTCGTTTTCAAAAACCAGCAGTGCTGGGTGATTACATGTGAACTTCAGTCATATCCCATAAAAACCTAACTAAATTACAGGACGCTCTTTATAAAGTTCGGGAAGAGTGAGAAATACTGAATTAATCTAATATACTGGCCTGAAAATGCTACCAAAGAGCTGCATCAAAAAAAGTGCTAGGAGAGAAACATGGGAATTGGACTAGAAATAATAAGCCCAAAAGGGAGCACTGGAAGTAATTAACAATGAATGAAATTACTGACTATTCAAACCATATCTCTTTAGAAACCTTCCAGAAGAAAAGTCTTTGGCATCAAAGGATGACTGGAACTGCCAGAACACATAACTTCCTTAGTCTTCAAATGACAGGAAGAGGGACCTCTGAGCACTACAGCTTTCAGTGACAGAAAACCCCAGACCTCAACTTAGATATGACATTTTCTTTGCTGATGTTACATTTACCCTGCCTACCACTCTCCTGACTACCTCTCCTTCACACCTTGCTATGATTCACACCCTTTGCTATGTCTCATTTTTTAGCCATTTGCTTTGGAAAAGTCCAATTTAGATAGCCCAGAGTTGTGTCTTAACAATTTAGATGGCCTCATCCACTATCTTCAGAGGAAAATAAAAGCTGTGTTGGGTGAAATATTGAGCTTGCCTAGTTCTGTAGTGACTGTAGCTCTGCTCCTCTGAGAGTCAGAAACTCAAGAGTCCATGTTTGTTATTTCTATGCTCGTTTCTGCCTCTTTCACCGGCTAATCTTTCTTTGCTTTCAGAAACAAAATCAGGTTTTAATATGGCAGAAGCATCAGGTCCAACCACAGATCCATATTGTGTGTTCTTTTTCCCAAAGTGGAAAGGTATTGCATGTCAGATTTGAAAGATTATTGAACAGAAGATTTCCTTATCAGTCATCCTTATCAACCAAATTGTATCATCCACAGCTTGAGGGGGAAATAATCCCAAGGAAACAAAGCTTTCTTCTACTTTCAAATAATCTATCTGTGTCCTTTTCTATCTTTTAAGGTTAAAAACATTTTGAGAGGCTCTGAGAGATAGCACCCTCACATGACAGCCTCGTGGATTTTAGGAATCTCCATCCTCAGCAGTGAAATACAGATCTGCCATGGATCGACATTGGAATAGGCTAAAGGGAAGTGCAGCCCCAGTTATGCCAGCTCAGTCCAAGCACCCCAGGGTGCTGCTGCTCCACAGCTAACCAGCCATGACTTTCAGTAGCATCAGGCTAACATGCTAGCGTGAGTTCACATTAACCCAGTGCTGTAATTGTGGTCTGTCTGCTTCCAGCTCAGAGCTGGCTCCTGGGTGTCCCTGCAGTAGCTGCAGATCTCTACAGAACAGAGCTGTATAAATTTCTTGCATATATCTGATGTTATCCAGAACCAGCTGCTGCTGTACCAAGAAAAAATCATTTTGCAAAAATTGATAAAGGAGAAAATGTAGGCATTTGCTGATAGGTCATCATGATTGCTACAAATAAGACTCAGCTCTGCTATGCCTCTTCTTTGGATAAATTAGATTTTTTATGTAAACAAGAGAGTGATTCTCTGAGGCTGTCTCCACTTTAAGTTAACCTTTAGTTCTGATCCTGTGGCCTTATGTAGTGGTATTATCTCTGTAATGAGGGGAGCTGCTCAGAGAGGTAGAGTGCAGAATCCTGATCCCCTTTTTAATCTAAAATTTTATTTCAAAGCATTAATCAATTTCTGACTATCAGAAAAACAGAAATTTTCATTTTTACTGCCCTGTCATCTTATTTTACCAGTTTCTTTTATAAGTTCAAAGATAAATTCAAATCCTTCCCTACTACTTACTCCAAGTGGGAGTTAGGCCTCAGAATTAATATCTCAAAATTACAGTGCAGATCAGTGTTCTGCAACACAAGCAACTTTTAGCTGTCACGTATCCTGCACCCAACTCAAAATTCTGCACACCTTCTGACAACCAGGGCTGCTAATATGAAAAAAAATCTTTGTAAATGAGTTTATTGCTATATTACATACATCTTCTATAGAAATACATTGTATCTGTTGCAACTGAGTTATCTCCTGATTTTTTCACAAAATATCTCATCCACTGCCATGGATCAGTAGTCCAGAGGTTGTTACTGATGGTTTTATATTTGTTTCTAAAGACTGGAATGGATACAGATCCTAATCGAAACCTCACTGAACTTAAAGAGATTCTTTCATTTTTTGCATTATTTCTGGAGCAGTGTCATTACTGTGGCTTTTGTGCTAAGATTTCATCTTTACACAACAGGCCAACAAAAAATCTGCTGCAAATAAGTATAATTCTTATGATTTTATGTTCACAACAAGATTTAAAGCATTCCTTAACATCACAATAATCACTGAATATGATGCAAGCAATTGTGTTTATTGGTCAGGTTGAGTTTCCACAAACTTGTGAGATCCATGTTTTCCAACTTGTAAATCCTCTATCTTTTAAAATTAAAAGAAATAGGGGAAATTGCAGTTCAAGAAAAAAAATATTAACAAAACAGCTTATGCAACTGTTTCTATGATGCACTTCAACCTACTGAAGAAGGGTTTAGATAGCTATCATTATCCAACTTCAGGAAATAAATCTAAATAGAAACTCAATAATTATATTGTATTATGAATAAGCTCTAAGCTAATCAGAAGATTTGGTTTCTAATGGAAAACATTCCACTGCTGCTTAGGATGTGAATAAGACCATGTGTGAAAAATAATCTTTTAGATGTCACATAAAGAGTAAATGGTCTAACATAGCAGCTGGAAGAGTGAGTGAAGATTTCAGACTCTGCATGACTATCCATCTTGTGAAACCTAAAAAAATAGTTACCCACTTAAATAAAAAATTCAGTAAAAGTCAAGGAACTTCTGTGACATGCTCCCCAAATGGCTGAAAAGGAAATCAAAACCCCTTCTTCTTTATTTCTTATCATCTGCATTACAACTGCTGAAGTTATTGCTCTAGCAGAGATTAAAAAAAATATGAAAGATCGGTATGTAGATAGATAGATAGATAGATAGATACTCATTTTGGAAAACAGCAGAATAATTATAAGCTTCAGTTGTGAATCCTTATGCAGTTACTTTGTTGGTGTGCTGACTATGAGGAGAACAAAAAGAAAAGAAAGAATTCAATTCCTTGATCATCTTTGTGTAATACTGAATATTTATATAATGACATTCATTTGAGGCTTCTTCTAGCTGCCTGAAATGGTCATGAAAGTACTAGCTTCCACTCTTTTATAAAATTTGACATATTTATTCTTTTCCCTTAAGTCTCTCAAAAAAATAATATAGACCAAGGCATTTGAATGTGGTATTGATTTTGTACTCTTACAAGATCTAAATTCAGTACAGGGTGTGTGCCTTGTGGTCTCTGATAGAGACAGACGCATGGACTAAAAAATCTTCTGGGCTAACCATTTCAGATGTGGTTCCCCAGCCCTGTGGAAGTCAAGACTCAATGATACAACCAGTCCCTTTTGTCCGTTCTTCATTCATGTCCCCCTGTATCTGAGGATACTGAAGGACTTGTATTA
>VZSJ01000400.1:1202323-1430485 GCA_013398405.1 Pheucticus melanocephalus | reverse complement strand
ATATAATATATAATATATAATATATAATATATAATATATAATATATAATATATAATATATAATATATAATATATAATATATAATATATAATATATAATATATAATATAATCACAGAATAGACTGGATTGAGAGGCACTGATCAGGATCATAGATTTCTACACCTGATCCTCCCCAGGACACTCCAACAATCACACCATGTGCCTGAGAGTGTTGTCCAAACGCTTCTTAAACTCTGTCAGAGCTGTGACCATTTCTGTGGGGACCCTGTTCCAAGGGCTCCCAAACACCCTCTGGATGAAGAACCTTTTTTGATATCCACTCTAAACCTGACTTGATTCAGCTTCATGCCATTCCCTTGAGTCTTGTCACTGGTGTTAAAAGCAACAAAATGCAAAATGGAGGAAAGAGGTAAATGTAGTGAAAATAGCATAAAAAAAGTCTACTGGCTATGTGTGTATGTTCTGTGCAAGGCAGAACCTGATGGTGCAAAACCAGTTCCAAATAATTAGGCCTGAGTTACAAATCCTATTCTGGTGCAGTTATATATAGCTTATTAGAAACCACAGTAGACAAAGCAACTCTGGATACCCATTGCATTGTCCAGTACAGGTATAATCTGAAAATCATTGTGCTGAACTTCACAAATAGCACTCACCCAATCCAAGATAATATTAGGAAACACAAAACAAGGAGTGGAAAATAATGCTGAGTATATTGTAATGCTGTAACATTTTAGTAGGACATGACCCTAGCTGGAGTACCGTCTCACAGATTTATGTCTTTGGCTCAAAAAGATACCCAGGATTTTATAGCCCAGGAGTTCAGCTAATGAGACCTAGGTGACCTGGCTAACAAAACAAATCAGACAGTTCATTGCCCCACAGTCTGACACAGCCTCTCACACTCCTCCTCTGTTTGGGGTTGGAAGGTCGCAAACTGAGACTCCCATACCATCCATTTTATCACATCTACAAGCCTTAAAGTTGTTTCCAGAAGACCTTAATCACAGTACATTTCAAACATTTAACCAAATGCTGCTTTACATTAAGCTAAACTTGTGAATCACTTCAGTCATTTCATAACATCTCGCCTTGAAAAATACATGCTGTAAATTGACACCACGTCTAAGTTTTAAATAGAAATAATAATGGCAACTTCTACATTTGTCAAGTCAAATCTCTTAGTCAGAAAATCTCAGCATTCCCTGTTGAAAAAGTGAAGATCCTGTCTGTCTACCAAGAACAGAACTCCTGGGAATTCAAATTTCCTCTTTCACCTCTAAACCCACTCAAGGAAAAATTGTCCAAGGGTGCCACCAGAACTGCCTGTTCTGACTTGGGCAGCAGATTTTGCATTGAGCATGAGATGCTCAAGCAAAGTGTACCCTTACCAACATCACAAGTGATAAAGGATATTTCCAGGGATAGGACAGACACTGTATATGTGGGCAAGCTGTGTCAGGTTTTATCACACTCATCGTAAAAAACTTCTAATGAATAGCTAATGTAAATTGATGATCCATCAGTTTAAAGCCCTTACCTCTTGTCCTAACACCACAGGCCCTGCTAAAAAATTGTCTTTGTCTTTCTTATTGCCCCCCTTCAAGTACTGGAGGGTGTTATCCAGTCTCCTCAGAATCCTCTCTTCTCCAGGAAGAACAACCTCAGTGCTCTCAGCCTGTCCCCAGAGAAGAGGTGCTCCAGGCCCCTGATCACCTTTGTAACCTCTGGACTCACTCCAAAAGGACCACATCCTTCTTATGTTAGCTACAGCAGACCTCAATGCCATGCTCCAGGTGGGGTCTCACAAGGGCAGAGCAGAATGGGAGAATCACCTCCTTCAACGCTGCTCTGGGAGCAGCCCAGGACACTTTTGGCTTTCTAGACAGCAAGTTCACACTGCAAGCTCATATCGTCTCATCCACCAGTAGTCCCAAATTAATCTCCTCAGGGCAGCTCCTGAGACATTCATCCCCCAGTCTGCATTGATACCAGACGATCCTCAAGTGTTCCATGGTGCCCCTCCACAGGACAACCTTACTTTTGATGTGCTGTAGCCCAGATCAGCTCATGCCTGGCCCTGCACCTGGCATGGAGTCCTGCACATGTGTCAGTACCACACATCCCAGCCTAGCACATGTGTCAGGGGGGTGGTTTGCACAGCTCAGAGTGGTGATGGTGACGGGAGGGCCTGTGCAGCCCTGCTCACCCTGTGTGTGCCTCCTGTGTCAAGGACACTCTGGTGCAGGCTGTGCATTCCTTGGTGCCCTGGATGGGCGATCACTAAGCAGCCTCGGGTGACCTGAACAGGCTGGCTGCAGGCCCCAGAGAGCACTCAGGCGCTGTCCTCTCACCTCTCAGCCCCCAGAGTGGGGGTTCCTGCATGGGGAAGTATCAGTGGGACATTTTCTACCATGTCTAAGAGTCTTAAAAAGCCACCACATTAAAAAGCCACCACATGGCTGCATGCCTTCCTAGTGGGAATGGGACTTCTTGACCATTCTTCATGTGCATGTGTGTTTCCCGCAGCAAAAACCACATCTCTCTTCCTCCCAGCCGTGGAGCAGAAATTTTATTTCTGTTTCCTATCAACCTTGGAAAAGGCCTCAGGCCTCAACCTCCCTTCCAAACCTCACTTTGGAAAGGGGCTTACAGAAAAACCAGAACTATCAGCCCCAGTAACAGAGAGGAAACAGCACTCTGCCAAGTGCAGAAATGAGGAGCAATTTGACAGACTCCCATTTCTGCAGTTGCCTCCAGGTGTGGGTGGATGAGCAGAAAGCCACGTGGTGATGTGAAGATTTTGCTGTTCCTCTCTCTCTATTAAAGTCACATTCTGTCAGCCCAGTCCTCAGCTCTTGGGAAAAAGTCTCATTAATTTCATTTTCAGAATGTAAAGGAGCAGATAATCACAAAGCAAAACTCATTAGTGAAGTTTAAAAAGGGAGATAATTTAAGCAGCATTTGCTTCTCTGCAACACAGTTCTTAGTCTTACTTGGTTCAGAATTAGGGATAAATGAAGAAAATATTTCCAGCGGTGAGGAGGAGTTTGCAGCATACCATTAAATTTGCCTGTGGCATTCCAAACCAAAACCTTTTGCTTGATGTATACAACTTGCTGAGGGCTTATCACAGGAATCCCCATGCATGCCTGCACAAAGAATTGCTGTGGACCCATATACATAACTATTTAAAAATGCATGCGAGGGGGTTGTTCAGTTTTCCATTTCCTACGCCATCTAATCGGAGCTGTTATCCTCGAGGTCAAATTGTTGTAGGTAGATCCAAGGGAGTTAACCCCCACAGATCAGGCATCAAATACCTGGCCTCTTAGCATCTGGCTCCTTCTGTGAAATTCAAAACCCAGAGCTGGGTGCTAAGCCTCCTTTCATTGAGCACATGCAGAGCTAGACCTCTCAGAAGGGCCATCCAAGAAAGCACATGTAGAGCGGGAGCCACTTGGAGCTGGAAATGTTAATTGCAGGAGCGTGGCCCAAATTCTTGTACCCTCTCCAGGGCTGCGGCATCCGCCCATGTCAGAGCTCCAAATAGAGCCTGACCCTGCTCCCTCCCTCCAGCAGGCAGCTTTCATCAGGGTTCTCTTTTCTTTCTAAAACCCAGGCAGAACGCTCAAGCAGTGTAGGCACTCCTGCAAATGTCATGCCCTGGAGCTGGTAGCAGGGTACCAGAGGGAGGCACAGGAGTGCATGGGCTCCTCCATCAGCCGGGGGAACATCTTCTGCCTCTCAGCAAAGCTGGTTCCTTGCAGGTGTCTTGCAGATGTGAATTGCGCTTCAAGAGCTTTCCCTGGAAATCCCAACCTGTATGAGGACTCTAGCAGCAGGCCTTGGCACTTTGGGTGTGTATGATACATATGGGTGGAGTTTTAGCACTTCACAAGGACTGATTTCCTGTTTAAAAATGCATGCAAGGGAATTGTGCAGTTTTCCATTTCCTACGCCATCTAATTGGAGCTGTGATCCTCAAGGTCAAATTATTGTAGGTAGATCCAATAAGAGATTTACCTTTGTATTATCCAAGACTACTGCAAAATTTCATTTATTCTTGTGGATATCAGATATGCCATCCTTGCAAAGAGCTCTCTACCTGTAATGCAGGTTTCACTTGCTTGAAATCAAGGGCCCTCTCTCTGAATTTTGTTGCATAAATTAATAGCATTTATTGATGATTTGGGACAATTTATCCAAACACATTGTGATCCTTTTCAATTTTCTCTTGCCAGTTGTACAATTTTCCCTTTTGATCACAATACACACACACACCTGTGCAATAACTGTCACTGTTTTTAAACAGGAATATATTTTATTACATGTAACAGACTTGAGTTACAGCTAACCTGTCATAAGATCTGAGTTAAAAAAAGAAAGACATATTTTATAGTGATATTTGATGTTAAATGTATGTCCTTAAAACACATCACTTCTTGTGAAGAAATGTTTCCTATAGCAGTGAAATTAATTTTCATCAATATTGTCTCTGAATCTGAAATAAATAATAAAAGGACGTGGAAATCTTTTTGCAAAAAGTGAACTACATGTCTATCAGAATTGATGACCGCAGACATTAGTGGTAAAATACTGCTCTGAATTGTGACTCCAACATGCATGTATGGTGACATCATATTTCTGGTTTTTACGTTTGCTTTGAGCACCTGCACCCAAATTCCCTATTGTGAAATCAGATGAAGTTAATGTAACATAACAGATAATTATATTTAGGCTTAGAAGAAAAATACTGAGATTCAGATTACATGGCAGAAAATAAGAACTCCCATTAGATCTTAATAATTGAAAAAAAGTTGACTTTAAAGTCTTAGGGCATGAAAGTGGATTACTGAGAGACCTTTTTTGTATCTGAAAATACTACTTAAATTTTTTAAGTGTTGCTTCACTGGAAAAAAATCCTGGAAAGTTAGTGATGATTTACACCCTGCAGCATTTCTATAAATGAGTAGTTCAAGAAGTTCCACAGAAACCTCAGACGTATAATTCCAAAATAAATTGCATTGAAATGGAATTTAGCAATATATGTTCCCTGACGTGACAGGAGAGAGCACACTCCTCTAAACTCCATGCTACTTGCAAGTGAAGACTTACTTCTCACAGAGAGGTACTGAAACCTCTTGCTATTAAACAAAAAGGGGGAAAAAAAAAAGTGAAGTTAAAAACAGGGGCAGAATGTGAAGAACGATATCCTTGTTCAATTTGCCATAGCAAATCCAAAAGGAAAATGCTGGAAAAATCCTGAAAACTTGGGAGCACACTGAAAAGACACTGCTGGGGCATGGACACAACAACCTTTTAGGCAGAGCAGCCATCTAGAGAGGTTCCCTGCCGTCAAAATGTGGCACTGTGGCTGGGGAAAGATAGGAGACAAAGGTTTTGGTTTTTTCCATGAAATGGCATAAAAACAAGCTTGTAACAGTGGAGCAAATGAAACCATTACAACCAGCACATCTTCCAGAATAGACGAGCCAGTTCTGCCATTGTTCAATCCTTAATGCCACTATGAAAAAATATCCAAGTCCTCTTTGCCAGGCAGCTTCCTGCTAAAGTCCTATCAGTTTAATGCTTTCCACTACTCATGTCTGCTAGACTCTCCTTATCTGAAGGCCCCCTTTGACTGAAATGGAATGAAAGAAGAAAGCCAAGATACACACAGGATGTTTCTATCTGAAAAAGTAGGAGCAGGTAGATAACTTCTATCACATATCCAGGCACTGAGCCAAATTTTCAATGCATGTAAACAAGCATGGCTTCACTGAAGCTTGTGGAATCTTGCCAGTAGAAAACTCACTTGAGTCTATCATTCTCTTTACCACTGCACCAAATAGATATCCTAGGATGAAACCTGAATTGCTTTAGCCAAAAATAGATTTAAAAAAAAGTCACAGAAAGCAAAGCTGTTGAATCAGTAAGTGCCTAAAGAAAATCAGATACCTTAAAGAGTAAGCTCTCATTGTAACTGTGATGTATTCTATTTAATGAATATTACATTTACCTTCAGGAGTTTTAGACAAGGTAACAGGCAATGTTTCTGGGCCTGTTAACAAAGTCACAATACTGTTAACAGTAACAATACTTTTTTCACTCTGGATTAACTAAATGATTGATTTCTTAAAAGTAGGGTTGAATTTCTCAGGACAGTATGGCTAATTTGTTAAAATCACACTTGTGCACCTAAGACTCACTTCAGATAAATGAGGACAGATCTTGTGTTGAAGTACATTGACCCTGCATCTTATTTCCAAAAAATGTAAGCACTTGTCCAACTCAAGCTTAAATATTGTACGTCAAATGATCACGTAGGCTGGCAAGATTGCTAAATAGCAAATAGACAAATATACTCATAATACAAAGGAAAACCTGTTGCATGAATGTAAGCATACAAAGCTTAAAAACAAAGGAAGAATATAAAACTTTATATATACTAATTTTTACATATAAAATATGTAACTACCATAATTTCAAATATTTGGAATTAAGTCCAGCAGGTCATGAATCTCAGTAAGAAATTTCAATGTGAGGATCAATGGTATATATTATTTAATAATCCACTGTGAATCAGGGTGGGAAAATTATATTTCTGGCTATATTATTATAAATTCTTTCAGCATTAATGGGAGCTTCTATTAAAAGAAATTAAATATTTGATGTCTCAGTCTGAATAGACTTTGAAGAACTGCAGTGGCTAAACTGAAATATACTTTATGTTAGGTAAGATTTTGGGTTTTCCAGGGTATAGAATTCTGGATACACCTCATCACCTAATCCATGCTTGTTATATATTGTTGCCCCTATTGCAAATATTAAATCTTGACTTAGAGCAAATCAGTGTGGGAAAACACAAATCAACTTGTAATGAACTTAAACTATCTTTTTTCAGGTACAAGAATACTATCTGAGCAACATTCATTAGCATCCCTTTCATCTATCTGATATCTGCCTGTTGAAGGTGCAAAAATAGATGCCTAATGGTCTAGCTCACCAGGTCTCCCAACAACTTCCATTCTGGCACAGGGAAGTTTGTATGAGCAAAGGCCTCATGTGTCTTTAGGTTTTGAGCCAGATTTCTAATACAAGGCAGACTGGACTGGGCAATTTTGAGAAATATGTCCTTTTTTTTGTCCTCTTACATTGTTATTATTATTTTCATCATAGCAAATTTAACACTTTTTAATAATTTGTGGAATTAATGACACTTTAATTTAATGACACCTCTCCAATCTCTTAAGTACAAAATAATGATCATACTCAGGCATAAAGCACAGGACTTTTCTGACTCTCTCTCCAATTCCATTTATACATGTTCTTTTTTCTACTAACATTTTTCACAGAAAAAAAAATTTCTACCGAATAAAGATTGATACTGCAGTTTCCTAGAATAATCTTCAAAAAGGAAAAGGTATTTCCTCCCTCACAAATCCCTTCACTCCATGCACACACAACAGCATGCTCTGGATAGGATGAAGAAAAATTAGAGAGGATATGATTACTTTGCTAGAGAAAGCCTACTCCTGCCGTGCCAACAAGATATTACAGGTCAAGTCAACTAAGGTCAAGTGAGTTCTTATCATATCCAAGATCCCTGATTTATTCTGTCAGCTGTTCACTGTCATGCAGCACGATGGGTTGAGTGTCAATATTGAGATAGTGCAAAGCAACCAGGCAGGTTGATTTAGACTTGGTGGCTGATGTTAGTTTGAAACACACAGTGAGCCCTGCTGGGTGATTATGGACATCATGGGGAGTGTGGGATGAACAGTGTATTAGTACACATAATTTATGTGTGGGGCTTTTTTAGCCTTTAAGAGCACAGCCCCTGGGACAGAGAAGTCCCATGATTTCCTCCGAGTTCTGCTATATCCTAACAGGTGAGGAAACAATAAGGAAGTAAATGAGGAAGAGCTGCAGCCAAACCCACCACTTCTGCTCTCAGCAAACCCAGACAGGTCTGTCAGAAATACAGCTAGGACCCAAAACCATGAGTTCCTGTTTGCCAGCTTGATGGGGTGTCTTACTAGCTCATTGAGGCTAAATTTCTGAGGGCTGAAGGTCAGCATTTCCATTGAAAAAGCAGCCTGTATATGCAGCTCATAATGGTAGTGTTATGCAAGTGAATGATAGCATCAAACCTGCAACTTTTTTCTTTATACTTTACCTTAATTGGTAGACTTTTATTTTTGTTAGTACTATTATTAGAGATTAGGCATATTTGTTTATGCTGACCTTTCTCACTCCTTTTTTATTAATACACATTTTCTGTAGGCAGAATGTAAAGTGGAACAGTTGCTGAAACAGATACGATGATTATTGGAACATCCTGAACTTTCTTTGAATCACTAATTTTTGATAGTCTCAGATTTTATGGGCATGAGTTTCAACAGTGCAGGAGTCAAGGGCCTCTCCTTGAGAGGCAGCTGCAGTCATTCATCAGATATGGAGCCAGAGGTACCACAGTTAGATGCAATAGTTGTATCGCTGTTCTAAATTTCAACCCGTTATAGCATATGAGTACTGGATGTAGACACTTATGTATACATAATGCATTTTTGTGTATTAGATTATGCAAAACCAGAATTTTATACAGAGTTTCTTTAATAAATGTACTGCAAAATATACTGTAAAACACCCATAAACTAGATTATGTGGAAGTCAGGTTATGAAGAAACCTTATCTATTGTGAGCAGAACCATACCTCAGATGAATTAATTGGCAAAACTTCATTGACACCTCTATATGCAACATTCCTCACTGTGAAAATGTCATGAAGCAGGATTTAAACAGCAGCAGTATGTAAAAATCAACTGCTGTCAGTCACATGTCACACCTTTTTCTTAATGACTCTGGTCTGGAGCAATCCATAGCTTACTATGTTTCCACTTCCCACAGTGAATGCCTTTTGCACCAATCTCTTCAGTGCCAAAGTTTACAGTTCTGCATGACTTTCTGTGGTAGCTGTGACAAGCCATGAGGCTGGGCTGATGCTTTGATAATAACACCACAAAAGCATCTGCTCTGTAGACCAAGGGAAAGGGACAGGAGGTTAAAATAACAGGAAGCAGTATGAAAAATTACTTTTCTTTATAGACCTTGATATTATTGGAGCCAAAGGAGCTGAATACTGTCAGGTAAAGCAGATAGGACTCCACTGTCATGCTGTGTCTTTGGAGCCCTGCAAGTATTTCCACTAACCTCTCTTCAAAGAATTCAATTTCATTTTTAATTTCTGGTTTGGGAAAGAATTTCCAGTTTCCATTTCTATTCACTTCCTGAAATATCCCACAATTCACTTTTTTCTGATATAAAACCTATGAAATAACCATGGAAATCCCTGTTTTCAGACCTGCTTTTATTGGTTCGGATTCTGAGCAACAGAACACTCAGGCACACACATAACTTTAAGCAAGTGAGTAATCCCAGCACTTTGGGCTACACCACTGAAGTGAGTGGGAGTCTTGCCATTGAATTTTATAGGAGCATTATCGGACTGTAAGTGCTTTGCTGGTTCAAGGCCAATATTTTCTCAGACTTTAGAGGAAGCCAGATTGGGCCCAAACTCTACACAGCTTCTCCTAGAAGAACCAAAATAAAAACAAATGATACTAAGCAACAGGAATGCACATAGCATAGAGGAAAGGAGTGTTGAACACAAGACAAGACGAGGGAGCATTACTCATTGTATAGGAGAGAGTGGTGGCAGGTTGTTTGGTTCACAATATCCTTCCCTCCCAGTTTTGCAGACCGAGAGTTTATCCATTTAGCAAGCAAGCATCTGTCTGACTGAGATCCAGAGACAAATAAGCCTGCCACAGAGCCAGGGATGCTGCACTGGTTAGAGAATAGGCTGTGCAAAACACTGTGTGCATTGATCATCTGTTTCACACACCTGTGGCAGCAGTGAACAGCACAGACCCCAGCTACAGGCTGGCAGACAGCTGACTGCACCCTACAGCAGAACAAGAATGGCCCTTTTGCTCTTTTAGTCTGTACCTGCAGATCTGAGAGCAAGAGGGGCAGCCACTGCCCTGTGATTGGGCTCTCTCCTTACAGCCAGCACCCTCACACCACTGCCACAGCAACCCAAACCACAGTCCAGAAACTTCCACATCTGCCACTGGCAGGAACAGCCTTTCTGGAGCAGCAGCAGCCAAGCTCTGAGCCAGTCATGCTCCAACACCTCTACAGCATCATTACAGGGAAGTCACTGATTACTTATTATAGCACCATTTGGCTTAATATAGCTCTGTTCAAACTGTGTTGGTGCTATGACACTCCCTTCATATTAAAAATTTCTTCCATATTAGGAGTTGTGTAGACACCTATTTTGTCCAACGTGTTTATCGTTTATGCGCACTCAGAGATTGAGATATTACGTGCATGAGATTGAGATATTACGTTTGTTGTAATGTGTCATCCACCACACAGACACACAGTCATGGCCAGGGATCACATGGCTTCTCTAAACCAGCTGAATCCTGCAAGAATGGTCTCTCAGGTCAGACTCTTGAATTTGGAATAAAGCAACTTCAGGGGATATTATTTGTTCTAGGAAGTGAGGGGCTTTATCCCCTGCTGTGGCTGCATTAGAGAATGCCTCCTTAACCAAAACTAGCAGGTATGCCCTTTGGTCCTGATTCTCTTACTCTTTTAGGAATAATTCAGTGACATGCTGTTACTCCCAGTGAAGCCAGTGTGATTATTTTTGTGGATAAGACTTATTTTTCTAAAGCCACAAAACCTAGACTCTTGGTTTTCTGCTATATTTTCTTCAGTAGGAGAACATTTATTTACTCCACCCATTCCATTCAACCACACAATTAGTCAACTCTTTCAGGCATGTGTATCTTTTTATGAAATAGAAACCAACTACCAAATGCTGTGTTGTTCCAAGCCAACTGAAATCTATGCTCTACAGAGCACATGAACAACTCAGCTCCATTAAATCACATACCTTGAATTGCTAACCAGCTCTGGTTAGACCAGAGCATTTTAAATGACAATGTCACATGCAACTTGTGAGTGAGTAAGAAGCTATGCCACTGTGATGTCTCTGGAAATAAATGCTACTGTTTTCCCTAGGCACTTCATGACCTTGTGTGTTGATCTCAGTCCATTTTCCAGGACTGTAAATAAGAGCACTTGGAAAAGCTTTTCTGTTCACACATTTGTAGTTACGAGGGAGAACTCCTGAATGGAAGCATGGTATCCATCAGGCAGGCACAGCAGGTGGCATAGGACAGACTGCATTAAGCAGATGCTACAACTGGGACTTAACAGAATTTTATTATGGCAACAACTGAATATATATTTATCAAAAAAATTAAATAGAAAAAAGTCATTCCCTTGCACAGTAGTAATCTGGCAAGCTTCCAGTTGGCAGTTTCACTGTTGGCAACACAAAGAAGTCACTTGCTGGGGTCACCAAACTTCTGGGAGTCTGCAATTACTTTTATCATATTATATAATAAATGTTATTTTATCATATTATTATATTATTATATACTCTATTATATCATATTATTGTAAGGAACTTTGTTTAAGCTCCTATATACATCTGGAAGAACCCTAATGTGGTGAAAATATTTAAGTTGAACAGCTTAATTCATACTATTGTAAATGCTATAAAAGTTACTTTCTCCCCTTTTTGAGTTTCACAGGTGGTGATATTTTCTGCTATCCCTATTAGTTTCTGTTTGTATTATTCTGTTCAGGGCTATCCATACTGAATGATTAAACAGCAAGACTACAAATTGGCTTTTACATTGTCCATCCTAGAACGTATAGGAAAAATGTTGCCAGCAAAGCATCTGGGTGCTGATATGAACTAGCTTTAACGATAAAGTCAGAAAAGCAGCCTGGGGAAACTTGGGAAACCACAGCCATTCTACCACTTTCACACAAGGAAAAGAAAACCCTAAGATGGAAAATGACATCTGCAGGATAGCATATGTGCTAAACATGCTGCCAGAATGAGGAAGTACTAAGTCGTCAACACCTGTACTTACCAAAAACACTAATGCAATTATAGTGAGTGCCTCACTATTTGAAAAGAAAAACCTCTTGTCTCCTGTTTCCCAGAATCACCTTTAGTAATTTCAGACACATAGAAAAGAAAAAAATAGAAGCAGAAATAAGTAAATGGGAGACAGCCATGGTTACTGGCAGCTTCTGCTGCTTCCTTCCTGTCATCTTTATAGATTACGTCACCTGCACATTGTTCTCTATATGTTCTATATATCTATAGATACATATCTGCACTCGCAAGGCCAGACACTGGCACAACCTGCCTGGGAACTCCCACCCAATATTTGAGAGGACAAATGAAACACAGGAGATGGGCCATTTCAATGGCCCCATTTCCAGCTATGAAAATCTATTACTAGATTTTCAAATAAATGCCTTCTGTTTTTACCAAGCTGGTGCTTGCACTTGGGAGCAGCTGCCTGAAAGCAACTACAAAGATGCCTCACTGTTGTCTTTCAAATTCCTTCTTAAAATTTACTTTGCTAGTGATGTCAACCAAGAGCTGACAACAGCAAAGTGCTGAGATTGTGGTTTAGCCACCTCTACACTCTCCAGGTGCAGCCAGATTTTCTCCTCTGTACTTTTATACTACTCCTCTTCAACAAGGGGGCCTTACTCTGACGGTCAGTAGAACTGAGGAATTAGGATATCTCTTCCTTTCACAATATCCATTTCTCTTCACACAATATTCAATTAAACAGATTCTAGCCTGTCAAGGGCTTTTATAATCACAGAAAGCTCCCTGACTATGAGAGCCCTTACAAAAGGGAGAAAACTTCTCATACAGGAATAAGAGGAATAAGACTGAAAACTCACAGCTTTTTGACATGCTAAACAGAGTACCAAAAAGTGGATGTTCTAAACTATCAGGTCTTCATATAACAAAAAGTTCATTTGATTTAATGCAAGATGCATTAAATATCTTTTATAAGATTCCTTCTTATTAAAAAAAAATAAAAACAAATCAGAGGTTTTACCAGTAATTACTTGTTCCCTGAAGCTGAAGAAAAGAATTTGGGCCAGGAGGAGGAGGAGGAAGAGAAATTGCAGAGATAAGCCAGAGAAAGTCTTGAAAAAAAAATGCAAAGGAAGTGGTAAAGAAAGAGTTTTCAAAAGGATCCTTACACACTTCCCTGTAAACATCTTCCTCTTTGTTATTATTGGCTAAAAACAAATCCCAGCCCTGTAGTGCAGCATGAAAAGATGATGAAGAATTATAAGACAAAAATTGCAGTGAAGAAAATGCAGAATTTCAAGTAGGATTCAGTCTAAATAGAAACATTTTGCTCTCTGATAGGTTTAAAATTTTATCATTCCATGGCCTTACTAACACTTCAGCAATGTGGCATTTTATGCCATACTTAGTAACAGGGCAGGAAGAAGGAGACTGCCAGTAACAACACAGAAGAAAGGACATGTCTTTTCTCAAAGCATCTGGTGTTCAGAGTTTGTTTAGGACCTCCAGCCAAAGTCACTTGTGGCACCGAGGTCTTGTCTATCAATGCCATTAGGTTTCTGAGCTCTTTGGGGAAGGGAGACTGGCAGTCATGTCTAATCCCTACCAAAGACATGTTTTCCTATGCAGCCTTTTGAGCTGTCAAACCCTGAGCCAGACCTTTCTATAGCAACAAAGCACAGTAGGAGTCATGCTTTCTGGAAGCTTGGAAGGGCAGGAAGAGAGATATGCCAGTGTCTCTCTATTTATACCTTTAAAGCCTATGAGGAGACTGGCGGGGCACGAGGACCACGGTCAGCTAGGGATTCCTTGCAGAGCTAGTATTGCTAGCAACTCTGGACCTAGATTTGTCTGCCTAAGCTAACTGCTGCTCTGTGGAAACTACAACTTGTGTACTTTGCCAATGTTTTAAGGCAGATAAATTAAGATATACAGGAAGCAAAGGGATCATGTGTTTTGTTAATCAATACAGACCACATGGTATTTTCAATGGTTTGGTTAAGCAACACAAAATAATCCAATAATTGTGCAGTTTAAAAAATTCCACATGTTCCAGCCTGAAACTACCGGAAACCCATTGAAGAGGCTACCAAAACTGCCCACAGAAATGGACAACTAAAGGATGACCAGCTGTGTGCAATAAAGGCATGTATTTTATACTAACAAAACCAATTTATTATACAAGGGAAAATATTTATTTGATCTAGATCTGCATAACATCTGATAAATATTTCTTGGCACATCAAGTTTTTCCCAAATGAGTCAATGTTAAGTGTTATTAATGTGCATAAACACCATTTTAAAAATCAGATTTGTTTCTGGATGCCAGGAAGGGAAAAAAAAACAAAACAAGAACAATCCTTTATAAAGAGAAGAATAACCTGTTTAAAGCATGGCTCAAGATCCAAGAAAAAGAAAATATATTTAATGACAAGGCAAATCTGTTAGCATTTTATTGAGATAAAGCAAAATTTACTTCTATACCTTCGAAAATGTGAATATCTGTTAGGTAGGTCACTAGAAACATTGAAAAGTGGTTCTAACTTTACTTTTGGGCATTTCTTAATTTTTCCCATTGAAAAATATATCCTTTCAGTTTCTGAGATATTTTCAGCAGATTATTTAATTTATATTTCTCTTCTTTAATGCAGCCCAAAGCAGTCAAACCTAATTTTGCACTGTCCCATTTCTGGGAGCTTGGCTCAAAGAGCTCTGCAGCACCTCAGAACCACTGTATCTCCACATCCCAAAACAGTCATGGATCATGCCCTCATCCTAGACTGCCCTCTGGAGAAAGGCAGGGTAGTGAAAGTTAAGTCAAAGCTGGGTTTACACCTTTGTATTGACAAATTTCAGAGAACTTTGAATTAAGCTCTCAAATGAAATATATTTCTGATTAATTATTACTAACTTACATTCTTCCTTCATGTGCTCATTTTTTAGATATCCTCTGGCAAAAACTCAGTATCTCTGATCTGTTGATTCATGAAATTCATTTTAGTTTTCATTTTTCAAATCTGGTTGAGGGCTGCAGAGTTTTTCCTAGGAAAGAAAAAAAAAAGAAGCACTGTCTCTAAAGAGGACCTAGAAAAGTTGCCAATGGATGAGTATTTTGGCCCCATGAGCAGCCATTATCCTCATGAACAGCTCTTGAAGTTTGGTCCTACCCATCATGTTCCCTGCTCTGTCTTTAACAAGTCCAGAACTACATGCTGTAAATGCAAGAGTAATAGCACAGCAGTAGACAGATGGAGGCATGATCTACTCCTTCTGAGAGGTCTTATTCCAGTCCATAATTGTTAGCAGAAATAATAAATATGAAGCTATTTATTACACAATGTAGCATTTTGTCAACCTAAATCTTTTTCTTTCTTTTTTTTTTTCCTGCTTCATCTTAATTAGTACCTGGCCTTTACCATCTGCTGAAGAGAGATATGACAGCAAACACTAGATTATCTTCACAAGTATCTGATACAGCTAACTGCTTCATGTCAGAATTGCCTAAAATGTTTTTTCTCTGAAGGAAATGATAAATCACAGCTCCTCATTTTTCAGTTCACGTTCCAAGGCAATGGTTTCCAAACTGTTTTGGACCTTGCCCCACTGTTAACTCTCAGCATTACTTACACGCCATCAATCGCCATTACTGTCAAACACTCCGCCGAGCTCCCAGGGGAGCGTGCCTCCGTGTGCCAGCTATACTCCATGCCCTCGCAGGCCACCACGGGGACAACCTCCCACAACCCTGCTAGGAAACAGGTTTACATGCACAGCCCACAGAACAGAGAGAAGCAAGCCTCCCCTCACCTCTTAAGAGGGAGATCTGAGGAACAAGAAAATTTCTATCTACCCTTAAGTCCCAAAAGAAGACAAGGAATAAATGACAGCCCAGTGTTCAGATGAGCTCTTGGATACTTCCTCTTCTCATGCTGAAAGATTAATGACAAATGCTCTTATTCCTGCAGAGCACAGTACAGAATCACAGAATCATAGAATTATCAAGGTTGGAAAAGCCCTATATTATCAGTGAACAATTAACCTATCAGTGCCAGGGCCACCACTAAACTGTTCCCCATGTAGACATTTTTTGAACACTTCCAGGAATGGTGATTCCACTAGCCTGTTCCAATGTCTGAACACCTTCTCAATGAAGAAATTTTTCGTAACATCCAATCTAAACCTCCTCTACAGCTTGAGACCATTTTCTCTCAACCTGCCCCTTGTTATCTGGGAGGAGAGACTGACCCTCACCTCACTACACCCTCCTTTCAGTGAGTTATTGAGTGATAAGGTCTCCCCTGAGCCTTCTCTTCTCCAGGCTAAACATCCCCAGCTCCCTCATCTGCTCCTCACCAGACTTGGTCTAGAGACCCTTCCCCAGCTCCATTGTCCTTCTCTGGACTCTCTCCAGCCCCTCAGTGTCTTCCTTTTAGTGAGGGACAGAACTGGATAGGGCTCAAGGTGTCGCCTCACCAGTGCTGAGTACAGAGGGACAATCCCTGCCCTGGCCCTGCTGGCCACAACATTGCTGATCCAGGCCAGGATGCCATTGGCTTTCTTGGCCACCTGGGCACACCCTGCTCAGCCACTCTCAGCCAGCACTCCCAGGTCCTTTTCCAACAGGCT
Organism: Pheucticus melanocephalus; assembly: GCA_013398405.1. Lineage (NCBI taxonomy): Eukaryota > Metazoa > Chordata > Aves > Passeriformes > Cardinalidae > Pheucticus > Pheucticus melanocephalus. The sequence continues at coordinate 1,413,855 of VZSJ01000400.1, read as the reverse complement.
GCTTTCCAACTGCCCAAGTCTTTAGCATTGCATGGAGTTGTTGTGACCCACAACAACGAAAATTTCAAAAATTGGAAAGCCTCTGGTAGGAGGAATCTACCGAGATAGTCAACACAAGGGTTGAGGTGCATAGAAAGCACATAAAGAGTACATGTTTACACACCTTTCTCACATCTCCCTGCATGCTTGCAAAGCTCATGCAGAATGTGTACATTTTTTAACCAACAGGAAGTTTCCAAAGGCACTGGTTTGTCCCAGATACTCAGCCACTTCGATGAAGCATCATGCCCATCACAGCACTGGCCCTAGCTGTCCCACTCCTACACACTGTCCCTTGTAGGACTGCACTTTCCCTTCATGGGTCAGTGCCAACAGCTCTAAAGAGCTGAAGAAGACACTTGGTTCCCTTGATTCAATGACCGTGAATGTCCTCAAACACCTGGACTCGACCCTCCTGTCATGGAAGTCAAGGGGTTGGTGTTTGAATTCTGTGAAAACAACACTGCAGTCTGCTCAAGAGTCTCAGACCTTCCTGACTGGACTCGTGGAAAGACGAAGGGTTTGCATTATGTGCCTGCTTTACGGCTAAAACCCCAAATTTTGTTTCTACCAAGCTTTCCCTAACAGGTCAATGTCAAAACTTGAAAATTATGTATATGCTCAAAGAGAGGAGACACAGGGAGTTTCTTTACAGCTGGCTGACTGATGATTTTAACTTTCTGGCCTACAGTCAACAGAGCATCTACCCGTCCTTGTGAAGCTATAAGTGTGTCATCAGGATACCACATGCTTTGATAATTACTCTAGTGGGTATTAAAGTTAATCCTGGGCTGTATAGATCACTTACAAAACACAATAACTGAACTAGAAATCCTCATGTGAGACAGTAATGAAATCAACGTCTCAAAGTGCCAGCACGTCTTTGACACGTCCGGCGTAAACTGGAACCCAAAATTCCTGCCTAGAGCAGCCAGTCAGGAATCCAACTGTTCTGCGATTATGAAATCTGAGGCATGGCAAAGCAGCTTATGTCAGATCTACTGCGTACCCATAAGCCTTAAACCAAGACTTGTGAATATAACCCATGCCTTTCCAGGATTGTGAGAAGGGTCATGAGCAACTGGTGAAATTTCAGACTGAAATAGCTAATGCATCATTCAGTGAACCCAGCTCTTCTTCCTTTAAAGACCAAACATCCATCCCAGATGCACTGGTCCTACTCAGTTATATTCCCAGCATGAAATCTCCTGTTCTGCAGAAAGCCTAGAGAAAAAACGTTTTAGGTTTTCTGAAACTTGTCTCAAGGAAGGCACAATGTTAAAGCCACCTCTGTGAGGATGGTGGAGAGAAAAAGATATCCATGCTTCACACCCTACTGCTCTCCTTTGCTCTGTCCCTGCAACAGCTGACATATTATTGTGTTCTCTCAATAACTTCTCACTATATTTTCCCTATTTTACTGGTGAAAGTCCCAAGTGAACTAAATAGTAGTTCTCAGTTTAGTCCTCAGTCAATTTAGTCTTCAGTGAACTAAATAATAATAGTAAACAGCATGTTCCTTTAACACCTCCTTTGGATCAGTATTTTCTCTATCTTCCCTACATCTGTGTATTATACTGCACTGGGTAATATACTCAATACTGGCCTCTAGCACTGGGTAACAGAAGGCACCAAGTATCAATACTAAATATGAGCACCTACTGCCACCACAGCTCTCTAGTGCTGGAACAACACTGGCTTAAAAGTGAAGAACTGTAATAACCAGGTAGCAATGCTAGAAGGTAGCTTTATGCATCCTGAGTCATCTGCAGACATGTAATTATCATCTTTGCTTAAAGGTTTCCAAGCAGCTGCCTCTGCTGTGCTGGATTCACCATGTGCTCTGAAAACAGTATTCAGTAATAATCCTTTCTGTATCCCTGGTAAGGTGCAAGAACCTTCCCTTATTTTCAGATGAAAACTTCAGCTTTTAAGTAACAGTCTGTAGCCCAAAGTAGCACAAGATGTTTGGAGGGTATCAGTTCTATCTGTGTTTAAATTGGCTCAAATCAGCCTCAAGGTCTTGACCACTATCTTTGAGGCATTACTTTTGCCGAAGCCCAGGAAATATAAAATGCTATGAGTTAAGGGTAGTAGGAAAAATTTCCTCAAAGACAAGGAGTAAAATCCTGGGTACCTCAATACTCCCTACTCCACATATATGGCTCCTTCTCTCATCTTATTCTCCCCATAATTAAGCACAGAAATGTCCACACCTTAAAAAAACACATTTCCTTGCTAAAATAAGGTATTTTACAGGAAGAGTGTCTCATCAAGCAAATAAAGAAAACCTAGCAGAATCTAATTTCAGACAAATTATGAGACTCCCTGGGTAACACAAGATGGAACAGAGCTCACCTAACCATAAACTCTCTTAGAACCACAGGAGGCAAAGGTCAAGTCCAAGCCCAGACTGTGGAGAAGGTGAAGATATGGAGAGGACACAGCTGTCTTAGCAGCAGCTGGGGTAGCTGAAGCATGTAGTGGCCTTTGGGAGCAGAAGAGGAGATGCATCATCCCAGTGGCGCAGCCTGTTGCTGTAGGAGCTAGTAAGGAATTACAATTTCCACCCTAGATTATATACAATGGGTACATCCACCCTTATCTAGCAAGGAAAAGATGTGTCCTTTCAGAAGTGATCCATTCAATATGCACCCAAGAGGGTAGACCTCTGTTTTTAATATTTAAATTCTTTTAAAGTGTAATTCCCGATTTCATACATGGCTCTAAGAATTTAGAAGGTTTGGAGTTTTATTTCTTCTATTTCATATGCAAACAGGAGTTGGAACAGGCTTAAAATTTTCTGTTTGGTTAAGCCTAAGAGTCTTTTAACCATGTTCTCTGACAATGCTATTTCCACTGCCTTTAATAATTTTAATCAGGCTGATTATCCTATTCTTCAGATTTGAAGGGGAGGTAATTCTCAGTGATCTCTGAGTTTCAGTGCCACTAAGACTAAACAGTTATTAATATTAATCCAAACAAGCCCTAAAGCCCCTTCAAACTAAGCTTAAAACCACAGCAAATAGACAAATTAGCAGGAACATTGGAATTAAATAGCTATTTTGGTTAGAATGTCAAACTGAGAGGACAGGAAATAAATCTTCATAAATCCTTAAACAGGAAGTTAAAAGAGTTATGTAGGTAGTTACAAATCATATGAGCAAATTTGTGCCTGCAGCAGTAAAATCAAATTTCAGTTGGATATACATTTTAGTACTGAAGCAAATTACTGTTTACGTCTAGATCACAATCTCAAGGCTAGCAAAGGCTTCCTCCCTACATTTCTGTTGCATGAACACTAATCTGTTTCCTTCTGCCTCTCGACAGAAATTATAGTCTTCAACAAGTCAATCTTTGAGAGAAATGTCTAGCAGTTTGCTCTCCCAGATGTACATGTATGTGTGTGTGTGTATATATATATATACATATATATATATATCACAGCTTAATTTCTCTGAAATTTGTCACAAAATGGAACATGAAAATTTCAGTCTGAAATTTAGCCTGTAGAAACTAAAGAGATTAACCTTGCTCCCCATGCAAGGTTTTTGCAGGAATTTGTAGGCTCAGGACAGCATAAAGCCAGATAGCTTTATTTCCCTTCCCGAGAAAATATATTGTCCCAAATGACAGGCCTTCAGCCTAGTGTTTGCCCTCAGCTGTGCCCTCTACAGTATCTCTGCTGGAGGCTCCTAGAAGTGTGAAATATACCTTGGATTTGTACACTAATTGTACAATCCAGGCAGTTTCCTAAAAACTGCTGAGGCAGAAGTTACCCTAAAATAGTACATGTGATCACAATAAATGCAGTCAAAGCAATAGAAAGGAATTTGTGAAGCCATCTCAGAATCCTTCCTTCTGGAAGAGGTCATCAGAGCATACATTTGCTATTACTAACACCTGGTAAAATTTCTAAAAATCCAAAATCCACAATTCTCTTGGCAACCACACTCACACATCCACTTTCTCTGGGCTATCTGTGCCAGTGTCTCATCAGCCTCACTGCAGAGCAATTTCTTCCATATGTCCAATCTGAATCTACCCTCTTTCACTTTAAAACTACCAGACCTTGTGCTGTCACTTCAGGCCCTGATAAAAAGTCTATCTTTCTTATATGCCCACTGTGTTGGCTGAAGAGCCTCTCAGCCTGTCCACTTTTGCCCTTGCCTGTACACCCTTAGATTACTTTAAGGAAATGATTATTCCCCTCCTAGCTACAACTGTTCTCCTGTGTAGATGTGACTGCTCACGTACCGCCCCAAAAGTCAAACTCTGATTCATATCCTTTCCCAGGGGCTACTTTAAAAATTCCTGGCCATGATTGCCATGGGAAGACTGTTTGCCTTCAGGCCATGAAAAAAAGTTTTGTTACCCTGCATATTTTTACATGGTATGCCTGCCTGAATTTCAGAAATAATAGCAATCATTCACTTTGGGGCTGCTTCACAGGAAAATAGTTTGGCAAAAGTGCTTCCAAGTGGAAAACAGATGCTAAAATTGGTTGGCTGGTTCCCCAGCCACCTATGCCTCCATTAAAAGGTGCACATAACTGTTATGGTCATTCTTGTAGCACTGGGGCTCTGTATCAGTCCAGCATAACCAACTGCATCCCTATTTTCTATCACTTGTCAAATCAGAGTGCAAATTTGTCTTTCTCAGGGCTAAATAGACAGTGTCCTGAGTCACTGGTGACTGAGACCTCTTTCTCCAGCTTGCTGTAATGTGATGAGTTGTAAAGATCCAAGCAAGATTTAAAATGAGCCACTCTCCACATGCGCACACTTCAGTGGGCAACCATGAACTTTAGAGGGATTTTTAAGCAGGCCTGAAACATTATTACTGTATGCAGATTATTTCATAAAAGTGAAATCACACTTAAAATTACAGCTACTCATGTCCCCCTTCTCCAGCTCTTGCTCCATTCAGTTGAGTTTTGCATACAGCAGGAAATGATTCAGAAAATAATGATTTTCTGTGGTAACACGATCTGGAAAAGCATCAACTAAATTATACCACATCAGTCAGTGCTCACTTACAACCTCCACAAAGCAGATGCAGGCAGAGGCAAAGCACTCTGCTCTGGAGGAGTTCCTGGTACAGGACTTCACAGGAAAGCAGTAGCATTGATCCCACAGTCTGAAGCCATCTACTCTGGACAATTTTAGTTTTACCCTCTTTATTTAATGAGGGAGAAAAGACACCCAGCTGACCTCTCAGTAAGCCAGGGAGATGCTCTCGCCTACCCCTGCAGGAAGGATAATGCTCTGCAGCATGAGAAACACTGCTTTACTTATGTCCTTCTGCACAAATTAAAAGAAAAATGTTATGCAAATACATCCTACACTACCACAGATATAACCAAAATATAACTTACTATTGGAAGATGTAATTTTAGGTCTTGTACTCAGCATATATTAGAACATACAGTTCTGCATATTTTCATCATTTTCTTGATTCACAGATGAACAGAAAACTTCAGAAATGTTATTTTTAGGGGGAAGAGATGCAGACAGACAATTTCACATTGATCTGTAGAAGACAAAAATACATTCATGGCTTTTTTCAATAATTATCTAAATATTACATCTGCTCTAAGTCCACAGTTAAGAGTTAAGGAACAGAATTGCAGTTACCAGTGACTTCCCAGTAACTGAGGTGACTTACACTGCTTGTGCAGGGAGAAGAACCTTCATTTCTTTGTGTTTAGTTATAAAGAAGGAAGGAAGGATGCAGGCTGTGGTAGTTCTTTGTACTCATCTAGTGCTAAGATCTAACCCGACAGCCAGCAGCTAGAGCAGACAAGGTAAAAAATCTTCAAGAGTGCCACATATGCAAGCACTGGGTGCCCAGACTGGGATACCATGAGAAAATTACTTTTTCAGCTCATACAGGTCTTTTGTCTGTCTTTGCTTCTCAAGCTACTCTTGGCTGCAATTTTAAAGATTATGTCATTGTAGATTTTCATGGAGTTGTCTTTTTCCTCCCAGCTCATTTCTTCATTAGCCTTGTTCCTTATCTACCATCTGTCTCTTCTTTTTGCTCCTGATCTGACTTGATGTGGTTATTACTAGAAAACTTCTTCATTCCACAACAGGCATTTGAACAATTGTCTGCATTATTTACTTTGAGAATTCCAGTAGTCCAAAAATAAAAGGATCAGATCCTGATACTGGCTAAGCTTATGTAAGCCTGGAATAATTCCACTGATTTGAGGAGAATTTGCCTGGATTTACATTGGTATGAGTAAGATCAAAACCTGGCCCAGAGTTTCTATTTCTTCAGTCACATTAGAATTCAACAACCAGACAACCCTGGATGCTAATAGTTTGACTAAAACTGTAGACAGGGTTGTTCACAGAGGCTGGCACTTTATGGTCTTTTCCAACTATGGAAGATCAGCTGTCTCTCCCAGGACACTTCTGTTGTGTGAAGAAATTTAAACTTCCAGCTTAAATTCCAATTCAGAAGTTAAAGCTGCTACTAAAGTGTTGCTATAATTTTTTAATCAGCAGCCTACTAGTGGTTTGGGCTCCAAATCTCGTTTGTAACAGCTATACACTGGCTGTAAGTTTTGCTGAACTTGCTCTTTGAGGATCACTTGCAAACACCCAAGGGGTGTTTATATCCTAAGGGACACAAACTGGCTTTGCTGTAAATAAGAATTGGGCACTTCACATGTTGCATTTATTTTGCTGTTTATTGTCAGCAATTCTCTGCAGCACACTGATTTTATCTTCTGGATGAGCTGCATGCAGTTTTTGGCTTCTGCTATTGAGACTTTTGTCCTCTGTTGACTTTACTTGTCTCAGGGCATGCTACTCTGGCAGTGGCACCAGGGGTGCATCACCAGCCTTGCCTTGTGGTTCCTCATCACACACAATTTCCCTCAGGGCAGCAGCAATTATCCTGCAGTGCTGGCCGTGGACATCAAGGGCTTTCACACTGCAGGGTCACTATGCACAGCAGACTCTAACACTGCACAATCGAATGCCACTGAAGCCACTGGAGCACCATCAGACTGTAGGTCAGCAGAGTTTGGGTAGCAGCTCATTCATCCCATTGCATTATGTCAGGCATGGTGGCTGCCCATCATTGTTGCACTGGGTGATAGTCCCTGTAAGAAAATTATTTTTCCCCCTGCTGGTTTATTCGAAGCACTTAGAAATCAGTGGAAAACCAATGACACCCTGCAATTTTTATTTTAGCTAACTGGCACAGCCATCTTCAGAGTTTAAATCAAGAAACTTACTGTAGCTGAAATTATCTAAACCGAGATCCATCAACATGGTAATATCATTTTTAGCTTGCTGCCTGAGGGCACATAACTGACATTTTGTCTATATAAAGTATTGGCGTTCCTCATATGTCAGAGTTTAAACCACAGAAAGAATCTTTGGGCAGATTCTAACAGAAGTTCCCAGAGGGAGCTGAAACAGTCTATTATCTGTGCGTGCCTGTGTTGACTAAAAGTTACACATAGGCTGCACTCCACTGTCCAGCAAGCAAGACACAATGCCAGCCTTATCCCTGCAGCACTTCAGAACAGGAGCATCAGGGCTGCTTTCCCACATCCATCACAGGAACAGCTGCCCTCTGCCAAGCCCAGCAGGAGCTGCACAGGGAGCATACCCTCACCACAGCTCTGGAAGTTCACCACAACACTCCAGCCACTTGACAAAAGGAGCTAGGATTGTATGGAGATGGGAGAACACTGTGACAGGTCACCTACCAAATTATTTTAAAATGTTAGGGACTAGTAGAAAGTCCATGAAGCAGCTTGTGCTGGAAGTACCAAGCATGCTCCTAACATCTTACACTTGATTTTTTTTTTTCCATTCAAAGATAGCCCAAGGCCTGGGAGGAGTGGAATTTTTCATCTATACTGGTTTCTTAGGGCTGCTTGAATGAGCTCTTTTTAGAGTTTGGAGCTTGTTTTTCAAATCCTCACTTTCGTACTTGTAAAGCCAGGATGCAAATAATAAAAGCCATGCTCTGCTCTCACCAGAGAGAGCAGTGTTTATCCTTGTGCTACTTTTTATAGAAAGAGCTTGAATGTCTGTTTGCACTAGTAAGTTCTGTGATTTTAATTAGGAGAAAACTAGTCAATGTAATGGCTCATTTTGGCTCTTCCATTTAGAACCCCATGAGATTAAAATGAGCAGAAAGTGTCTGTTTAATTAAGCCTTTCTCCCCAAGTCAAAACAGCAATGTTTTAGAACAAATGGATCTCTCTTATTAAGACCAGAGTTTCATTAAGGTTTTTTGTGTACAACATTTTAAGCCATACCAGAGCTCTAGCTACTGTTCTTCTGGCATTAAAAACAAACAACAAAACAGTCTTACAGTTACCCTGAATTTAATTTAGATACATAATAAATTGTCTTTGTATTTTCAGGGAGGTTTAATGCCAAGAAAGGTTTGCCACCACTTAGTCCCTGGCTCATGGTTGCAATCAGTCCCTGCAGATAAAGCAGTTAAGAATGTGGAAAGCTTAGCCATATTCCAAGGGAGAAGACATTTAATGCTTCTTTGTGCTTTGCTCCATTTTTTTATTATTCATCAGATTCATACTTCTTAGTAGATATCTTGTTTCCTGTTTTAGGCAAACTTGGCACTGAGAAATTTCTATTTTACCAGGCAGTTTTCCTGGTAAAAATTTTATTTTGGCCAGCATATTCTGGTCAAACACCACAGAAGAGTGTGATAACTTTTTCTGTAGGTGTATATCCTCACATGCAATAAAATACTTATTGGGATGCACAGCATTTTTCCCATTGTTCAAAGCTGTGGTTCTCTTTTCTGCCTGTTCCAGTATTACATAGCTGCTGCCCTTCCTCCGCAAACATTAAGTTCATCTTGAGGGTAGGCTCAAGTGGTTGACCTATAACAAAGTAAACACACGTAGCTCAATCAGATGAGCTCAACGCATGCTTGTGTGAGGTTGCTTGACAGTCTGGGGTCTGTGAAACAAAATGTGTAGCTGCAGCAGTGCAAGCTGCTCCAGAGGAGAATAGTTTACATGAAGGCAAAGCAGAATTTAGATTAATATCCTCCGGTACAGTGATGTTGCAACCTAGTCCGGGATCACTCACCTCGCAGAGCTTAATTTCACAGCCCCCAGGGTAGTGAAAACCACACTGTCTGCTTGCCTGAGCACTCCTTCCTGGCCCATCTTGAGGAACTATCCTGGGCCATTTCCTGCTCTAGACAGTTCTCAGCAGCACCAAGGTTGGGCACACAAGAGAGGGAAGAAATGAAAGTTCTAGAGACTGTCCACAGCATCACCCCTTACTTCCACAGTGACAGGACATCTCCCAGGGTCTAAAAGGAAACATTCAAGTGTAGTTCCACTTTTCTCTCCAAAGTCATTGACTCAGGAGCAAAAACACAAATATAAAAAACTGTAGTAGAATGGATCCACAAGTCACACTAACAGTTCTGTGGATAGGCTGGAAGTCCCCTGCCCAACCCAGCTTGGTCCTGTGCTCTAGTCCCACCTCACACTCATTCCACCTATACCAACCACGTGCCCTTTTTCAGACATTCCCTTCTCCCCCTCCCAGACACTCCAGGTCTGGCTGAAACACCATGGTATTTGCAGCCATGGTACTGTTCTCCCCACTTCTTTGTCCTCTCCTTTTTCCCTTTCTACCTGTATTCACCTGCAACATCTGTGCCATGTTGCAAAACCCAGTATTCATTTTGGTGCTTTTAGCATATGAAAGTAAAAAAAAAATTCCTGCACACACAATGGGACAGTTTGAAGAGACAAAATTCAAATTGCACCTGCATTTACTAAAGAGCCAAATTTTCAAGCACCAGTTTCCCCTGCCATGGGTAGGAAACCAAGCACACAAGTCATCATCTGCAAGGCAGCACCATGTCTAAGCACATCAAGCTTCAGATGCAGATAAGAATTTGCTGCAAGATAGTTGCAAATGAAAGTGGAAATCTCTCTACTACAAAACACAATTTTTAATATGGCATAAATGATCACATCGGACTCAAAATTTGTTCACAGTAATTCAACATCCTGTATACTGAGTGATGATTGTACCTCTGGTAAACTTGAAAAGGAAAAGGTCAGTAACTTGTGTGAAATAATTATTCCCTGCATGCAGAAAACAGCTGTTTTCACCATCTAGAGTCAATACATGTCACTGGTTGTCTGCAGAAGGGTTCTTTGTGTATATGGAGCTGATCAAAATGCAGATGCAAACCCTGTTCATATCTAAATGGAGCTTCTTTTTACTTCTAATTTCTCTTTTCCTTCAAGAATTTCTCATCACAATATAAAATTATTATGATGTGATTGCTGGTGGTATAATATTTCAAACCCACCAGAAGTTAAGATTCCAGCTCAAAAAAAATCAAAGTTAATGCATTTTTGAAACAGAGCTTTTCTGGCAGGAAAGCTTGTGGTAAACCAAGGGCTAACAACCACAGCCAATAATCAAGGACTCCAGTTTCTCTAGCACACTTTTCAGGGCTAGCATTCAAGGTCTGACTGAAACTCCTAAAAGAGAATGAGTTCTCTCTTCAAACACACAAAACATATTGTTAAGTTAAATACATAAAAGTATACAATATCCTAACAGCAGCTATATTTTCTATCTCATCTCCTTCCTACGTCTTCATGTAGTAAGAGAAGCCTGCCCAGGATGAGAACTCCAGTGCTCATCCTGCACAGGGAACAGAGAGTCCAGCTCCCACAGCAGTGGGGCAGAGCAGTCTCTCTCGTGCCCTCCAGGTGCTGTTTATTCCTGCTGTCAACAGCAGCAGTGGCATGCTGACAGTGTGACCAAAACTGTTTTGACTTGCTGCAGAAGGAATAAACAAACTCACTGGAGTGGGAACTACACCTCTCAACAAAACCCATCCTGCAACTCCTATGGCATTACCAGGCTCCTATGTGCACTCCTCTGTATTTTAGAGGGAGGGGGGGAACACGTGCGTGAGCATGTGCATTATTCTGGAATTTAGGTTCAGAACATTCAGCAATTCACATTGTCACTGGAAACATAACTGTTGCATTTCTAACAGCTTGGAATCAACTGAGAGTTAAAGGTCAGTTTGTATCAGGTTTTCTATTTAATGAGTAAAACTTAAGTGCTCAAAAATATGTCTCATCCAAATGAATGTATTAAATCCAGCAGGTTTATTTCAGAGCAGCGATGCTTTGAAAGCTATAAGCATGATAGTTACTGTCCTATCATAAGGAAAACAAAACCCAAGTGCTGTCCTGAGAGGTTTTCAGGATTTTATCACCTACATATAAGTCAAACATTCTTTTAAAGGAATGCCTTAAAAAAAGAAAAGTTATTTTAATCAAACTCCTGGACTGCATTATCTTGTCACCTGTGCCCAGCAATAGAACTCTTTTTTTCCTTTAATAGCTATTTTTTCTTAAAACATCCTGGTCACAAATGACCTTTGGTTTTTTAAGTAAAACACAACGGAACAGCTTAGTCCTGCTCCTCTTCAGGTCAGTGGGAAACCTGCCACTCCTTGCAGCACAGAGCATCTCAGCCCGTGACATGCACAGGTTCTATCCTGCAAAGCCATTCATTTCACCCCTCCAAATGGAGTTCATGGACAAGGCGGGGCTCTCAGTCCCTCTGAGGACCAGGGCCAAGAGATGCTTTCCAAATGATCCACAATAGAATAGCTCGGCATGCAGCAGCCAGCTGACAGACGAGAGTCCTGTGGGAACGAAGCTCTGGGTTCTGATTTACAGAGTGAAAGGGCAGCAGTATCTCTGGCATCTTTGGGCAGGGACTTTCAGGGATGAGGTAGTGGCTGCCCAGTCTGCATAAATTTATGAACAGGGGAGACAAGCAGGCTACTATCCGCTGGCCCTTTGGAGAATGAAAGGTGTGACCAGATTGCACAGAGAGAAAGAGCTCAGGTTCACACCCTGAAGGGCTGCATAGAGTCCGTGGAAAGCAAATTACCTCAACGGATATACTGAAACCAAAGAAAAGGCGTACAGTAGTATTCAGTAGTGGCTGGTGGAGCCCTGGAAGCATGTGCAAAACAAATTATGGCAATTTTTTTTCTATGCAATAAACCGGCATGAAAGGCATTACAGTTTTAAGTGTCTATAAACAAACTGTTGTCAGGGAAAAGTGCACAGGCAAAATAGCTTTTTGTTAACTCACCTTAGTCTAGAGAATATCTCAACTACTTATCAACAATATCTCAAATAAGTCTAAAGATACTTTGTGTAAACAGCTATGAGAACCTTTTACTTCTGTTTTGGAATTTATTTTACTTGCTTTGATATTTATGTTTTACCATTACACTTTTGTACAAAAATTACTAATTAAATCACATCATGCAATAGCCAGGAAATGCAACACTTACTTAACTTGCAAAAATTATCAGACACTGAATAAAATTTAAAAACATCTAATCAAAGAATTTACTATTGTATTGTAAGGAAGACACTTCAGCCAGCTCAATTTATTACAGGATACCCAGACAAGACAAATACACAGTCTAGTATTTCAAATGGCAGGGCTGCAGGTCCAGGAAACACAGTGCTGATATTTCTGAAAAGGTTAAAGTTAGAGCTCATCCCAGGAAAAACCAATGACATTGGTTTTTCAGTGGTTTTCATTGGTTTTTCAATGGTTTCATTGGTTTTCTCAAACATTCACTCTTGCCCCTGCAACTATGCTTCTCTGGTAAAATTTCTTAAGAAATATGACCTAAGAGAGAAGATGGGCAAAAGAGTGCTGATTCCCAAGCAATTGCTGGAAGTGTAATAAAGAGTAAGTTTCCAGATCATCTACTCCCTGATACAGCATAGAGGAAGAATCAGACTTTTAAAACAAAGCAGCTTATGAATAACATCTAGTACCACATCAAAACACAAAATTTTCCTGTGAAAAACATGAAGAGATGTAAAAGCAGAAGCCCAGAAGACACACAATAACCTGAAGTGTGACCCCCCCCAATCGAGAACCTGAAAGGCATCAAGGGGATGAAGGAGCTCAGGTGAGTAAGGATCCTTGAGCAAGTCAAGGGCCTTCAAGATTTTCCACATTCAGGGCAGCAAAAAAATTACATTCTAACCCAGAGGAAGTCCTAGACCACAGAGAAATAAATGTAACTCACAACAAACAGGAGCCAGCTCTTCTGAATACTGTCCCAGGGTCCTTGTGCTGTCAGTCTAAACTAAGTCATTAGAGATTTAACAATTTTCTACATTTCGGGGATTTAATTACAGTCTTATTCTCTATGCAGAAATCTAGGATTAGGTGTCTTCCCAAGTAAAGTACCACGAATACAGCTGCTTACAAAACATACCATGTTTTACACTAGGGTTTAATATTACCATTAATGACCACAGATGACAGTAAAAACTTGCTTATTAACCAAACTTTCAGATAATTTCCAGAAACTAATCAGCCGTTTCAGACAGATCATTATCTTTGCGGTCACTCTCCCTCTTCACAGATTGCAAGTCACAGAAAAACTTGCATGGAAGACTGCTCAAACTGTGTGTGCCAAGTTAACTCTAAATCTTTCAGGAAAACATATAGCTGTGATGAAGCCAAGGGGGTGAACTACTCCCATGTGTTTCTCATTTCCTAGTCAGCACAATCTGCAGTAGAAACACAGAGAGCGGACAGAAAAATGCAGTTTGTTTCAGCTTTGGTGCATGTACAGACACTTATTGGGAGTGTAGCTGCTGAAAAATGAAGGCATTTCTCTTCCCTTTGCCTGTCAGACAGGTGATGACATCCCAAGGAAGCTTACCTGGGAGATTGCACACTCATAACACCACTATTAGCATTTGTCTTCTCTGGTGTCTTAGGCTTTGCAATAATTCATTAAACTTGGTGATCATTAAATGCTTTCTGCTATGCTCAGGGCCTTTGACCTTGCTTTTTCCCATGCACCTGTGCTGCCTTTCCCCTGGAGCTAGGGAGCAAGCCAAGATCCACCTTTCTCCTTAGGCTGTATCTTCTTCTGTGAGGAGCTGCCTGCAAATTTCTGCCAAGAAAAGCTGGCAGAACTGAGACCAGAAGAAGCACAACTAAGTCCCTCAGGCGTTTGTACTGTGGGGAACTATGGAGGAAGGAAAATCTGTGTATATGCTGCATATGTGTGTGCAGGGTAGGCACAGAGCAAGGGCTGGAAAAGAGGAGCATTTATCCCAGGGCACTGCTCAGATGCAAACACTTAGGCCAGAAACACCTCAGAAATTAGGACAGCAAGTCATTCCCAGCAGTGGAAATTTTGGGGAGGGAGGGGCTCTCTTAACCACAGGGCACTGAGAGTCAAGTGTGTATGTGGATGCAAGTGTTTATAGCAGCCAGCCCAGAATGCAGAACCAATGATGGGTGTGAATAAGAAGCCTCTGAGGACTCCACCAATGTCTATCCAAGCATGGGAAAACAGGTCCTCTCTACCCTGCCTTCATCCAAGCCTGCTTAGCAGAGATGCCTCCTTCATGAGGCATCTCAGGTCACCTCTGGTTTCCTCCAACACCAGTGATGACACACAAAGCTGGTGTTCATCTCTCGGGTAGGCCAGATTGCTCTCTGGAGAAGCTGTACCCTTCATGAAATACTGAAAAGGAATCTGGCAAACTGGTTTCTCACTTGGGCACCTAAGATACCTGACAAAAATTAGGCAGAGGAGGATTAACTCACAGTACCTGTCCTAACATCTTTCAGTGAGAATTTCCCAAAATAAAGCAACATCAAAGGGGTAAGAGGGTTCAAGAGGATCAGTGTTAAGCATCTGTGTGTATTTACCCTAATTCCATTCCTCTGGTCCCTCTCTCTCTCACCAAAAAAAAAACCCCAAAAAAAAAAAAAAACCCACAAAAAACCACAGAGAAAACTCATTAAGATCTACAGCCACCTTGGTACAAAGTGGGGAATGTGAGAAGGACTATTAGAATTTCCATAAAGGGAACAGAGATGAAATTATGTGTTCATGAGATAAGGACTATTGGAATTTCCATAAAGAGATGAAATTTTATGTTCAGGAGATTTGGTACCAAACAGTTATTTGAGTTTGGGGCTTCTTTTTCATGCCTTTTTGTTTTGGAGGAACATGTAAATGTCATGGATTTGGATTTTCTCTTTATTTGAAAGGTGAGGGAGGGCAATAGTGCGGGTGTTGGGGTTTTGTTTTTGTTGAAGTTAGTGCCTTGTCTTACATTGCCAGCACAGAGGTAAGTGCTGGAGCTGTGAGCAGAGAGGAGTGGTGCCTGCACCTTCCATTCCCATGATCCAAGGAGCAGGCGCCCCCAGCAACAGCCTTGCTAGCACACAGACACGAGCCCTTCATGTCTCTGATGAAGGCATCATTGAAGACCAAGGGCTGGCAGAGGAGGGGACAGCAGGTTTTAAGCACAGAAGAGAAGCTACAGCGTGAGGGGTGAGAAGCAGTGGATGGAAGGGGCACTCAGAGTGGGTGGCAGGGGCTGCTTGCAGCACATGGAGAGAGTGAAACAGGGAAAGCTGCAGTATGGAAAAGTGAGAGCTGCTGTGGCCATCCTGACACAGTCAAGTGCCAAGGAGCATTGAAAGAGCAAAACATCACTGAAATTTTGACAAGGCACTGGGACCAGAATTGGGCTTGTGTCCTGGGTTGTCAGGAAGAGAAGGCTCCCGCACTTCAGGAACAGATGGTTTGGTACCCTGGGATTGTTTCTGAATTAAGGATTCTGTTGATGTTTTGGGATAAACTGGCTTGATGTCAAAAAACTACCTAAATCAAATCTTCCCCAGATTTTCCTCGTATGTTGTACTATTCTGACACAAGACTCCCATTCCTATAGCAAAAGATGATTCTAAGGTTTTTTCCTAAAGAAAGCAAGAGTTCATTTCCACTTTAAAAATTCAAGTTTGGCTTTGAAAATTTCAAGAAAAGATATTAATGGATCTGAACAAAGAGCCTTTAACAGCCCCCACCATAATATCACACGTTCTCCCTGAGGAGACCTGCCAGTTTTTCCCCAGGCCCTTTCTAAAGATCCTAGAAGAAAAATGCAAAGGGAAACATAATTAAGGAAAGCTGTGGGGAAATTACCCTTTTACCAATTTCCAGAAAAATTAATTCCTTGGGATGTGACCTAATAATTATATAATATTTATTCCTGCACTAGAGTGAACTTATTATAATAAAGGATTTATCTTTGTTTCCATTTCCCATTTCCATTCCTCCAAGAAAACCATAAATTCTGAAAAGCCTGATACAGACTCTCAGGTGAGATTCTTTATGGAAAGATCGATGTTGGGAGAGGATCTGAAAACAGGTAAATGGGAAGCAAGGGGTTGATTTGACCAAAGGCAATAATAATTTTGCACAGGAAAGAGTTTGTGTACAAACTGGAGCTATCTTTCATCCAGCAGCACCACATTGACTCTGGAAGCAACCAATCACTCAGGAAATTGACTCAATGAAGTCAAGGAAGTACTGCTGGAGTAAGAGGAGCAGACAGAGCTCCCAATATTGATTTTGTATTAACTTTTATGGGAGAAGATACTTCAAAAACTTTGAGGGAAATTTACCAACAATTATCCAAGAAGCCTTGTAGCATCCTATCATCCCAAGACAGACAGTGTCATTTTGGGATTTCTTGCAAATTTTAATGTTTCTGCCAGTTATTTGGACTGACCATATCTTTCTGGTAAAAATGGCTAATCATACTTGGGTTCTTTCATACCTTCCCTCATTTTCCACCACCATCCACCTTCCATCATGACTCACCTCTACATTTCTCTGCTCCAGTTTGCAGATTAGTACTGTCTGTCCCCTTCACTTCCCTGCACAAAAGCAGTGAAAACCAAACTTCACGTTAAGACACACAAAGATTCAGGAACCAATTCTGCAAGAAACTTCAACACGTCTAAGTATGTATGGTAGCCATCCTTGGCCCAAAGTCAACATTTCACTTCAGTGCTGAACTGAGGTCCTAACCCTAATCTTCAGATTGACTTCTTTGAAGCTCATACACATCATTGCAGTTCTGACTCTCACCAACTGTGGGGACCTCAGGGGTGTAGGCAAGATCATGTAGGTACAGTTCCCCCACATTTTTCCTTGCTACAGGAGAGAGAGGTCTATGCACAATTCATGCAAAGATTTCATTAAAAACAAGGCAAGATGCTCTTACTGAGTGACTGTAAAAGTAGCCGGGTATAAATAAAATGTGCCAGTTTGCATTTTCATCCCAGACTACAGCCCCAAGAACTTTTAAGGACTTTTTTTGCTAGCTGAAGATTTTCATATGGGTAAGTTCACAGCTTCATAAATCATTGTTACGCTTATTTTGACCGTGAGCTATTTTCTCTGAATTTGTAACAAGACATAAAGTTTCTGCTCTGTTGAAGTGTAATCATAAATGTATCTTTCTGAACACAGAGACCAAATAAATGCTTCTAGTTTCAGCAGTAGCAAAGTTTTCCCAATAAAAGCCAGTATGTTGAAGCAATACAAGCTCATAACTAGCACACAATATAACCAGTTTATTTAAAAAATAAAACAAACACTGCCATAACTCCACATTTGCAAGGAGAAGAAAAAGTATCCTTTAATTGTCACTACATGATGATTTACATATAAGCAAGAAGCTGGAGATTTATAGCCCAGTTGTTCTCAAACCAACCCTAGTGACAATGTCTCTCTGCTCATCCTAACAGAAACATCTGCCTAACCACCAGAGCTAGGGATAACCACTATCTGACATTCCAGTGGTTTACAAGGACAATGCACTCACAGCTGCAAAACTGCTACAAGCAAACAGCTAAATACTCTGCTGAATGCATCACAGCGATTCAGATTACTCAGATGTTTCCTTCTATCCTTAGTAACAAGCTAATATGGATCTTGATCGAAAAAGATCAAGCTTCTGCTCCTTATCTCATAAAATTTGATGGGATTTGGTGTATGGGTTTTTGAGGCATTTTTTTTAAACAGCTTTTCCTGGCAGAACTTATAAGCTAACGATTACTTCTAAAAGACCTTCCTTGTGCCTTGTGCCAACAACTGACAGCAGAACTCAAATTCAGAAATACAGAAAAAGCCCTTGGGAGACAGAATCCAAACAGTAAAGCTCACCACTTTTGCAAAGTGTCGCTGCTGGTTCCACTTCTCCCTCTGCATGGTTTGCTCCTCTTGGCTGCTTTCAGCACAGATTAGTACCTTCAACCCTGACAAATATGTTGCCCTCATGCTTTTATGATCTCATAATCTCTCAGAAGGTGCCACATTCTGAGATTAAATACACCAGAATCCCAGTGGCAGCATAATAGAGATGCAGCTGTGATTAATGCCAATTAAAACAGTAGCAGCATGTGACAGCTGTTACAATTACTGTTAATTAGCAAGTTTTAAACCCTCTCTTATCAGGCTCCACTTCAAAGCATGTGACTAGAATAGGTCATGAGTTCATGATTCCTTAGTCCTTTGACTTTCTGCTAGAGAACTACTACATGAAAGGCTTTACCAGAAAAGCTTTGCATGATCTGTTGGTATTTCCCTGGAAAATGGCTCGTAAAGAATAAAGGAACTTCAGCTATGGGGCGAATTTGGGCACAGGACACTGCCCAGATGAACTCTTAACCACAGTTTGCTTACAGTGTTCCCCACAACATGCTAAATTCCACCTATAAATATACAAGTTAAACAATCCAAGTAGGTCTCTACAATAAAGTTGCGCAAATATCAATCAAAAGAGAAGGTTGCTCTTAAACCCTACTTGCCACATCTCACACCAATTTTAGAAACAGGGTATCTTCTCCCCTTCTCCCACCACAGCAAGAAGTGAGCCCCTGCTTAGGATTTGTTTCTATCGCACTGGGAGGTCTGCCTGAAGCATGTGCAGACACTCTGGCTGCACCTATCCCAGGAAAATAAACACTGCAGGGATGCTGCCAGGCCCAAACATTGATGCTATCACCCTGGTAGAACAGTCATTGGCATGCTGGGACCAGGAAACATCATCCCACATGGGTGCACAAGTCCACAGGGGCCAGGAGCCACACCCTGCAGCTACCCCCTCTGGCAGGAGTGAGTAGGATGTGGTCAAAAGGCAGCAGTTAGCCCCCAGGCTAAAGAATAGACCTTGGCACTGGCTCACAATAATTCTAATAAACACAGCAATTAGGGATAGCTTTAACTATACTGCTTGAGCAGGTTATCCAGCCTCCAGCACAAGGTGGGCACGTCTTAGGCCCCAACAAACCTGCCCTACCCGGGCAGCTGCCACATTTCCACTCCAGTTGTTACCTAAATCAGTGTCTCACCCTTTGTCCACCAGTTAAGTCATGATAATACACGTCCCATGGGATGCAGGAATGGCAGGTCCAGCATTGGATTTCAGTGCAGACCAGAACAGCCACCCATGTCCCCAGAACGATGAATTCACTACAAACATTAATCATCTTAAAGAAAGGGAACTAATCCTCAAAGGTCTTTCAGGCAATGACCAAATGCTGCAGGGATCTCCTGCAGGCCTAGGGATGACCAAGGGCATTTGATATCACACAGGAGCAGGCAGCTGTGGCCCACAGTACAGCTGCTTCCCCAGGCATGCAGCTCTTGGTGCATATTCCTGGCACTTCGATGACTTTCGAGGGCACTTGCTTCAACAGCAGCATTGTTACCAATACCAAAGAAACCTCCTCTGTTACCAATACCAAAGAAAGCACCACTTACTGCCTGAGCAGTCATACTGTGACTAGGAAATCATGTTTCATACTTCAAAGGTAACTTAGAAATTACAGTACGGAGCGTTTGACATCTTAAGAGATCTATATATCACGTTGACACATATAAACAAAAAAGGAGACCATACTGCATAATGTCAAGCAGCTTTTTAGCTTGTTTTAAAAGAGGCAACCTTTACAATGTAAAGACACACTTTATTTAGGTCTGAATGGGTCATTTTTCTCTTCCTGTTTTTTTTTTTCCTGACAGCAGACATTCTTCTTTTTTTTCTTCACCAAAAAGAGTTTTATATCAAGCAGCTCCAAAACTTTCATGATCTGTATAGAAAAAAATAATCATTTCTGAAATTTTTGTAGTTTTTGTTAGCTTTTAATAGAATTATGGAAATCTTTCAGCAACTACTTTACTTTCCATAAAGAAAGAGTGCACAGGGCTGTCAGTAACACTTCTTACCAAGAGATTTGTGCTGGCAGCACAGGGAGAGGCAGGTACATTATTTTGTGATTAAGAACTAGCAGGTTTGCTCTCCATTTATTTCAACCATCCTATTAGTGCAGCTAAGACATCTGCCTAACATTTCCTTTCACTCTGGTTCACATGAGCTAAATAACACATAAGCTAAAAAATGGGCTTTCAGCAGCTTTTAATAGCAAGGAAAAATAAACTCCTGCAGTATTATAGATAGACAATCTCTGTCTTGGCTTCATTACCTTCTGTTATTTAAAGAAAATTAGTGGCTTTGCACTGACAAAACCCATGCAAAAGAATAATGTGTTGAGCTCATTTTGTCCAATATGTGCAGTAAAGTTTCAGTTAATGATCTTCCACTTAAATTACTAGGACTCTGTGTCACCACAAATGGCGTAACCAAGGCGTTCATTTCAGCATGCCAAAGTCCCCAAGCTTTAACGGAGGCACCATGTTGTATCCATTCTTCTGTTCCGCTCAGAGTGGAAACCAGGAAAAGCTTTTTGTGCACAGAGCACTTGGTGCACGCTGTGTTTCCATAAAGCACCCATCTCACAACCACACATAAATAATTTTGTGACGGAGGTAGCACAACCTGAAACAGTATCGCTGAGCCCAACCAAGCACTGCTTCTGGTAGTGCCTTCTCCCATCCCCTCTGGGGTGCACACACAGAGAAACAGATGCATTTATCAGATGCCTGTGTCTTTATTGTACAGATACCATATACCCTTTTCAATCTGCTTCTTCTCAACAGATTGTTCTCTCATTGTCCTGTTGCCTTCAGAAGCAAAGAGACTGTACTTGAGGAACTTTTATTCCAGGCACCTATCACTAGATTGTCTGTACTTAAAAAAGTCAAGATTACTTTTAAGTGAACATTTACACTAATGTATAATGCTATCTAATATTTCTAAAGCAGATCACTTTGGGGAGTATTTTACTCTCCTATACTAAGAAGAAATCTCTTTCATGCAAATTATTCTTTCTTCAAGTGGCACAGTTAGGAAAAAAAATATCCTGAAGTTAAAACAAAATCTAATTCTTTCAGACATTATTTCTTGAGTCACAAATCTGTTGTTTCTGCAGATACAGGGGCATGGTCCCAAGAAAGGCTGACCACTTCATCACAAACACCTCATTTAATGGAAGATAGTTGTTGTGGTAAATAGGTATGATTCGTGCTGATAAAAATTGAAACAGTAATCAATATTGGTACTGTAATTAATATTTGGGAATAATAAAACAGTTGAAAGTTGTAATGCCAAAGAAGAAAGGGAGAGGAGAGGCTCCACCCCCCCCTCCCAGCAGATGTTCTCAAGGACCACAGGAAGAGACTGAAGATGCAGTTGCTAAAAATGAGCAAAACCCGGTTGGGTCCCAGAAAATGCTAATGATAAGGGATTTATTGCCTTGATATGTAGATGTAGTGATACATTAGTCTTGGCTTACATTACACTGTCTTGGTGCACATGTGTAACCCAAAGGTGAATTAAAGGACACAGAGGAAGACTATGGGATCTTCATCACACGACCTCCAAAAGACTTGTGCGACCACCAAACTGAGTGGTGGAGCATGCGTGGTAAAGGTGGTAATGAGGGTGGAGATAGAAATATGACGAACCAAAAATGGGAGGAGATGGCATTAACATCTGGCATATAAGGGGTAATTTTCACTGGGCAAACTTGTACGTGATGTGGCACGGGTCCATGAGCCCTGCACTCCGTACCCCGCGGTTATCTTTTGCTTATGCGCTATTATTGGAACCAAATTATCCCTTATTTAAATCAAATTATATTGTATCCAATTTTATATTTTTTTATTCAATTAAAAATTGCTACTACCTTTAATATTGTTTGGTTTTTTTTTATGGAGGGATAATTGGGCAAACATAACAATTTTGGTGCCAAAACCCAGGACTCTCTCAACTCCGGGGAGTTGGATAGTTTCTAGGAAAGAGCTCCTCACCAGACTTTTAAGTGGTCCCAGGGCCAGACCACACTCCCTTAGGAAAAGAGAGTCTTCATTATAATAACGCATAAGCAAATTACTTACTAAAAGCGCACAAGAGAGGCTCCCATCAGAGTGCCAGCTTATAAGAGAGAGTACCCATAGAAAACTTCTTTGTGCACAAAGACCCTCGTGAGAAAAGGAGGCTGTGGGTACCATGGGCTTTTGGGTCGGGGGGCGGCTGTATGTATGTGTGAGTGTGTGTGGAGTGTCTGAGACAGGGCCTGGGCAGCCCTGGACCCCCAAAGCGAGTGGGACCTCCCAGTACCGCGTTTTCGCGCTCTCCGCGAGGAGGTCGGCCGGGAAAGGAGGGAAGTGAAAGAAAAGTGAACGAGTGGGGACCCCGGGAGGGTTTGACCCAGGGGGAAGGAGGGGGTCCCTGGTCCAGGCACCTGTGGGAACGTCCTTGGGCAGGAGGGAGTAGGGAGACTGAGAAGGAGTGATTGAATAGGTTCAATTTCCTTGGAGGGGTTGGTAGCAGGCAATTTAGTATGTGATTAGGTGGTGAGAGGACAGGGTTAATAGACTGAGAAAGAGGGAGAGATAGGAGTGGAACAAGTAGATTGCAGAGGGATAAATAGGAGTGGAACAAGTAGATTGAAAAGGCAGTGTGATAGAGTAGTAAGTGAGAAAGTTGAACCACGAGGTGAGTGTGGGAAACTAAGATTTTCTTGGTACCGGGGATCTCTTAGTTTGTTGCCGCCAGAGATGGGTCAGGGAAAAAGTAAGTTCCTTGACCCAGGGGCTGCAGATTGTGTGAAAAATTCGCAGCAGTTTAGAGTATCTGGGAACCATGAGGGGGGTTCTCAGGAAGGGGGCATTCCTCAAGACAGCCCACTGGGGATGATGATACGATTTTGGGATGAATGGGAATCCCGAAGGGAAAAAAATAAAGGAATTCAGAGGGCCTAGGGGACATAATATAGGAAAAACTTTGAGTGAGCATCAGAAAAAAGATGAGTCCCTGGCAGAATGGTTAGAAAGATTAAAAAGAGACTTGCAATTATATTCAGGTTTAGATACTGATACTGCAGTAGGGCAGGTTCTGTTAAAAACTCAGTTTGTGGTGAGATCTTGGGGTGACATCAGGAAGAAGCCAGAAAAATTAGAAGACTGGCAGGACAGGGGACTTCAAGAGTTACTAATATAAGCACAAATGGCATATGTAAAGAGAGAGGAGGAAAAGCAGAAAACAGATGCCAGAATTTTGGTGGCGGCAGTTCAAAAAATGCAGGCAGCTTTGAATACAGAAAAATCTGCAGGGAAAAACAAACAGCAGATGTCAAGATCTATCTTTAGGAACACAATACCTGTGTGTTTTTCCTGCCACAAGAAAGGGCACTTAAAAAATTCTTGCCCTACCTTATAAAGTGCAGGACCTACCTGTTTTTACTGTCATAAAAAAGGGCACCTGCAAAAAAATTGCAGAAAGAAACAGCAAGATGAGAAAACTTCTCAGGAGACTCAGAGAGGTCAGGGGCTCTGTTTAATGAAGACGACCGAAACACCACCAGAAGACTCATTGATAAAGTTAAAAAAATAAGCCCCCATAGTGAAGAGGTTGTATTTTTAGTGAATACAAGAATTTCTCAGTCTACTGCTAGAAAATTACCCCAGAGATGTGGGATAAGTCGTGAGCGAGTTCCAGTAATCGGAATTACGGGAGAGGCTTTTCCCATTCCTGTAATTAAAGGGGTGCAAATTGAAATAGATGACAAATTCACGGTAAATGATTTATTGTTGATACTAGAAGCCGAGAATAATTTGTTAGGCAGAGATCTAATAATAGCATTAAATTTACAGATAAAACCCTGTGTAGGAAAACTTAAAATTTCTTCTTTAACTGAAGAAGATAATCTGGAAATTATTGATATGGTTTGACATTCGGATAAAGTGGGGAAGAGCTTGGAGTAAAGGAGTCTGGCCCCCTTAGTCCATCCTGGTCAGCACAAGCCTGTGAACTTTATGCATTACTCCATGCATTATTAATACTAAAAGGGTGAGAAGGGACTACTTATACAGACTCCAAATATGCTTTTAGTGTAGTACGTACTTTTAGAAAAATTTGGAAAGAAGGGAGACTTGTAAACACTCAAGGAAAAAGGGTTAGTACACAGGGAATTGATAATTCAGACACTTGAAGCTTTAAAGGGCCCAAAGAAAATATTAGTCAGAAGGAAATAATTTGGCCGATGAAGGAGCAAAAAGAGCGACCTTAAGAAGAAGAGATACTGAAATCATGACCTTACAAGAAATAGAAATTCAGCAGGGGACACTTCCCCTTCCACTAGCAGAAGTGGCAGCTATAAGGAAATTAGGAGCAACATTTAAGGAGACAAAGTGGGTTCTTCCTTATAGCAGGATTATAATGCCAAAAGCAGCGGCACACTAGATCTTAGATAACTTGCATAGACGGACACATTGAGGAACAAGAGCCCTTTGTGATCACTTTTTAAAATTTTACAGGTGTACAGGGATATTTTGAAATTAGAAAACAAATTATTCAATGGTGTCTCACCTGTTAAAAGGTAAATAAGAAGGTGCTGAAGAGCCCTCCCTCTGGAGGACGAAAAACAGCCTACAAGTCATTTGAAAAAGATCCAGGTTGTTTTTATAGAATTGCCTAAAGTGGGTTGGTGGAAATATTTCTTAGTTATATTAGATCAATTAACTCAGTGTGTTGAAGCATTTCCAGCAGCTCGGGCTACAGCTCAAACGGTGGCTAAAATATTATTGGAACATGCAATTCCAAGAATGTGAGAATATGGTGAGATTTGTTGATTTATATTAACCCTGATTTATTAAGAATGAACTAAGCATCCTGGAGCGGCTGCCGACCGCAATTCCCTTGAGCTCGGAGGCAGAAGAACGCCAGTGGAAAAGAATAAGACTTTCTGAATTGGTGGGAATGGCCTAAAAAGATCAAAGATCTCCTCCAGAGTCACCCACCTGCAACATTATTAGAACTGATTACAGAACTGCAATTCCAGAAACTGAGATTGATAACACCTGTTGTTGAAAGAGTCCAGAGACAAGTGAAATGTTAAGAGTGCGGTAAACATGGTTTAAGGTGTCATCCATAGATATGTATTGTTTGCACACTTTGCTTTAACTCATGGTAGAGAGTAACTAAGAGGGAAGCGGAGAGACAATTGATCTGCTTGTTTTGCTATGGTTATGTATTTAGCCAGCTAACTATAGAACGCATTGCTAGTGATTTTTTTTGAGATACCTTTGAGACTGGGAGATGACAGCAATTGGATTAATAGAGAACTTAGATTAATTGGTTCTTGCTATATTAGCTACAGCACAAATAAGAGAACGAGCAATTTATAATATTATAGACAGTGTCTCATAATTGATAGCTGTTGTGGAGAAGAAGTTTATATACCACATCATAGGGGCATTCCGGGGCCATATTGGTGCCGTGTGTGTGCCTATTGGAGGTGGCGAATTAATGTACTCCCCGCCCTGGAAGCAGAAAAATAATTAGTTAAATCTTAATGTGGTTGGCATATCCCTGAAATTTTAGAAAATATTAATTTATAGTATTCCAACCTAACCATTTCCCTGTTCTTGTCATTTTAATTATTTCTTTTTAACCAGCCAAAACTGGGAAATGGCATTTAGGAGAAGACAAGCAAACTCTGTGGGGCTATGGGTGCCAAGGAAACAAAAAGCATCAGTGACTAGATCCCAGGATATTACCTTTTCTACCAAGAAGATTGGCATCCCGGCCCTTGGTCGCAACCCAAGGGGCCTTGAGAAAGGTAGAAAGGTAGATTTCCTGAGGACTATTTTCACTGTGATCATTCTGGTACCCTGGGTGGTTGGCCAAAGCTAGAAAGCCAAACTGGACAGAGTTTCGGCAATGAAAAAGCAAACAGAGCGAAAACCAAGTCCCAGCAATTTCAACATTTGTGACTTTGCAATCACCCTGTGTGGATTAAAGACAAGATGGAATTTGTGTTTGTAACACACCCGTATGTTAGTTCTGCCTGCTACAATCGCAGCAGCTTTATAGATGTTTGTGTTAAAGAGAGAAAGATATATTGGGTAGGGAAAAATTTGAGATATAATGGATGAGCTCCTTATCCCCATGGTAATCAGATTTGCCCTCAATATAAAAGGTTTTTTTGTTTTGAAAGATATGATAATAGAGATGATCCAAGTATAGGCATAGGCGGCTGGGCACTAAGAGAAAAATTGAAAGAGAAAATCAAAGAAGAGAAAGAAACAAAAAAGAATAGAAGAAAGAGCAAGAGAAAAGAGTCAAAAGAATTAGCTGAATTGTATAAACAGCTAAAACAGCACTACAAAGATTGGGACCTGCCAGTCTTGAATAAGAATTTGTTTGTGAGGTTGATGCAAGAGATTGTTACAGAATTGGAATTATCCAAAGACTAGATTTGTGGAAGTCTAAAATTGGCTGAAGGATAGCTGTGGAAAGGTGAGAGCTTAGCTCCAGAGCAATTTTTAAATTGGAACCACACCCAAATTTCTGGAACATTGAAGAGACCTGAAGGATAGATTTTAAGCCATCAAGTAATTGAAATCATTTGTATAACTCGAGCAGGAAAGAAATTTAATAAAGTAGTGAGGCATACTCCTTGCAAATCCACATTGGTGGTGAGTATGGATTATCGTTCAAAAGTTTGGTGACCTGAAACCCCTGTTGGATATTAGAGACCAATAAAAGAAATAAACTGTGAATGAGATGAACAGATTAATTTATGCTGGTACACAAGTCCTGGAGCTAACCCCTACCAATGCATCAACAGCCTGAGGTCTTATTGGGAACAACCAGAGAAAACAGATAAGAAATGAAAAGCCCCAGATAGGATATATTAGATTTGTGAGCAACAAGCATATAGTGAGTTACCTCAAAAATGGGGAAGAACCTGTACTTTAGGAGAAATACAACCCTCCTTCGTTATACCGAGGTCTAGGAGCAATGTGTTAGGAACTCCACTGTATGAAACCCTGCAGCGGAATAAAAGAGATTTGAATTTCAACTTTCCAACAGCAGGAAAGAACCAAAAATTAGAGGAAGACAAATGGCCCGCAGAAAGAATTATAGCATATTAAGATCCAGCAACATGGGCTCAGGATGAATCATAAAGATATAGAACCCCAATTTACATGTTAAATCAATTAATAAGGCCCCAAGCAGAAGTAGAGGTGGTGTCAAATCACACCTCCGGTGCTTTAAAAATGTTAGCCAAGCAATATACACAAATGCGGGCATTTGTACACCAAAACAAGATTGCCCTAGACTATCTGTTAGCAGAAGAAGGAGGAGTTTGTAGGAGATTTAATGAATCTGAGTGCTGTGTAGAAATTGATAATTATGGGGAAGCTATCACAGAACGTGCGGAGGGAGTTAAAAGGGTAGCTCATGTGCCAGTACAAAAGTAGAATTCAATCTTAAAAGCAGATTGGTGAGATAACCTCTTTAGAAGTGTTTGGTAGAAAAAGTTAAAGTTCATGTTGTTATGTTTAATTTTGAGACTTTTGTTTCTGTCTTGTATGATTCTGTGTTTTATTAAGCTAATTCACTCAGTGATTCAAGAGATGCAGACAACAATGCCTCTAGATCCAGAATTAGCAGAAGAAAGAAAATCGAAATCTATAATGGTACGAAAAACTAAATCGACCATGTTAAAAAACAAAAACCTAAAAAGATTGAAATAGACCAAGAAATGCCAACCAAATTTGAACGAAAGTGTGAAAGACTAGAAGTAGCAATAGAAATGCTAGAAAAGTTTAGAGCTAAAAAGAGACAACAAGAAAATCTAAATTCTGAAGAATATAAAGAATATCAAGGCACAGATTTTTAATAAAGCACGAATCATAATGATCAAAAAGAGAAATGGGGGATTTGTGGTAAATAGGCATGATTCGTGCTGATAAAAATTGAAACAGTAATCAATATTGGTACCGTAATCAATATTTGGGGATAATAAAACAGTTAAAAGTTGTAATGCCAAAGAAGAAAGGGAGAGGAGGGGCTCCACCCCCTCCCAGCAAATGTTTTCAAGGACCACAGGAAAAGGCCGAAGATGCAGTTGCTAAAAATGAGCAAAACCCGGTTGGGTCCCAGAAAATGCTAATGATAAGGGATTTATTGCCTTGATATGTAGATGTAGTGATACATTAGTTTGGCTTACATTATACTGGCTTGGTGCGCATGTGTAACCCAAAGGTGAATTAAAGGACACAGAGGAAGACTACGGGATCTTCATCACACGACCCCCAAAAGACTTGTGCGACCACCATACTGAGTGGTGGAGCATGCGTGGTAAAGGTGGCAATGAGGATGGAGAGAGAAATATGACAAAACCAGAAATGGGAGGAGATGTATTAACACCTAGCATATAAGGAGTAATTTTCACCTGGCAAGCTCGTACGTTATGTGGCACGGGTCCATGAGCCCTGCACTCCGTACCCCGCGGTTATCTTTTGCTTATGCGCTATTATTGGAACCAAATTATCCCTTATTTAAATCAAATTATATTGTATCCAATTTTCTATTTTTTATTCAATTAAAAATTGCTACTACCCTTAATATTGTTTGGGTTTTTTTATGGAGGGATAATTGGGCAAACATAACAGTTATGAAATTTCCCCTCAGTAGGCAGATGACTGCAGTGATGGAAAAGCCATGCTGCCCAAAGGGCTTCACAAGAAATTTTGTGTTTGTCTCTCCAACTTGTCATCCAACAGAAATTTAAAAGACGCCTTCTTCAGAAATATTTGTCCTGGCAGCCCATCCAGACAACATTCAGAAGACCCCTCCAAATTTCCAATAAACATCTCAAAAACCTTCACTAGACCCCTGGAGGTCACAGGGATTGATTCTCATTCCCGTTCTACCCAGTGAGTTGATTGTGACCCTCTTTACTGTGCTACAGCCCTTGGCCTGAGATCTCCTTCACCACTTAGAGCTTGGAGGGTTATGTACTGATGGAGAGCAAACAAGTGTTGCTGGTGTGCCCACACTTGGCTCTGGAGCCCACACGCACAGTCCTCACCCCATTCCCTAGACAAGCAGAGTAGAGAGGGTGCAAGTGGCGCGGGATGGGCTGTGCACAAAGCCTAGGGCATGCAGCAGGAGCTGGTCTCACTTGCCTCCTGCTTCCCCTCCCTGCAGGGCCTGGGACTTACGCGAGGAAATGGGAAGAGGGAAAGTCGCGTACAGCAGACGAGGTGGCGCAGGCGATTGGGCAGAGCCGGGAACAGGCAGCCCACGGTGCCGCAGACGGTGGTAGTGTCCGGACGGGGCTCGGCGCCCCTTTCCTCCCTTTCCCCGCCCTGCTGGACCTTCCCTCGCCCGGGGGTGCAGCTCTGGCCGCCGCTGCATCAGGCAACCATGCCCGCGGGGTCGGCACGGGCTGCGTCACCGAAGGGACAGCCTGGGGGCTGCTGCCCTTCCCCGGGAGAGAGGGACGAGCCGGTGCGCACACACGTATGAACGCACAGCCGTACCCACACACATACGCACACCTGGGCTGGAGGGCGCACGAAACAAACCCGCAGCCAGATGTCAGCTTTGGGGGCGGCCCGGCCCGGCCATGCTCAGCGCGGGTCCCTCCGTCCCACAGCTCCGGTGCTCGGCGCGGGGACTCCGGGACCGACCTGGTCTCCTGGGGGTTTCGCTTCTCCATCCCATACCCGACTGCCTTCCCCCCACAAAAATTAAATATCCAGAAGCAAAGACAATTTTAAAAGAGAAGCCGCGCGAAGCGGAGGCAGCGGTCTCCGGACCGCCCGCACGAACCCTGCGCTGCCCAGCCGCCCGCCCGGGCTGCGCCGCGCTAATTCCGCAGGACCGGAGACATGAGGATCTCATACCTCCGGACAACTGCGTGAGTCATAAATACACGGCGCAGGGCTGAAAGTCGACACTGTTTACAGCGACTTTGCCGCGGCCTTCGGCGAGTCAAACCACCGCCACCACCCCCCGCGCCGGGGCCGGGCTGCGCGGAGGTTCCGCATCCCGCGCCCCGCACTGCGGCTTCCGCGGGGGACTCGCGGCGGTGGCGGCACCTGCGGCCGGCGAGGGGCGAGGAGGGGGCGGCCTCCCCGCCGCCACCAGCCGTCGGTCGGTCCGTCAGTCCGTCCGTCCGTCCGTCCGCGCGAGCGCGGCGAGCGGCGCTGGGGAGGGACGCGGTGTTGGGTTACCCCGGCCCGGCCCCGCCGCCGCGGGGCCAGCGGGTGCCGCGGGGCTGCGCCGGCGGCCGCGCAGCCCACGGTATGTCGGGCCGGTGACTTCAGCCGGGAGATATTTGGAGGCTCCGCGGGGTCCGGTGCGGGGGGCCAGCGTGTGTTTGGGTCTGAAAGCGAATCAGCGGAGGGCGCGTCACTGCCAAAGGGCCCTATAAATCCATCTGCGGCGCCGAGTCGCCCTGGCAAAGCCCCCGCGTCCGCACGTCCGGCTCCGCGCTCACTCCGTCCGCGGGTACGGCGCCCCCCGCGCCTCGCCCAGCCCCGCGCCCCCACCCAGCCCCGCTGGCGCCCGGGGAGCCCGGCGCGCCCAGGCCCCGCCGGAGCGGGCGCTCCCGACACCGGCCCAGCTTCCCGCCGCGCTCCCGCTTGGATCTAAGCTTTCGCCGCGACGGGACCCCACTCTGGAGAAGGAAGCCTCGCTGCTGCTGCTGCTGCTGCTACCGGCTCTACAAATCCTAGTGCCGGCCTCTGATTCTCACAGCAGGCTGAGGGGGGGTGGTTCGATTTTTATTTTTTTAATCGTTTTCCCCTTCCTTCCTCCGCTGGGGTGGGGTTTTTCTTGGTATTCTTTTTTTTTCTTTTTTCTTTTTTTTTTTTTCCTTTTTCTCCCGCCGTGGTGTGCGTGTCCGAGCGGTGCGCGTCTCCCGGCAGTGCTGGACGAGCTGGCGTTACAGGAGCGCTGATGTCTTCATCTGACTCTCCGCAGTTGTTGATGGAGTGTCTTTCTCAGATTTCCAGGCAAGGTCCCAAGCGCAGCACCCAGCGCCAGCTCCCGCTGCCAGGCGGCGCTCCCCGCGGCTCGGGCCGCTCCCGCCGCTGCTGAGCGCGGCCCCGGGGCCGGGGCGGGCAGAGAGCCCCGCGGCGCCGCTCCTGCTGCGGGCACAGCACCTGCGGCGGCGGCGGGGGAGGCCGCCGGGGACTGTGCTGCCGGCTCCCCGCTGCCTCCATCCAGACCTGCGACCTTACACCCGTTCCTCCTCCGTACGAGTCCCCCTTCCCCCCTCCTCTGAGCAAAGAGGGTGCAGGCAGTCGGACCCCGAGCTGCCCACATGAATCGTCCGGCCGGCTGGTCGACTCCGCGGCGTTAATGTCCATCTCGGGTCCGACGAGACCAGCTCAGAGGTGAGGGCGAGGATGGGTGCGCGGGGGCAGGGCGGGGCGGGCGGGCAGTGTCTCCGGGGGCGCCCCGCAGCTCCCCGAACACGGCGAGGTGCGAAGGCAGCGGCCGGCGGAGAAGGCGCGCACCGAGCGGCAGCCGCGCCCTAAGCGCCGCGGCTGGACCGGGACCTCCGCGGGTCCTCCCGGCGGGGCTGCTCCTCCCGGGCCGGACGCTGCCCTATGCCGCCGCCCGGGCCAGCCGAACCGGGCCGGGGGCAGCTGCAACCCCCGGGCGCCGGGCGGAGGGCAGCGGGTACGT
Source organism: Pheucticus melanocephalus (assembly GCA_013398405.1). Classification (NCBI taxonomy): domain Eukaryota; kingdom Metazoa; phylum Chordata; class Aves; order Passeriformes; family Cardinalidae; genus Pheucticus; species Pheucticus melanocephalus. Next base: position 1,381,991 of record VZSJ01000400.1, on the reverse strand, counting down.
GCCGTGGCAGACTTCGGGCAGGGCGGCCGGGGAACGAGGAGAAGAAAAGGAAAAGGCACAAGGGCAGGGAAAAGGAGAAGGGAAGAGGAGGGAAAAGAAAGAAGATCGGTGAAAAAAAAAAAGAGAGAGAGAATGAAAGAAAGACTAGGAGAGGAGATGAATACAAGGAGTGGGAAGCGGCAAGGGAAGAGGAAAATTAAAGGGAGATGGAAACAAAGAGGAAAGGAAAAATGAAAGTAGAAGGGAAAAAGGAAATCTTGAAGTAAGAGGGAAGGGAAATAGGAAGAAAAGAGGAAGACAATAGGGAAAAGAAAGAATGGGGGAAAGGAGGAGTATAGGGGAAGAAGGTAACAAGTGAAGATGAAAGGAAAAAGGAGAGAAAAAATTAAGAGCAAAAAGAGGACTGGATAGTGGAAGGGAAAGGGTGTGGGGAAGAAGAAAGGGAATAAGAGAGAGAAAAAAGGGAAGGAGATGAGGGAAGGGGAAGAGAGGGAAAGGGAAAGGAAGGTTTGCTTGTAGCACATCAAGTCTGCACAGACCAGCACCCCAGATCAGCCCAGTCCTCCCCGGTCCAGCCTGGGAACAAGTGCCCTGGTGCTGCCCAGATGCTCAACAAGTGCAAGGTGACCTGCCTGCCAGTGAGCACAGGGGCATGGTCACACTCCCTGTCCCTGGAAACAGACTTGTGGGGCCTGTATGCCTGCCTTCCCCAGTGCAGCTTTCTCAGGCATAAAGGGACTGGAGGCCATCCTGTGCCTCCCTCTCTGACACCACTCACTCGCTGGGGAGAGCCCACCTCACTCCTCTGGCTGCATGAGGAGCAGTTGCTGTTCCATCCAGGCCTGGCCTGGGTGACCCAGTGTGATCTGGGGTGCAAGACTGCTCAGCTTTGTCTCAGGGTTGGCACAGCTGGGGCAGGACTGGGGAACATACATAGCAGCTGGGAGCTAACCCTGCCTCTCCTTTCTGCCAGGGGCCCGTGTTGGAAGGAGATCTAAGATGAAGTTATGGGATGTTGTGGCTGTCTGCGTGGTGCTGCTCAACACGGTCTCCACCTTGCCCCTGCCCACCGGTAAGACGCCTCCCAAGGGGTCCCCTTCAGTGGTAGAGGGACCTGAAGATGATCTCTCCCCCATCAGCCTGCTGCCTCCCTATGCTGTGCACAGTGACTGTAAGAAACATTCCCCTTTGTAGCAACTGCTGTCTGTCTTGCTAAACTCGCTTCCCTTTGCTCAGGCATCAGGATGAGGAGAGGATCCTCCTATTTTGTGCCCCTGTTTCTCCACATGCTGTGTCATTGGGTTTGGTCTTGCTTGAGCAGCTCCAAGCTTAGTCATTCTCCAAAGCTGGGGGTTGACAATTGCAGTTGCAATGCCCCCTGCCCACTCCAACCCTGCCTTCCTGGCAGTCTTAGGATCCCTCTGGTTGAAAAACGTGGGGAGGCGGGTGGTACATGTTTGTTGTATGCAGAGGAGCCGAGAGGAGGATCTGGTTCACACCCCTCGCAGCAGAGGCACTGAAACTCCTTCCCCAGCGCCTCAGCCTCCTCTCCCTGCTCAGACCTGCCAATGCAATTATTCTCTGCCTGTAGTGGGCACAAGTCCTGATGGAGGTTTGGCTCTATGATGGGAGGCACTGTACACATCCTGGAGAACTGCTGAGCTTCATTAAACCCTCCTTGGATTCTGATCTCGAAATTAGTGTGTCCACATGGAAATTTACAGAAGAGTAGCTGTGGCAGGGTTAGGAGCTTGATGCAGAGCAATCCACATGAGCTAGCTCACAGTAAGACAGTTTACAATCCAAATGACAGATAATAATGCCTTGCTAATAATAGGTCCTGTACCTACAATAACAGGTACAGGATTTTCACAGTGGTATGTGAGCGCTATGTTAACTCTGGTGGCTTTCTAAAGAGAGAGGTAATATGACTCAGTAAGAAGTGGTGAATACTCACATGAATAGTGGAGACGTTCGCTTAGCAAAGGCGCAGACGCAGTTTGAAGGTTGCTTCTTTTGCCCTTGCTCATCCCCCTCTCTGTTTAGCTTGTTACAGGATACAGACAGTATCCAGTAATTGGGATTCATTTCTATCTCCTTTTCTGGAGGCATGTCCTTCCCCTGCGCCTGCCACAGCTCCAGTCACAGGCAGCCACACTCTGGTTTCTCTGGAAGCAGCCAGGCTAATGCAGTGAGGAGGCACCAAGCATTTGCTGTGACTTCACTTTGACCCCTCCCAGACCCCCATCTCTTCCATGCACACACATTTATGCCCTTGCCTGTTCAGTCTTCTCTCTTCCCTTCTCTTGCTGGTGTTTCCCCCCTGCTGGAATCTTGCCTGGGCTCCCGCCTCCACGTGTCCCAGCCTGGGCTCCTGCTGCTCACAGACTGGCAACCCTGACATCCTTTCAGCCTCTCCACTCAGGGAGATTGGCCAAAAGTGTTTCCTCACAGGGCTACAGCCTGCCAGGATCATGGGGCTATCACACATGGTGATATTCTCCACAGCAAGCCATGTGGTAGATAAGTGTTGTCCTGCAGAAGGCAGTGATCAGCTTTTCAGGCCACTGTTCTGTTCCCCTCTGCACAGGCTGGCTGAGGTGCTGGTGCAAGAAGATCATTAGGGGAAAAGCATCAGTTTGTGGCTCTCACATAAACTTCAGAGTGGGAGAGCATTAATGCTCCATCTTTCCAGAGTGATAGTATTTGTACAATGCCTGCTTTTATCTTGAAACTGCCTTCTGGAAATATGGTCCCTGGTAAACTGATTCCTCTACAGCAGCTCAAGGGGATAAGCAGCAGTAGTCGTTCTCTCAGTTCCTAGTATCCAAAACTTCTCATCATTGCATCTTCTTTTTTTCCTTTCCTGTGGATTGGATAAACAAGAAACAGGAAGAAAGACAACCTGTGTTTTACCTGAGCTGTGGTAGTATCAATATTATCTCTGTTTCCAGGGTACAGACATGGGCTTAGCCATGCAGAGCTGGGTGGAAGGTTATTACCCAGGATAGTCATTTGAGAAAGGGCTGATAGTTTGGTCTCGATTTTTTGACTCTATGTATCACTAACAAATGGGCCTGGCTGCAAGAGCAAAGGAGGCAGTACAGTTCTTTACATCGGAAATTGAGGGAAACCCAGGGCGTTCCTGTGATCTTTGTAGGGCAGCAGTTAACACAACAGTCGACTCTGAAAGTTAGAAATTAATCTCTATGTTGCCAAGTCAGATGAGTCAGGGGAGACCTGCAGAAAGGTGACTGTAAGAGAGCAGTGAAATACTCTGGTGTACTTCTATGCTCTTTGTTGATTTAAAAGTCTTCCGTGTCTGGCAAACAGTCTGCAAACAGGCTGTGAGGCTGATCCTTCCCAGGCACATCACTGCCTTCCTGCTGCAGCAGCACTTTGCTGAAGTCACCCCCATCGGTGCTTTTGACATGTTTGTTCTCTCCATTTACGATTTGGTGGCATGCACCCTTCAGCACAGGAAAGACATAGAACTAAGCACACAAGAGGAATCAGTGTCTACACCATGTACATTTCCCTTTCCACTTGAAGGTTTCTCTTGCCATCAGAGCACAATGTGCCACAAGCACAGAGGTGTGCTTGCAGCTCCCCTGTGTTCACATCTCTGTGGGTGCTGTTGGTCAGCTGCTTTGCTAAGGGCTTTGGCTGGAGACAGCTCACAAAGTGGTGGGAGCACCATCATCACCTGTGTTGCCTCATATGCATAGGGCAGTCAGTGGGCCCTGGGTGCTGTGTGCATTCAGAGAGGGGCATTGCTGTCCCCTAAAGCAATCTCTTGGTAGCCATTTTGCTCCAAGGTGCACTACTCCAGAGAAGTTACGTCTCCCACACACCACTTGTGTCAGGGCTTAATAGGATTGTGAGATCAAGTCCAGCCCTAAGGGCAGGCCAAACAGCTTGCTGGGGAACACATCTGTTTCCCAGGCCCTTGACACCTTTTTGTGTTCTTGTTTGATGGGATTGCTTTCTCTGCAAAGTACTCTGAGGTCACCTGATGTTACCCCATCCCTTTCAGGCTGGCTTGAAACCTCCCTTCATTTCGGGCTCCAGGCAGGGTTCTAACCTCCTGGGCTGATCAGGTGTAATGTGCTGACCTTTGCTGTTCAGGGCAGTAATCAGAGATGGCAGAGGGTGCTAGCAATTGCAATCTTCTGCATTTTTAATTGGACTGGAGGCTGGAGTATCCTCCACAAATGCAGTGCATTGGAGATGAATCCAGTATTTGTAGGTGTTTTGGCATCAATATTCATGGGATAGCTTATTTCACACCCACAAAAACCAGAATAGATGTAGAGTTTGTAACTGTTTCATTGTTTCCCTTATGCTACAATCCTCTGGAGGAAGAACACTATTAGCTTAAATACCAAATGCAAGTAGAACAAATATAAACCACATTATTATAAACTAAATACTAAGTCAGCAGCCTCAGAAGCATGACAGTGCAGAGGGAGCCAAACACTTGTTTGCATTATACAGAGTCGCCAGTGAATACAACTTTTAACTGCTTGCTGTTGGATGCACATAATCAACATATACGTGAGGACTGGAGTGTTCTAAAATCCATGGTATGATAGGCATTCTCTTGATCAAGTGAGAACCTTTACTAAGAGCTAGTGGTAAGCAGGTAGAATTAAATGAAACATCTCCCATGGGATTTTCTCTCCTAGTAAGAGGAAAAAATAGATTTTTTTTTTGCATCATGGTGTCTGAGTTACTCTACAGCTACTGAATGGTCATTCACTGTGGGAGCTCCTCTGGTATATGCTGTGACACATCATGGTGTGTGTTTGAGTTATACCTCTGTTAAAAATTCTTCTTACTCCTGCTAAGGTGTATTTAATGGTGAGTTACTGCTTTTAGCTGCCAATTCTATCAACTAAAATGGAAAGTATCTAGAAAAAATAGGCAGTGTCTAATTATGCTTCCAGCTGAATGCATTTCCTTCCCTACAATATTTATTAGGTCCACTCAATATTGCGAACTAAACTCTCATGTTTCTGCCCAGGCTTTGCTGCTCAGCACACCTACAGTGTGGCGTATGTGCTTTAGACTCAGACACCCAGGAGCTGCAGGGGTAACCTGCCCTGCACAGTAAACCCAGTGCATCAGGGAGGTATCAGCCACCCCGAGCAGGTGCCACCCGGTGCCATCTGATCTGTGTGTGCCCAGCTCAGCCAGTGCATCCAGCACAGCCAGCGCATCCTTCCAGCACGCATCCTGGGTGCCTGAGCCAGCACGCGTATGTATGTCCTAAAGCTTGTTTGCACAGGGATACCCAGGTTGTCTAGGCTTTCAGAAATCCCAAGCATTCAGATTGGTACATTCATGAGCAAAATTCTAGAAAAATAAAGAAACCAGTCAGATGTGGTTAAATCCACAGGCATGTAGCCCTAAAAGCAAATTCCTTTGCAGTCTCTGGTATAAATGCTGAATATACTCCAGTGAAGGGCACTCTGTGACTTAAGGAAAAAAAAGTTCTGAATTGCAGGATAGTAAAGTTCTATTTAACATTTTGAGTTATCCTTTGCTGAAAGTGTTAGTTCTTTGCTGCTTTTCAATTTAGGGACCTCAAAAGATTGCCAGTGAAACTGTGGATGCTGTTGGATGTTTTGCAGGTGTTTATTGACAGATAACATACCTGGACATACTTTTCTTTGTTATCTTTCATAAGACTCTTCAGTATATTTTAGAAATACCCATGTTCAGGATTTGCAGATGAAGAGCCTCAAAACATTCCTTGAAAAGCTGAAGAATTCAGTTGTGTTAAATATTCATTAGACTGTCACTGAATTCAGTGGAGGAGGCATTGTTTGTCCACCAGTAGAAAATCCTCTGACTGATAGGTTGTAATGTCTGTAAATTATACTGTTCCTGGTTAGTCCTGCAAAAAGCAGTTTTAAAATAATTAAAATTACAAAGGCTTTGAGAAGCTATTCAGGTCATCAAGTCCCACCCTGCCACAATTGCAGGTGTTCAGAGGTGAACATCTAGTGCAAATACCCAGCCTTCATCCCTCCCCCCACCACTATCTAGAGATCACCACATAAAACTTGCAGTACATAGGCCTGCATAACTGCATTTGTTGTGGATTCCCATATTTCTGAGGCAGTAAGAAATAAGTAGAAATAAACAAGCAATACAAAATACTGCAGCATAACCATGTCCAGGATCATCAGACATCTAAATAGGCCACTGACATATTAGTGCTGGTAGAGTGGTTAGCACTGCAGAGTGGTCATTTTTACAAAACCAGCTCAGTTTCTGATCAAGAAATATCCTTTGGTAAAGAGAACCACCGGAAAGATTTCAGTTGTTCTTGGAATTTCAATTGTGATTGCAAAGAGAAGAAAGAAAATAGGATCAAAAACACAGCTGCAAATAAAATATTAAGACAAAAAATGTATGTTAGAATATGTTTTAAGATCAAGGACTTAAAATTAATTTTGTGAGGTATTTCATGTAGCAGCATTTTTTTAAGGAATAAAGCCACTCGTATGACCTAGCAGAAGTTTAGGCTCTATAATACATCACTTAAACTGAAACCTGCAGGTACATTTCTTTGAAGTCTTTGAAACTTGTGCAAATACTTTAAAGATTATTGCACAAGAATATTGTTCAAAATAAGCAAACACTGTATTTATTTTCCTGTGTTGTGCCTGGGCAGTGTTATAGCAGTATGTCAAAACTTCTCTGGTGGCCATGCTTTTAGAGGCAAGTTGGTCATATCCCCTTTGAATAAACTGTGTACAAACATCTGGACTATCTCTGCTTCCATCCAAAGCATTCGTGATTTCTCTGTCAAAATCAGCCATTACTTAGGAAATTTTTGAAGGGATGTAGCACCCAGTGTAGCAGTTAGGAAGGACCTTGCTCTTCTGAGCACACAGCAGCTCTATCTGGCAAAGTGCCACTCCACACTTCCCAGCAGAGCCCTTCCGCAGTGGAGTACATGCACCTGCCCTAGAGCCAGGGACTGATTACTATAGCAATAACGATTTTCAACTAGCAATATTAAAACCTTCCATATTGTTCCTTTTGTAAACACATTGAAATGCAGACAATTGAAAGGCAACAATGAAAGATCATGTGTTATTTATAGATCAGATCAAATGTGATAGCAGCAGAGATTGCCACAAGAGAAACATCAGCCAAGATTTTGCCCAGACAGCTCTGCCAGTCTACGGCCACAGGGAAGAGACTGGGTTAGGGTCCCTTTAGAGTCTGTTCTTCCTGCTTTGCTGCATGTCTTTGTTCCTTGGGAATGCTCTAAAACCCAAAGGGAGATGCAGCGTAAGAGCACAGGCATTCTAGTAATAGCTGATGTTATTGATTTAAGCGTGCTCTTTCCCTTCAGTGAACTGTTATTAAAGAGGGGCTGGGTTACCATCGTGGGCTTTTACTGATGTCATAAGAGAGCTGGGCTGGATCATTTCTGCATCAGGGATGGTGAAGAAAATACCATCAGTATTTCCTCCATTAAAACCTGCATGCTTGCCTATTAACTGGCTGCATGTGTTCATGCTAACAGAGGTTGCAGGTTTCAGGTCTTGCTCATATATACTCATCCAAGGCTCTCACAGGATTTCAGGTTCCAGCTTACCCAGATATTAGGACTAAACCTAGGTTTTACTGGGAAGCTGGGTATTTACTCAGCATGGTATGGATGTGGGAGGGATCTGATGTACCAGATCTTAGGGAGGAGTCAACAGGTATGTGTCTTGCCCAGGTTTGGCTCCTACTTGGTCAATGGCTTCAGGCAGGATACTGGCACTTTTCCTATCTCTACACTCTTCATGCTGTAGCTTCTTCTAATGCACGGATGCTCTGAGGGTGCTCACATACCCACCATCCCTTAGGATAAGGTCCTAGCACAGATGGGCTCCTGGCAGCATCTGCAGGAGATGCCAGAAAATCTCAGGTGTGACTGCTGAAAAGCCGACTGCTCTGTGGTGCTCAGAGCTGGTGATTCAAAGCTCTGTGCTAGAGGAGAGATTGAATCCTCCTGTTGCTCCTCTGCTCCTTGACTTCTGGGTGAGATGTTCCTCTCCCCACCCCAGAGAGGCCAGAGGTAGGGGTGAGCAGAGGAGGGCAGCCCAGCATTGGGCAGGGTCCTGTAAGCAACCTGCCTGGAGTAGGTGAACAATAAACTCCCGTGAGCGGGTCAGCTCATGACTTCCCCTGCTTCACACAGTCCATCTGACCCGGCTGCTTCCCCCTGTGCTCAGGGACTTCCCACACTGGCAACAGCTGTGGTGGTCCCATTGTCTCCCCAGTTTCTTCCTCTGTTGAGAACCAGCATTTCTACCTGCAAGAAGGCAAGCAAAGTACAGAAAGGGAGGCACTGCCGAGCATGTCAGAGTGAAAATACAAAGGAGTCTATACAAAGGACTCAAATCCACTGACAAACCTGTGGATTTGTCATTATGATCAACACGTGGGAAGCTGCAGGATTAGTTAGTGAGCTACAGACACAGAACTTGACTGCTCCATCAGGAGCAAGAACACCGGGAAGGTCAATCCTGTGCCTTTTACCAGCATTGCCTCATTGTACCTGAGTGGTGTGAGTGGCCCTGGCATCACCCACCAGGTTATTTAGCACTTGCCTTGGTGAGAGATAAGTGACAGCGGGGAGAGGCTCCATTTCTAAGGACTTTCTGAGTCTGAGGGGAGCCACAGCATGGGCTGGGAGTGAGGTAATACAGAACTGTATTAAACATTTAAGGATGAGCTGAGCCTGGTTTGTTTGATGCTCTATTTCCTAATGGATGCAACCAATGAGTTTCCATTTCACTCTTGGTCCCATGGATTTTCAGGCAAGGCATGAAAGCAAAGTCATGCCTCAGAGAGGTAGTATTTTAATTGTTTAACTACCAAAAACATTTCAGCATGCTATTTTTAATGCCCGCCTTCACTTAGATGTGTTCATATAATATTGTCTTTCTATACCAAATATTTCATTTTCAATAAAACAAATGTTTTATCCCCACCACAGTTGCTGTTTTCTCAGTTTGTAAAGCAGAATGATCATCACATTAGTATTTTTAACCTGAATAAGGTTGCACTTCCGCAAACAACTTGCTCCAAATTTCTTCTAAAATACATCCCTGTGGTGTGAGATGGAGGCATTCTGTGTTCAGACAGGCCATGTCCTCTATAATAAGCACCTGAAAACAGTACTGCAAAGCAAGCTAAATATTTTTTAAAAAATTAAATCATGATTATGAAGTCAAGTAATCATTTTTTATTCATTTTTTATTTGGTTGATTTGGTTTGATTATGAAGATCCCAGATTAAATACCAGAACTGTTTTTGAAACAGGGCCATTTAATCCTAATGCAGATCTGGATCTAAATTTTCTAAATATTCCTTGCCATTACAATGAGCTGGACTAAGTCCTTAGAACTTTGAAATCATCCTTCAGGGTTTGATCCTGTTGTTTGAACTTCTCTAATTGAAAGATTGTACTCAAGGGAAATAATTCAGTTAAGTGTTTAGTCTAATGTTTTTATGTCATAGCTATACACTGTCACAAAAGCAGGCATAAAAACTGCAATCTAAAAGCAAAACCTAATTTTATAATGTTTAATATACCTTTTGTGACTTCTGTTACATCACTTCAGCTCAGGGTTTGTGAAGTGCTAAATAATGTGGCAGTTTTATGAGGTTGAAAAAAAAAAAGGAAAACTCACCTATATAAATCATTCTTCTGCAATATACAGGGCTTAAGGTTTTCTTGTATGCCATAAGAGAGAGCATGGTTAGAAGAAACTGGATATTTATCTCAAAAACTGAAGATCCAAACCATCAGTTTGTAATCAGGTACAAGATGAGGATTTCTTGCTTTATCATGCTAGGTTGCTACCATTGCTCATGGGGGACTATTTGGCTTTAAAATGAATCTGTTGATAGCAAAATCAAATTAATAGATTTAAAAAATGTAATTGTGATCACATTTGAACAGACAGAAATAAATTATCTATTTTTACTTAATAGAGGCTGGATTTTCAATAATGGGATGCGTTTGGTGTGAGTGTCCATTTAGACTTGTTTCATGTAGAAGTCTATCAGAACACTTTATAATTTATCCTTCTAAGAAGCACAGGGAACAGATCCCAGTCCTGGTGTCTCATGGTGTCTGTAATTAAATAAAAATGCGAGTTCAGGTTCTGCGGGGTTGCAGTGGGGAAGACACCCACAGGAAATCACACTTCCCTGCACTCCCAAAGCAGAACTCAGGGCTGGATTTCCTAGAGGCTAATGGGGATGCCATGGCTGTTTGGCTGCAGGACCCTTCACTCATGTGTGCTGCCAGCTCTTCTTGTGCCCAGGGGACAGAGACTGTGCCTGGGGACAGGCAGGTCAAAACTTCAGGTTCTAGAGAACATCAGTGAGGCAAGAATTTCAGTTTTCTTTACAGAAGGATGTTCCAAACCTAGGAGTCTGGGTCAAAGCTATGATCTGACTGTGCCCTAAGTGTTTAGGAAACAAACAAACAGCTTGCAAACAGCAAGCAGATGATGCAAATATTCTTTGTGTTTGGATTGTTTTGTGGTTGGGTTTTTTTTTTTTTTTTTTGGTTGGTTGGTTGGTTGGTTGGTTTGATTTTTAAATTAGTATTTTGAGTCTCACTCCCTCTGTTGAAGGTGTTCACCACCTGTGCCCCCAGCCTGATCACTCTGCTAGATTCCTATTTTGCATCCTATTGAAATGTCTTTCTTGCTCGCTTTGCTTTTTTATTCATTTTTCTGGGTATCTGAGAAAATCTTCACAGATCAAGAGCCCTTGTTCAGCTGGACAAGGGATACAGAGAAGGTGCTCAGAGGCAGAGTGGCACATGGACTGTCATCAATACCCAACAGTCTTGATTCTCTGACCCTGGAAAACGAGCTTGTACTCTTGTTGCAACCATAGGAAAAGGATCTGCCTGTTCCTGCCTCGTGGCATGGTAATGAAAGAGGGAGCATGGAAAGGAGCTGCAGGAGAGTGAGCTGAGCACAGCAGGACACACGTGGTGGGTGCAGTTCCTACAAGCCCTCCTGCCTGCCCCAGGCTCCTGCTGCAGGGACACCAGGCTCCTGCTGCAGGGACACCAGGCAGAGGTGGTGCATAAACACTTGCAGGTGCCTGCACACAGACTGCCTCCAAGGGACTTCCTCAGGGAGCTGGACAGTCAGGAAACAACTTTGAGAACTGTGACATAAAACCCAAACAAAACCTCATGACTTCACAGCAGTCTATGGCGCCACAGTTTAAGTGGTGGGGCTGAACCCATCACACCCAACCAGAGGGGTCTGTGAGCCTTTCTCTGAGCAAGACATAGAGAGACCCCGTGTTCCCTAAGGGAGGATTTTACTTTTGAAGGACATACATTCCTTTCGTTTGGGAAACACATGTTTTGAGGTGCATCACAGGTGCAAGACAACCTTTGCAAACCTGTATTGAGCACATGCTGCTCAGGCTATCCTATCCTGTCCCATACTGTCCTGTCCTAGGTGGCTTTCAGTTTTTAAATTCTAATTCCTTTACACCCTGGAGCTTGAGACTGGGGATCTTTGCTGCTTTAATGCCATTATCCCAGCATTTTCTGCTGGCACATTGCACAACATGACAGGCATCTGTCATGTGTTTGTTCTCTCAGCTTTTCCAGCAGAAGGCAAGTGTTGTCAGTAAACTAGTTTGTTTTGAAAAAAATGTGTGTGTGTGTGTATAATTAGTTGTGTTTGTGTGTGTGTATGTGTAAACGAAGCACACATACACGCACCTGCAAAATGTGTATCTGCTCCTTGCAGGAGTGTGAAACCCCCCAGCAAACTGTCTGCTGCACAATCAAGTCAGCACAGTCCGTGCAGTGTGAGAGAAGCTAATAAGATGCTGTGAGACTGTAAACATTTTCTAAACCACGTTGCAGGCAGAAGGGTAACAAAGTACCCCTCTATCAAACAGCTTTATTCAGGTTACAAACCATGGCTGCTTGCTAAGGCAGCCCCCATGTGAGTGAGCTGATATTCCCTGGCCACCGCTCTGCTCAGCACCCCCACTGCCCCCAGCAGAACTTAGTGCACAGACCAAACAAGTGCTGAGCATGTGATGTCTGTGGTGCAGAGAGGTCTCAGCATCCCTGGAACCCATCTACCATGTGCACATCAGGATGGGGACATCCTGCAGTCACTCTTCTCCACCTTCCCTTCTGTCTATTAGCCTTTTATGGAGTTTAGTCATGGAGGTTATTGTTTATCCATGATGTCTGGTGGTAGCTTCCTCAGCATTTACCTCTGGATTCAACCCATCATGCCTAGTGTCAGTGCTGGTGTTTCCACTGGATTGCTCTGGGTCCTATTTCAGCAGTTTTTCACAGAATTTTGTTTCAGGCTCTAGGTCTTCACACCCATGCTTGTTGGAAAGCTGAATATCCCTGTGGAGCCATGGCTGGCACCTCAGCACAGGGCTAAGACAAGTCTCCCTTCACTCCTGGTTGTCCATCTTTCTTCCAGACCCCTGTGACCCATTCCAAGTGACTGCTTGCAGTCACACTGATGACTAGCTTATTAAGCTTATTATCTGATTGCAGGGATTGGAGCTGTTGCTAAGACTGTTAAATTATGGAAGCAAACCTGGGGTACCTTGGCAGTGCATTGGAAGCTGCCAAAAGAGCATTGCTGCATTGCTCACACCCAGGTTGGGACTCCACAGGCAGAGGAGAGTGTTGCTTACAGAAACTTGCAAGGTCTCACTGAGTAGCCCAGTAATGCAGCTGCCACTGTGTTGATCTGATGTACCCATATAGCCTGTAGCAGCACATGTAGTTTAGGTGGGCAGACAGTGACCAGGATCAAGAAGATCTGCATATTTTCTCAAGGGGAGCTCTGTGCCCACTGTTTCCACCAGTTTCCTATTATCACCCACAGGTCTTTTGTCTCGTCCTGTGATGTAATCTCCAAATATTGGGGGCCACTGCAGGAGTCTTACTGGTAGATTTAGATACCTGCATGGGATAGTTTCCAGTTCCCTGGGCTGAAGAGAAAGTCCACACTGGAGGCAGGAAATTGGAATTCATCTTACTAATAGTACTGGCCTTCCTCTCAGTGAATCTCCAAAATATATCCTGGTGTTGCAGTAGGGCATGAGCAGAGCAGGGGTCCTCAGCTCCATTAGACACTTGGAATACTTCTTGCACAGTTCATGTTAGAACCTTACTGACATTAGCAGGACCAATCTTGCTGCCAGTGACCCCATTTTCTGGGTGCAGCTTGTCTGTGTGTGTAGGTAGGACTTCCCTAGTTGAATGCTGTTGGTTAGATTGTTTGATCTACTTTTTGCCCTACTGCTGGCACCTTCTGCAGTGTTGACAGTGCATGTCTGCATCACCAGCATTGCATGGGGCCCTTTAGTGGCATTCAGTTTCCTCCACCTGAAATATCACAGGCCACTCGCAGTGCAGAAAGCTCTCAGTGGCGTTACCTCCCTTTGTGCAGCTGGGGTAGGAATCACACATGAGCCAGGATGGATCTCAGCATGCAGTTTTATCAGGAACACAGTCCACCACATGGGTCTGCCCTCCTTTATCTACTACCCTCCAGGATAAGGTTGGCAGAACAGTGCTTGAACCCTGTAGCTGTCTGATTGGTATTTAGCCAAAGTACGCTCCTGCCTATAGCACTCTCACAGGGCTAGGTGGTATTTTTGCTCCTCAATTGCAAGCCATTTACAAGTGATGTGCTGAGCTATTTCTTCAGTTAATCCACAGTTTTGTTCCTCCCTTCTTAGGAGAGGGAACTCTCACTGCACTGTCAGTGTGCCAGGCTTGAGATAAGCATAAGGCTGAATGTTGCAAACAATAATCTCTACATATAGGTTGGCTTTCCCTGTAGCTGTCTCTTGTCCCCTTCCTGATGGTTGATCACTGCATTAATTTTGTTAAGCCCTCGATTGTTTCCCTACAGTTGTGTTTCACTCTCCATAGCCAAGGTCTTGTTGCATCATGTTGGTACAAAGGTTGTGCTAAAGAATACATGAAGGAGATGTGGGCTGGGGTAGTCACAGTGGTATGAGAGGAAGGCATTTGGAGTTCAAGAGTAAGAAGAGCACTTCTAGAGCCATCTCCTCAGGGCTACAGTCTTCTCTAATTTGGTTATAGACTAAGAAAACTAGTTTCTGTGTAGGAAATGTAGAAAAAAAATCTACTCAGACCCAAGCAACAAAAGCCTTCTGCCAGCTTCTTTCCATCTGTATCTGTGTCAGGGCCAAGTTACTTCAGCAATGGGGGTTATGTGAGCTCCATGTGGGTCATCTTTTCTAACTGAGTCTAGAAAGATGTCTAGCTAGCCCTTGTTGCTTTAAAGGAACATAGCCCACCTGTTGCTTGGACCTGGTTCTTGCTCGGTTGGGCAGTACTTGTACAGAGTAGGCAGACCAGCCTATTCTGCAAAGGAGCTGGTTGGTGCATCCAGCGGACACATCCATCCAAGCAACTGCCCTCACAGTGTGTGCTTTGTTATCTGCTACAGAGATAGAGGAATGCAAGAAAATTGTGTTTACCACTGGCATTGCAGGGATACGGCGCTGGGTCCTGCCTTGTTCAGGCTCCACCTAGCTGTATAGATAGCAGCCATCCCTCCTTTGTGTCTTTGAACATGAACACTGCTCTCTGTGATTGTTGTTTTTAGCATGGATAAAACAAAGTGTAATTCACTTTTTCCAGTTCCAGACTCTACAGTTTATAGCACCCTGTTTGCCTTGTATCACCCTCATTACATGGAGGTACAAGGTTTCCAGCCTCCATTACTCTTTTATCAGTCTAAACTGTTTTGCTGGATCCATCCATCAGAAAACATATACCTCTGATCCCTCACTATTGATGGATGGAGGCCTCAAGGATGTGGATATTTCAGGCAGCAGTCCCTATTCCTGATCATGTGCAAATGCTCTCTGTTTCAGCAGGTTTTTGCACTGCCAGAGTTAGGATTCTGCTGCCCCCATCTCCTCTGTATTTGGTGCTTCTACTGAGAATATGAGGGTGCACTTTTGCTAGATAGTGGGGGCAGCCTCATGCCTTCCTGCCTTCTGTTAACAGCGTCAATGCTACCCTGTCTGAGCTGGGTACCTGTGCTCAGTCATTCATTGGGATTCCTGTCTCATTAAGGACATGTGAGTAAATAGAAGTGGAAGTAATGGAATGCAGTAAGTGGAAAGCTGAGCCTTTGCCCAAGGAGCCGTTCCAATCTCAGCACCTCACTGAGTGGGGAGCCTTTGTGTAGGTACCAGCTCCTGACCAGGTGCGCTGCACTGGATATTGTCTCTCCCAGTGTTTGGTGTTCCTGCAATACTTGTAGGAGTATTGGAGATGGATATTCCCGTATATGCAAGACCAGTGTGACACAGTTTGTTGTGTGTTGGGTTTTTGGAGTTAAGTTCAGAAAGGAGCATTCTCTTAGGACTTACTAGAAAGGAAGAAGTCTCAGGTTTTGGGGCAATAAATATGAAAAAAAGATCTCGATATTGCAACATAGTTTAAGATATGGTCATTAATAATGCAATGTGAGGGCATCCACACACAGGGTCCTGACAGTCTGACCCTCCATTAGTTCTCTGAATTCACTAAAGCTGGTAATTTTGAGGGATTTAGTCCATGGGAAGATTAAGGATCTCAAAATGCTTTTTTTTTTCGAAATCATGATGAAATGGCAAAATTTATAAGCATTTCAGAACACATTTAATTTCACCCTTCCTGAAGAGGTTTATTCTGCTAGTAGCAAACATTTCAGTGACTTCATAGTACAATTTACTTGAGTAATTCATCAATAATATACCAAATGATAAATAGAATAAAAATTAAATTTTCATAAAAGGAAAATGCATTCGTAATATTTCCCTAAAAAATAAACATAATACTTCTTTTCTGACCTATTTTTACTCAGTGTGATCAGCATCTTGTGATACAAAACACTTACATGAGAAATTTTTCAAAAGCTATGAAAATAATTATCCCCTAGAAGCAGTAAAAACCCAGGCATTCATCCAGGAATAATATCTCAGTCTGGTACCCCAGGAAATCCTCCTTCTGTCATGCCCAAAAACCTTATTGACAGGTGGCTTTGGCAATACTAACTGCTGCTGGTGTGAAAAGAAAATAATTAACAACTATAATGGAAAAATTGCTTTAAAAACCTCTTCCTGTTGCTACTTTGCTGGGAAGAGTCTGTATAACCTCTTTACTGGTGGCTTCATCCACCTCTTGACTAATATTCATACCATGATATGTTTTTCCTTCCCTCTATTTCCACAGGGCTCATTCAATATTAAAAGATGTGCTGAAACATTACCAAGCATCAGCAGACACACACAGAAATACAAATGTGTCTCATTTATCTTTCCCCAAATGAGTTTCTGTGATGACCTAAACCATTCCAAATTCTCCTTGATTTGTGAGGGTCCTGGGCATGTGTTCTGAAGTGATGGGCAGAAAAGCTTGCATGTGCGTAATATTTTTGAGTTGTGAATGGACAAACTTTGTGATAACTGATGTGTGACAAAGCCTTTTCTCTTTTTCCCAAACAGCTAATATGCCAGAGGATTATCCAGATCAGTTTGATGAGGTAGTGGACTTTATTCAAGCCACTATTAAAAGACTGAGGAGGTCACCAGATAAACAGACTCCGATTTTTTCTAGGCGGGAGAGAAACCGTCAAAATGCAGCCACAAACATAGAGAATTCCAACAAAAAAGGAAGGAGGAATCAAAAGGGCAAAAATCGAGGATGTGTCTTAACAGAAATACATTTAAATGTGACCGACTTGGATTTGGGATATGAAACCAAAGAAGAGCTAATTTTCCGGTATTGCAGTGGATCTTGTGATGCAGCTGAGACCACCTATGACAAAATTTTAAAAAACTTAACCAAAAAGAAAAAACTGGTCACTGACAAAGTGAGACAAGCCTGTTGCAGACCCACAGCCTTTGATGACGACCTGTCCTTTTTGGATGATAACCTGGTTTACCACATACTGAAAAAACATTCCGCAAAAAGGTGTGGATGCGTCTGACAGCTGCATGTCGAGGCGGCACCAGTTTTCCATTCCTGCTATGCTGCAAAGAGAGGGACCAAGGTTCCCAGGGAAGTGTCTGCTCCGAGTGGAGGAAAAAGGACCAAGAACACAGACTAAGGAGCCATGAGAGCCTGGGGATAAGGAGGCATGCGGCAGAGTAGAAGGATGGAGACTTCTGGCGTCCTATGGGGATTTAGATAAAAGCTCAGGTGGAGATGACGATGGATGGATGATGTGCACGCTACCTTTCCTGTTTGACTCAATCCACCATCAGTGAGACTCAATCCATGAGGAACGTGCTTAAAAACACAACCCTGCCATACCATGCTGTGTTGTAGTTATGCCATGATATACCAGTTATACCAAGAAGCTTAGCTAAGAAGTAGCTTAGGAGTCCCTTACTAATCCCCTGTGCCCTCAGCTCTACTGAAAGACACATTGTGCTACTGCTCACTGGAGGGCAGTTCCTGAGTGCTTAGGACAACCCCTAAGCTATAAGATTACCCTTGTAAGTAAGATGATATTGGGCAAATATCAAAATGACCAGGCTCAAGTTCTTATGAAGCAAAACAGTTCCGCTTACTGGCTAAGTTTGGTTATTTCCATCTTTTGTTTCTTCAAATTGAGTGCAGGATTTTGTTCTTCTGCTACCTGTGAAAACAAGTTGAGTTTTTAAGCACTTCTTCCTAGTATAGTAAGAGAAATAACAAGCCCAGCCTACATAAAATGCATTTCTTTAGGTTTACAAAGGACTAACGTCACTTGCATAACTACATTTCTATTTGGTCATTGTGATTGAGAGAGACTACTTGATGCAATGCATCCCTTCAGAGACATAAGTATACAGAAGATATTTATTGAGATTAAGTTATTGTTATTTATTACAGTTCAGAAATGAGTCTCCTTATTTATTAAAGTGTCTTTCAAAGGTGCCAAAGTAGATGGCACTTGGGGATATAGAGAGACAAAGACGTTGGGAACAACGGTCCATGCTTTTGATTGAAGGTGTTAACTTGAATGCAAAAAATCACTTACTTTACCTTTTTTTCTTTTAAACAAAATCTTGATTATGTTCACAAAAGGTAGTGCTGAAGCCTGCTGCCCTTATTCCTGTCACTAAGCCTTTTGAAAATTACTGCAGTCATGCATGTGCAGGAGCAGCAATGGCTCTGGACGAGTGAGGGTCGCAGGACTTGGCTCAACATTAGCAATTTGTTAGAAAAACTAATTTTAGTCATATTTTAAATGTAGCCACATTTTTTTTCTCACACTTTATGCCAACTGACCTCATATAACTATTGACAAATGGAAAATAATCACATTTAGCCTTATAATTTCTAGTTATATTTATTTAAGCTTTTCCTTCCATACTTCCGTATAGAAGAGGTTAAATTCCTCTCACTAGTTGTTAGCCCTGGATTTAATATAGCCTGCAAGTAAACAGTTGTGTTAAATAACCAGAGTGTTTTGTATAATTTGCTGAAACATTACAGGATCATACCCATGCAGCAGAACAGTCCAAGTTTCCTTAGGAGGAGGGAGGTTGTACAGCAAAGGTGTTTGTACGTGACCGCTAACACAAGCTCTCATTCTGGAGACATTTTTCCCAAAAGAGCAGGAGTGCAGGTCACTAGACATACCTGACAACCAGTGAAGCATCAACTCCCACAAAAGCAACATGAAAAAAAAATCCTTATTGAAAACCATGGTCCAACCTTTTATCTCATGCATGTAATGGCTCTCCATACTCATTTTGCCCTGGGCCCCTTGGGGCACCACTGAAGAAGGGTCTAGAGGTCAAGAAGGTCCAGACCAGGCATAGAAAGGTGTTCCAGGTGTATGGCATGTAACCCATCCCCGGTTTCTGCCGCTTTCCCGGGCGGATAGACCTGGAGAACCAGGTGCAGGGTCTGTTCTCACACTGCCACGGGGACACTGCCAGCCCCTCCATGCTGCCTGGGGGTGATGACACCACCACAGTGGCACGAGGTGGCACCGAGCGCCTGCCGGGCACCAAGGCTCAGCTGCACTGCCGGAGCTGATCGGCAGCAGTGCTCAGAGCTGAGCTTTCTCCTGCTCCAGCTGGTGAAAACTTGCCTCAAAGCATTTTCTGTGCAGCTTGAAGGGGCTGCAACCAAAGCAAATCTCTATGTTCAAAATACAAAAGGGTAAAGTTTGTGATTTTTGTTTTTAGGTTTTTGGTTGGTTTTTTTTTTTGAGTTTTTAGACCTTACTGAAGACAGGAGTGTGCTTCTCTGGATTTTTTTACTTCACCTGCAATTATATGTCTCAGTCATTTGTGTTAATCAACCAAAGTTCTCTACAGACTTTATTTTTGTACAATATTCATTTTATAACTTTTTACAAAATAAAATTCATTTCTATTGTTACATGGTTGTTGTTTGTGCTTCTCCATCATACAGTTTCCAAGTTAGAGTCTTGCCAAGTTTCCCAATCTGCATGAGACAATGCTGCGGGACCAGAAAGTCCTCCATGGAGTGGCGCCCTACTCTCCTGTCTCACCAACACCTTTAATGTGGATCAGAGGTGTCTGTAGCTTCTTAGTGAAATGTAACTGAGTCACTGCAGTAACTGACTTGAAAATGTATGGTGAACAATGACAGTAGTGTACACAGGGGCAGGCTTCAAGCCTGGGGTTTCTGAAGCTGTGCCTTGTCCATGTGGCCTTGGCTATTCATGGCCACAATTCCTGCACTCAGAGGAGATTGCATTTTGCTTTTGTAATCGAGGTGTCACATCAGTTGGACTAAATTCCATCTACTTTGTCAGTTCTTTGTTTTTCATCTTCAAACAGGAAAATAAAACTCAAGGAATTTTCTTTTCCACCATGATTATGGAACAGATGAGTACAGGTTTTGTGGCTGTGGCCAGCAACATTTTCTCAACTGTTTCATGTTAAGCTTTGCAGTTCCCATCACAGGGCCCATAAACATGCAGACTTACAGGTTTCACCGCCGCACTCTGTACTGCTGCAGAGAGGAAGAGGGAGCGTCTGACGGCGAGCCAGAGTGCAGGAGATCAAACGCTCCTAATGCACAGCATATGGATGCCTTGGTTTCATTTGTGCTGGCGGGGACCATGCACGCAGCCCTGCCCCAGCTGCTGGAACGCACAGCAGAGCTCGCAGGCCCGGCTTTGGAAGTGCACACCACCGAAGGCATTCCTCCTCACATGCCACTGCCTCCACTTCTTGCAGCACAAGCCCATCCATCACATGCAAAAGCTGGACACATTAAGTGTTTGGCGTGGGAACGACCTGCAGTTCCACATTCAGAGGAGATTGTGCACTTTCTCAAGAGTTGGAGGGAGTGTCTATGTCAGACACAGCTGTGAGGTGCTCCAAAGTTTAATCTCTGTTCTTACAGCCTTTCTGTCTGCTATTACAGGGATGGGGAAGCAGAAGGTCAATACAGATGCCTTCCTTGGTCCTATCAGACTCTGAGAGGGCCAGCTGGCAGGAGCAGTGTTGCTTGCATGGAGCTGTTTCACCCTTCATCCCCAGCCTTCCTGGTGAAGACAATATTGGAGAGAACTTAAGAGAACTTAAGAGGCTCTGCTACTGCAAGAGCCAGGCTTGCCACAGCTGGGCTGGCAGCTGCAGGCTCCTTTTCTGGTTAAAGTGAGGCTTGAAGTAGTTTCCTGGCACTCTGTATGTGTTAAAGCAGTTTGAAATCTTCCCCTGGCAGGTTGTGTAAAAGATTTCAAAAAAGGACTTAGATTTTCATTTGTACCTAGGAAGAGCCAGTTCTGGGCTAGACATTATGTTGCTGCTTAGTAGCAGGCATAGTACTACCCTGGATCCCTTCTGGAAGATAAAACATGTCCCAAGATAGATAAAAATTTTTAAAGGGAGAGGATGAGGCATGAATCATAACTATTTACACTTACTGAAAATCAAGATGTTAAAAGCTTTATTACCCAATATCTTGATATTTTTTTTTCCTTTTTCAATTTTGTGTTCAATTTTCTCGTATCGGTTCGCATAGTGCTGCCAAACAAGAATGACTGGCTAGAGACTTGGGCAAACTATGGCTGTCTAAGGAAGAGGCAGGTATTTTGCAAGGAGGGTTTATTTACTGATGCAACTTGGAACTCTGTCCCCCAGTGAGACCCCTCCAGCAGAAGGGATTGCAGCTGTGTGCTTCCCACAAGCAGGACATCAGGAGAGAAGCTGTCATCACAGCAGGTCCTTCTGTCATCTCTCCATCCCACAGCAGCCTGGTGCTGCTGGTCTCAGTACAAGGAGGATGAAGTAGGCAGAACTGTGCCTGATTTTGGGTTGTTTCACCTCTACCCACAAAAGTGGAGAAAGGCAAAGGCAGCCAGTGCCTCAGTCTGGGGAAGCACAGGAGGAAACCAGAAGCAACCTCGTTCATTGCAATCTGGATGGCTAACTAAAAATACAGAGGAAAATATCAGGATGAAGAAAACAAATGGAGCTGACACATTGTATAAATAGGTCTCCAAATGTCATGCATGGCTGGAACAAAGATGTTTTGTTTCAAAGCAAGAGACAACTTGAAATGGCTCAGTAATACACATTGAGAAGTTTGCTTATTTGGAACAGAGTTCTTCTAATGAAAAAGTTAATTGTGTTGCAATGGAAAAGAAAAAAGGCAAAGCAGAGGCCAGGCCTGTACTCCTCACCCTGACAAAATTTCCCACTGGCTCAAAGTGAAGATTTTCTATCACAAACATCACAGGACTGAACTACTAACATTCCAATAAATTATACAGCAGGTATATTCATGGTCAGTAGATATATTCATGGGTCAGTAAGAGTAGCTAAATAAACCATATATTCCAGCAGCATAAATCCCACTGGCTTTCAGAGAAGTTGCAGCAGAAGCCGGTGAGGGAAGCACGGTGCTCAGGCCAGCCTGATGCAGGGAAGTTTCCTTTGTCAGGCACCGAGCTCCAGTACTCAAGGTCAACACTGAGACGTCTTCATTTGCCATTGTTTCCTTCACTGCTGAAACTGCAGCATTTTATTCACTTCTCCCCAAAATGTTCACTCACAAGTGAAGTGAAGAAAAAACAATGGGCTTTTGAAGGCTGAAAAGGGCTGCTGTAGTTATCCAAAGAGCTGATGTTTTGTCCACAACTTCTCCAGCTTCTTGACAGCAATCTGAGCTCTACCACATGTGCAGGTTTCCTCTCTCTGCCCCAAACCTTTGGTTTTTTGTCTGCTGGCACATTTGATGAGGAAAGCTTCCTTCTCTGTCACCTTAGGAAAGGCACAAATATTAGTCCCTTGTCCAAACTTGCATGCATTATCCCCAGGTGGTCCTGGCAGGACTAAAGCCATAAACATCCTCACCAGCACTACTCCACTGGTTGTTGTGGAGCTACTCCAGCTTCATAGGAGTCTGAATAAGTATATTAAAGCTGGATACTTTCTTAGCAATATTCATACAAATAGAAAAACTATATCCTTGTACAATCCCCCTACTCCTTCTATTTCTGTTTCATAGAATCATAGAATGGTTTGGGTTGGAAGCAACCTTGGAAGTGACCTCATTTCAACCCTCCTGCCACAGGCAAGGACGCCTCCCACTAGACCAGGTTGCTCAGAACCCCACCCAGTCTGTCCTTGACCACCCACTGGGATGGGACATCCCCAGATTCTCTGGGCAATCTGTTCCAGTGCCTCACCACCCCCACAGTTAAGAATTTCTTCCTAATATCCAACCCAAGTCTACCATATTTCAGTTTGAAGTCCTTCCACCTTTTCCTATCACTACATGCAATTATAAAAAGTCCCTCTCCAGCTTCCCTGTAAGCCTTTAGTTACAGGAAGACTGTTATAAGATTTCTCTGAAGTCTTCTCTTTTCCAGGCTGAACAACCCCAGTGGTCTCAGCCTGTCCCCAAAGGAGAGGTGCTCCAGCCCCATGATCACCTTCATGTGTTTTGAGATTTCCAGACCTTTACCACATTTCACTCTGCTCTGATCATGTTGCTGACTCCTCGGGTTTTTTCCCACTGGCACTCACCCACAGTTTTCTCTTCCTGGACAGCCTCATTACTCATACATTAATCTCTGGCTTCATACATGCTGTAAACATGTCCCATAATTCTTATTTCAGGTTAATATCATTTTCCTCTGATCCAAACAGGGTCAACAGGCACTTCTTGTTAACATTCAGTATTATTTCTAACAGAAGTTTCTATCTGAAGATGAATTTTTTCTTTAAAAAATCACAGCTTAGAGATCAATTTTGGAAGATACAGAGACTCCTTTCCCCTTTTTTGCACAGGACTAGGCAGGTTCTCTGAGGGTGAAAGTGACTGTACAATCAGGGTAGGATGAAGATCTCTCAGCACCCTATTTCTTACAGTGGCCCTCAGCTGGGAAAGAAAGGAGCAGAATAAAAAAGCAAACTGGGAGTGGCATTTTCCCTAAGAATCCCATCCCAGACCCAACAGTTCACAGTTCAGAACATTCTGAGCTGTGTTCTATTGGTGTCCAACAATCCTATGCAGGTCTGTCTTGCTGAGAACCTGCCCAATGTGAGTTAGAGCTCCCCTGTACTCTGGGGCAACTTAATTGTGTGCAATGCAAGCAAGAGCTCCTCTGCTGCCACTGAAACTCCATTTCATCAGTTACCTACCCATTTTGGTGTCCCATTGAGTTGCCTTCATAGTCCACATGGATCTGTCCAACCTGAGGAACTCTCATATCTCTCACCACCCATGTCTCTCCTCTATCTTCCATCTGGACCACAGGGAATAAAATGCTGCCTTCAGGATACTGTGCAGGAGCAAACTCTGGATTTCCACAGAGGCACGGCAATATTTTCTTTTCTGTTTTCCATTCTGTTTCAAAAATTCCTTTCAGGTGCTAGGTGAGGAACTCATTAGAAACATGACTCCAGAGGCAACACATTACATCTATTTGGGAATCCCCTTTATTTAACACAGAACTTTTTGCCAACTATCAGGTCTGAACCTGACTAACTCCAATTGTGTTCACTCCAATTGTGAGCCTGACTAACTCCAATGATACCTATGCAAGGTATCATGTGCCAGCCAAATTAAGGGTTTTTTATACTGAGGTGAAAGAGGGTGAGTAGTGACCAGGTGCTGCTGCACACAAGGGGCTCAGGGAGAAGTCAGAACATGGCACATGCCACCCACCCCACACTGAGACAATCAATGGAACAGGTTTCTGCTATGCCAGAAACAAGAGGGTAAATGCAAAAATGTATCCAAAAAGGAAAGTTTCTATGGCTCGCACATGGACAGGGTGCCTACCAAAAGGAAAAAATGAAGCCAGTCCAAGGGGCTGTTTGGGAGGAGCTGAAGAAAACCCTGCAGCAGATTTTTTTGTGTTTATCTAAGACATCAAATTCTGCTTACAGCACATGTTTTCCTGTCAAGGATATCTGGTTTCATTTCAGCTACAAATGTGAATCTCATTTTAAAAGCCAGAGCCAGTCAGCGATAATGAGACATTTTTGCAAGGAGTACAGAAACTTCCCTTTCTGATTCTGACAACTGGCAAAACAAAATTTGGAATACTTAGAAATGCTCTCCAGAATCAACAGTTCTCTTGGAACTTTTTCTGCTAATATATTAAGAAAGGCTTGGTAACACTTTAGGCTGATTTCTTTGTGTCAGTAACAAGTGACCAGTGCAGGACAATGCAGGTAAATCTCAGTAGCAGACTGTGTTTGTATTTGACTGTGAGTGTGTATCACATGCTAGTAGGAACCAAAGAAGTGCCTCTCTTTCATGTCATCTCTTTAGGGTAGTTACTCTGGGAAGATTGTTTTAAATACCTTTGCATTTTTGTCTGTTCTTTTAGAGTAGATGTGATATTGGCCATATTTAATGTAAAAAGATCTCACAGATTTTCTTACGTGACATTCACCCTTTAGCAGAAGGTGAAATATTGCACAGCCTAAAATTGTTTCGTCATCCTCTGAAGGATAAATGAAAAACATGAGTGTCCAGAGTCAAGGCCACAACAGTGTTATTGTATTTAGGTCAAGGAAGTTAATTAAAAGTTTAATATACTAGTTTAACCTGTCTCATGATAAAGCATAGATCTCTCCTATGTTCTTTGATAACTCCAAACTCAGAAGTGTACTTTAAAATCACTCTGTGTGAAGACTTTAAAATAATTGTGATAAAGCCTTGCTTTAAAAAAAAGGCAATCCCACAAGGACTTATTCATGTTTATGCACCTCTTCCAGTGTTATAACTCAGTAAATAGGACAGCCATTAAATGTATAGTTTTATGGCTGAGTCTGCTCTCCAGCACTCATTAAATCATGTGTTTTATTGTCAGCCCATCTCAGACTGTCAAGAGTTGTTCCTTATATGCTTTCTGTAACACACATTCCCCTAGACCCACTCATCATTTAGTACTATTGCCTTTTCTTTAGCCTGTTGATGACATTTATAGCTGGGGTTTGTTTTTTTTTTTTCCAAGAAATAGCATATTTTTACAGCAGAGCCTCTTTTTCACTTTTTAGTTCTTTGGCTCAATAATTTCTCACACACTAGAAATAGTCCAGCTGATGTCTTGATCTTTATATCCATCCCCATCCAAGAAACATAAGCAGCAGTGAAAACTCAGTGTGGTGATTCTGCCTTCCTTTGAGAGGTCCCATGGACAATCTCTTTCCTGCTCTGCTCAGTAACACAAACTCAGAAGCTGCATCTACTGTGGTACATGGCACTGAGCTCTGCCACCCTCCCTGGGCACAGACCTGTAACCAAGGGCAACGAGGCCAATGCAGTGCAGAAATACAAACATTTGTCCACATTCACACCCGACAGAGCACCACAGTGGCATGGCACTGCCAACTGGTGCTGTGTAAATGTGTAGCAGCTTCCACTGTGCACGGGATTTACTGACGCTGTGGGGCTCTGTCCAAACAGAGAGTAGAATAGAATAGAAGAGTGTTTTTCATTGGAAGAGACATAAAAGGATCATGTAGTCCAACTGACTGACCACTTCAGGGCAGACAAAGCAGGTCCTCCGAGTCATATCCAAGGAATGGCACATAGGGATCAAGGAGACTGATGCTGCTTCGGTGGTTACCAACATCATTTATACTTAAACGGCTTCACATGGATAACTGTTTATCAAGAGGAAAAAAGCAAATACTCTGCTCCTTGGGCTTTTATGCATTTCCACATACAAATATTTTAAGAAGAACAGTAAAGATTGGCTGTTTTTCCTAGGCTTTTTCAAACTCAGCAGTTTCTCCACCAGAAGAAGTCAGCTCAGCAAAACGGAAACCTTTTGTGATAACTCATCCGTTCAGCCAACGCTTCCTATGGCAAGCCACAAAGGGAGCTCAGCTCACCTCTTCATGGACCCCACACAGCTCATCAGGCGATCCAACAAAGTGCTCTGGCATTGCAGTGACAAAATATCCCAACAGGTTTTGAAAGAAATCCTTAGCTACCAACTCTTGGCACTTCATTTCCAGCACTGGTCTGCAAGTATGTCATGTCCATCCTGACAAATCCCACGGTCAGCCAACAATGGATGTTAATCAGGGTAAACACACACACTTTATGGGACATGGTGAAACTAAAAGCCAATAAAAGCTACTCCTTTCTGAAAACTCACCACCACAAAACCCTCCCCATGAAGGCAATGGAAGATAGCAACAATCCTCACATCATTAGCTTTAGAGGAAAAAAAATTCCTGGAAGAGATAGTCCTAAGACTGCATTAAGTCACACAATTTTAATCTCATGTCCCATGTGTTTTGTAAGTGTTCCCCAAAGGCTCTTGCTGTGGGCTGCCTGTGTTGCCAAAAGTGGTCAGCAAACAGGATGAAGAGAATGCAAGGAGAAAGCAGAAAGCTGTTTGGAGTTGGGAGGCTGGGCACCACTATTTCCATCCAGCCGAAGAAAACCTTCTTTTTGAGATCTCACAGAGAGCAAAGCATGTGTGTTTTCTGACCTCGGCAGGGGTCTGGCTGAGAGGAGCCATTTCAGTTGCTGGAGCAGTTCACATCAGCTTTGCAGATTTGCCAGCTCTCCCTGCAAGATGGCCAGGAACATGTGTACACATGGTATCTGGCAACAATAATTCAGCAAAAATGAAAAATGCTTCTCATTCATTGCAAAAAATGGGTACAGTGCAATCCCAAAGCAGGCGCTTTCTGGGTTAAAAAAAAAAACAGAGTAAAAAAAGAGTTTGGGGGCCTGGAGGGCCCTGACAGGAAACGGGTGGGAAGGGTTACTTCAAAGAGTAGAGTAGATATATAGGAAAAGAACAAGTTTCCAAATGCAGCCTTTGCTTTCTGGTCTGGGAAAGCAGAGCTCTTGCCAGGTACAGCATGGGCAGTCACAGTTGTACTGCCAGGGCTGCAAACTTGGCCACCATCAGTGCCCTGACCATTGCTCATCACCAAGCCATCCCCAAAATAGCTGCTTCTGGCACTTTAAAGCCCTGTGACTCTGCAGGCCTGGGCACCTTCTGAAAAATAAACAAGGCTTCATTTCCTGCCAGGTTTGTTCCTTGCAGAGGCTTTGCATGCCAGAGCTTGTGATATCAGCACTCAAGACCACTGGAAGTGAAAAACTCATGGCGAAACTCTAGGGGACAGCTCCAAAGCTCATCCTAACAAGCATGTTCCAGATGAAGGCATCAGTGCCTTCATCACAGTGAGAAACAACTCAGATCAGGGCAACATGGTCACACAAAATTTGAGGAAACCAACTTGTTCCTGCCTGTTCACTTTTACATCCTCCTCAGTCTTTGCTGACATAAAATTGGCAACTATTCAGAAAAAAACTCCACAACTATGTGGAGAAATGTGTGGCATATATATCACTACTAAACATGGAAAACAGTACCTAACTGCAGTACCTAACATAGGTGACCAAATAAATCACTTGTACGAAGAATACAACAGGAAAATCTATTTGGATTGTATCTGGTGAGAAAGCTAAGGCACATTACTATGCATAGATAAAATTTAATTCTCACTTTACTTTTGGCATACCTGCATTTATTTTCACATGTCAACAATGTATACAGTACAGCATTCATTGATTGTCTCAGTGATGGGACCTCAACACAAAAATAACTAATTTCATAGCCAGCAGTTAAAATGCTTAGACCAATAGCTCATATGATCTCTCCAAATCAATCATAAACTGATAGATTCATTATAGAATTTCTATTATCATTGGTTTAAAAGCTAAAAAAGGTCTTCCCTGAAGATTTACAGGGAATAACAGCTGGCAGCAATGTCACCTGGGACTCTGGACAGGAGACCTCTGGTTGAGAATTGCCTTGCTTCGCCTCATAAAACCTCTGTTGTGTTTACTTCATTTAAGTTTAATCACTGGCTATGATTTCATGGCTGCTGAATTCATGGTGCCTCTTGGCCAAGCCATAGCATAGTGACTCAATAAAGATGAGTGACATCATTAACCCAATACAGTAGCTATTCAGATGTATGCTGTGGTCTCCTTACATAATCACCTAATTTTAGCTACTGAGAGAGCTGCATACAGTACCACAGTGTATTATGAACTCTGAATAACTGTCTAATATCCAGATGCTTTTTCCAACGTTATTTTATTTTCCTGGTTTAAAATCTCCAGGTGCTATTTTATTTTCCTTGTGCAAATCTCTAGGTGCTATTTTCCCTTAAACAAACCCCCTCTACAAAACAAGTTCAAGCTTCTGCTGCTCCTGATCACCATCGCACCTTGTTAGCTGGTCATTGTGGTTGTAATGTGTTCATGGCACTACCATATGGCCAGGACCTTGGGACTTCATAATGACTGTCAACATGAACAGCTCTAGAAAACATGAAGTTGATACAAGCCTTAATTCAAGCTCCAGACACACACTTACTTAACTAAAAGCACTTTTGGTTTGCTAAAAGTAGCTGTTTCTTGTCGTTTTACAAAACATGTATGAAAATAATTCTTAAACCAGAGATATTTTGGGCCAAGGACTTTTTCTTCTACAGGCTACAACAGGAGCATATTGAAGTCCTATTCCCTTTCACAGTAAACGTGCATATTTGATACTATTTATTGGTCCAAATTCCAGATACAAGTTAAATGTGATAGCTTAGACATGCTAGCAGCAGGATTGGAAATCCCAAGGATGGAGGCTTCACTTCAGAAGACCAAGAAAACAGAGTTCTCCTTGCAGGAATCCCAGGCAGTGTGTGTGCCTTCCAGATGTGTTTGGTATTGTGTGCTGCAGGTGCAGGCTCCACTGATCCCACCACATACAAACCCAATGGTTTTATTTCATCCAATTTACCTTTCTTCAGCCTTCTGTCTGATATTTTTACACAACTATGCTCAAGCAATTAGAATTGTAACTTCAAAATTCTCCCTATTTCTGCAATGTTTGTCATCTAAATGACTTAAAACACTAAATCTCAGAATTTGTAATTCATAATTGCTCAGACATTCCTCTGCCTGTAGGAACCTATTAAAAAGAGTTGATAGATTACTTTGCACTTACATAAAATAAAAGACAGAAGATTCTCAGCAGTGCTTATAACGAGATATTATCTTATGGAGGGTGCAGAAGGAGATGCTGACTCACAGGTTACAATTCCTAGACCACAGTTCTGCTAATCCCCACCACCCTGGTACCAGACACTTGACTTTCCCTCTCAGCACACATCAGTGCTGCCTGGAGCTGTTCTCCAGCCAGGATTGCTGGCAGCTGGCTCCTGTCCGTTGTGTAACCAACTAGCTCACCTCAGAGATATGCTTGTATTGTGCTGGTGCAGACTCACTTCTTCCACTTTGCAGCACTATGATCTGCAGACAGAACTCCGGGCTGGCTTTCTGTCCAGTTAAAACTAGTGTCTTTGTGGCAATTTCTGGAAAAACAAGCAGGCTAAAACTTGCTGGCAACATCTTCTGCTGGCTCAAGTCACAGCAGCTCCTTAGTGCTCATTTCCATTGGCAGAGGTGCTGGCTCCTGAATTCCATTTCTCTCTGTGCTACTGGCACAATATTTTTGATTGTGGAGTCCAACAAATCATGTTAATGTTGGAAGCTGAATTTTAAGCTGCAGAGGGCAATAGCTGAGCACAGCTCCTCCCCACCCCCCACCATCCTCAACATTGACTCTGTGTCTAATGATACCATGGTCATTAACAATAAAAATTATCCATGTGGTAAATATTGACTGTAAAAATCCCTGGTAAAATAAAAGAACGCGTTTAATCACTAGGTTAAACCAAATTCCTACTGTGCAAAAGTGCTCTGTGAAGCAAATGGGAATGCTGATCTTGCCTTGGGACAAGGACGAGCCTAGCTGTCCCACTGGGGTCCTGTTTGTTGGTTTAGGCATTTATAAACAGCATAAGTGAAACAGCAAGGTTTGATTATGCCCAGGACTGTTGGACTGCAGCCCCTGCATTCATTCTGGCAGGCAGAGGGCCCTATGTTTGAGATTCCAAACATTTTTGATTTAAAAAAAGCCCTGGCTCCCAAGCAGTGTAGTGTGATTCAGTAATAAACATAATCAATACCGAGACTGGGCTGTGGAGACCCAGTGCAGCACCCTTGCTTCCCAAAGGAAGTGCAAAATTCCTCGTCTGAGCACACAGAGCAGCGCACCAGGAGTGAGTCAAGGAGCAGAGTAGAGGCAGACAAGCATAAAACATGAGCTAAGAGGAATTCCTTGGTTCAGAAAGCTGGCTTACAGACTTTCCTGCAGCAGAGATAAGCTGTTAAAAAGCACCAGAGGGACACTGAAGTAGTAGAACTATATTCCTAGATCTGCCACTAACCTGACTCTGTTTAGCTCTCCCTATCTTGTATTTCCATTCTTCAGTCCTGCTGCAATAGCTGTTTTTCCCATTTAGATTCTTAAAGCAAATGATACCATCTCTGATCATAAGTTTGAGAAGAACCTAACAGACTAAAAGTCTGAACTTAAAAGAGTTCTTGTAGCAAAGCAAGAATTCAACTAAATCACTTCCCTCTCTGCTCAAAGAGAAGCAACTTCTCTTACAGACCTGTTTAAACTCTGTTGCATGCCAGAGTAGAACACTATTCTGACATTAAAACAAATGGTTAAAAGACACAGAAAAATTATATACCACTCTGCTACCTATATAATTTCCAAAACTATTTATTTTTGTGCAAAAATGAGATAGTAGAAATTAACGAGGGAATCATACAAATTGGCATTTTACAGAGCCTGAACAAACAAAAAAATTATGACCTTGTGAACAGCAAAATCTACCACTGCGTTTGGGAATGTGATAGTTATCTTAATTGAAAGCTTCTTCTTCTGCCATCTTTCTATTACAGGATGATTTTGCAACATTTTTTGATTATTTAATGGAGTCTTTGAAAATTGACTCAATTTTTTAATGATCATGGGTGTGATGCATGGGTGTGCATCATATTCATCCCCCACCTTCATCCTACAGCTCACCTGGAGTGTCCATCTGTCAGTCCCATCACTCCTGGAAGGGTTTCCTAAGGCAGTGTCAGTGCAACAGCATCCCACAAGCCTGAATTTCACAACAGAGGGTAATTAAAACTGGGTGCCTCAGCACTATGGAAAATCTCATCCAGAAGAAAATTTTCAGCACCATATAAATCCTCTTCTGGGATTTTTTGTTTGTTCGTTGGTTTTTGTTTGTTTGTTGTCTGTTGTTTTGTTTTGTGTTTTGTGTTTTGTGTTTTGTTTTGTCTTGTTCTCTTTCGAGGTCTATTCCAGTACACTGTTGTGTTCTGCAAAGGGTTAATATCAGCATTTTGCCTAAGCATATTCCAACTGGCCTGAGGTTCACATCTCTCAGACTGAGACTTAGTGCAGACTCTTCCACGTGTTCCTTCACAAGCCGCAGCTTTCATTGATTACATGCCCAGCTTCAGTTCCCCTGGCCCTCTACATTTCATACAAGACACTGCCTTAATTAAGGTGAATATCCCCCTAGACAACTGCTTGTCCCCATAAATAAAAGAAACAATATATATACACACCCATTTGTCACATTAAACACAACTTGATCTCAGATACTTTAGCAGGTGACATGCAAGAGGATTAGAGTTTGAACTACTGGGTTAAGTCATATTGTTTTTTCTCAGTGTTACACAGAACATTCCTTTCAGAGTAATTTTCTAGACAATCCTTAATCTTCAAGGATTATCTGTTTCATGGCAGTCTCTGCAGGAGGAAGAGGAAGAGCCTCCTGTGAATCAGGAGCCTACTGCACTCATATTGTGCAAACAACAAATTTTACAAGGATCATGGACCTGGAAACCAAGCATGAGCTGTTTTGTAAATTAAAAATGCAGAAACATTTTCCACCTTACTACATATGGACAATTTATAATGGGCTAGTGTGCTGGTTTTGGCTGGAGTCAATTTTCTTAACAGTGACTAGTATGAGGCGGTGTTTTGGATTTGTGCTGAACACAGTGTTGATAATGTAATAAATAAAATAAATAAAAGGGTTTTTTATTGTTGAGCAGATGTCACCCAGAGCCTTTTCTGCATGTCAGACTGCCACACTTGCAGAGAAGTTGGGAGTGGTTGGAAGACTGGGAGGAGAAACAGCCAGGACAGGTGACCCAAACTGACCAAAGGGACATTCTAGACCCTGTGACATCATGCTCAGGATATAAACTGGGGAGAAAAGGATAAGGAGGGGGATGTTTGGCATCATGACATTTGTTTTCCTAAGTAATCATTACAAGTGATGGGGGCCTGCTGTCCTGGGGATGACTGAACACCGGCCTGCACATGGGAAGTGGTGAGTTAATTCCTTGTTTTGCTTTGTTGTGTGTACAGCTTTTGCTTTCTCTATCAAAGTCTCTTTACCTCAACCCATGAGTTCTCTTTCTTTTACCCCTCCTATTTCCCCCCCCTGATGGGGGAGTGAGTGAGCCTGGGGCTTGGGGCTGCATGGGACTTGGCTGCTGGCTGGGCTTAAACCATAACAGCTGGCAAGTCCAATATCAGGCTTATTTTTTTTTCATTATCGTATTTCCTTCAAATCTCTATACATGGTTTACATGAGGCAGGGAGGATGAGAGGGGGGTGGGGAAGAGATCAAATCTCAAAATATTTTAAGATTGATCTTTAAGGGGAAAAGGGAAGAACGTGTACCCCAGTCCAACAATCACAAGAAACTCTAAAACAGAGAACCTGAAGCACATGCATTTGGGTAACAGCATGACTGGGAAAAGATCAGCAGAATTGCTTTCTGAAATGTGAAAATTTCCAAGTAGAAAGATCCTCTTCCTGCAATTTCCCTTGAAATCCCTAGGAGTTTGAAGATGCAAATAACTGTAATTACAGGCAGGAGAAAGAAAGCAGTTCTTTAAAGCCGATGGGAGACAAGAGTCTGCCTCTCAGACAGCTGAATCTGCAAGGCTGCAAACACAAAGAAGCACATTTAACTTGCAGTACATATGACATCAGCACCCGGTGCTCACAGAAAGAGATGCCTCTGTACTGGATTTACCAGGCTGATTTTCAGAGGAAAGCCATCCCAACCACCTTTGTACTCCTCAGTGGCTGTGAGACAGAAGGTGCAATGTTCCCAGCCTGGGTGTCACTCTAGCTGCTCACTCAGGAGCAATTTTTTTGGCAAAAGCTCCTCATGCATTTTTTGTTGTCTGCCTTGTCAGAGGAAACTCAGACACACAAACTGCCATCCACTATCTCTGGTGTAGCTAAGAGTCATCCCACCAGAGAAGAAAAAGCAATCTGCATTTTGAATAATCATTTTCCAGATGTACTATCTTGCATTTGTCAGAGTGACTTGTTATTTCCTGCTTCTCTTTTTTCAGTGGCATTTTCAGTATTCTTCTGTATCATCTGTCGATTTCATTAACACACTGTTTGATGATCTTGAAGGGGGTAACCTAAAATTATGTTACATAAAACCGGACACAAACTCCCTTTTCCTGCAGCATCCCACCACTTACCTCCCACTCATCTCTGTGCCTATTACTTAAGCATGACCTCTTTCCTCACCTTCTGCAAGAGCTCACATTTTGTTCATACGATATAAAATTTTCAGAGCTTCAGATTCCTGAGCTATTGGGCATTGGTTTCTTAGTCTGGAATTACTTCTGTTTTTCCTTTGACTGCTATATGGTGAATTTAAAGACTGAATTAAATTTCTCTGAACCTTTGCAAAAGCAACAGTTTTGCACCCAGATCTGTGATGCACTAGTAAATTATGGGGACATGTCTACAGACACTTTTTTGTTACAAATTATAGTGGTGTTACTGTAACAAAGTAGGTACTTCAAATTCTCCCAAAAATGTTAAATTTTCTCACTATTAACTTTGTTAATTAATATATAAATACATATGTATATACACATTGATATTATTTTATGACTAATCAAGGAGATTTTACTGGAAAAATCTTACCATAAAACCATAGAGCTATTGATGATAACCCTGT
The DNA here is from genome assembly GCA_013398405.1 of Pheucticus melanocephalus. NCBI lineage: Eukaryota > Metazoa > Chordata > Aves > Passeriformes > Cardinalidae > Pheucticus > Pheucticus melanocephalus. Next base: position 1,347,506 of record VZSJ01000400.1, on the reverse strand, counting down.
CTGCAAAGGCTATTTTGAAGACACTGATCTCTCTATTTGGAACATTCCTGATATTTGCCTCTGCTTAGTCAGGTAATTTTAGATTGAGAGTCAGTTGCAAACCATATATAAATTTACTTACAGAGGGGATTCCTTGTTGATGTTCAAAGTGTTGAAATTTATTAGCCAAGGCATATACTGCATTAGAATTACACAAAGTCTTTTACTTGCATAACCATTGCAAACTTAGGGTTCACTGCATTAGGGACATGCCAAGTGGCAATGGACAGGAACAAGACAGGAGGAGGACAATCCTCAACTGGCTTAGCATGGCTGCACTCCCACCTGTGTAGTTTATGTAGGGATGGACAAGTGTGCCTATATGTGGGAAGAGATGGGATGGAGTTGAGCTGCTGCTGTGGGATGTGCCTGCAGAAGCACATGGCAGCACAAAGGAGCACATGGCAGCACAGAAAGGCTGTCGCTGCAGGACCGTGGGGGAAGGAGGTGCCACATGCAGACTCTGGGTGATGGTAAACTATTTAGGCAGCTAAAGATATTACCTTGCTTATTTTTGCTCGGTAGTGCTTGCTGTTTTATTAGATGCAGTGTTTCACTGGGTTGAACAATGTCCATGTTAGAGTTGTTAAAACAAAAAAAGAAAAAAGTGCAGAAATGGGATATACTCTCCATGAAAGTCTTATATGTTCGTAATATTTTGAATCATATTCAGAGTGACCTAACTTCCCTTCAATGGCATTTTTGTAAATTACAAGCTCGCTTAAAACTTACTAAGAATCTTGAAAGTGGGAAATGGGAAAAACCCTTTCCATTGATAATCTGGAGCTGAAGATACACTTGTGTTTCCACAAATTCCAGTCCATGATGGGTACCTGCAAGGATGATCCAACCAGCCTTCATTATTACTCCAGCTCTATCATCAGCTTGTGGGGAAGCTGAGGGAACAAGATGAATGGAGCTTGTTTGGTTCAGGCAGCAGGCTAACCATGTTCTAACATTAGAAATGTTTTGTTTCATGATTCTTGTTTATGTAAAACAAAAAAGGGGGAATTGTGGGAAGAGATGGGATGAAGTTGAGCTGCGGGCTATGGGATGCACCTACAGAAACACATGGCAGCACAAAGGTGGCACAAAGGAGCACGTGGGAGCACAGAGAGGCACATGGCAGCACAAAGAAGCACACGACAAGCACAGAGAGGCACATGGCAGCACAGAGAAGCTGTCTCTGCAGGACCCTGGGCAAAGGAGGTGACACATGGCAGACCCCTATGGGAGAGGAGCCAGATGGAAGCAGACAGGCAGGTTTACAGCACGTGACCACCCCACAGAAGGACATTCAGGGGCATCTTGCTGAGGTGGCAACGTGGGATAGGTCACGTAGTGAGAGTTACCATGCGAGGAAATACTGTGTTTGAAGAAGTGTACTAAACCAGCTTGTTTCTCTGAATAAATGGTTCAGATTCCCTGCTGGTCTGGGCCCCATGCTGCAGTCATTACAGCTATAAAGAATGCTACAAAAATAAATACTTCAAATAAACAGATACAGCAGCAAGAGCAGCTCAGGCAAAGGTGCTGGCAACCTAAGACAGGTGTGGTGGTCTTCTCTGGAGGTTGTACAAAGCAAGTACCTCCAAAATCAAGTGTCACATCTCTGACCCTGTTACTTGCACTAGTGCAGTTATTTCATGTGTAACCCATACTGCAGTTGAATGTTGTGAAAACTATCAGCATCAATCTTGCTCCCAGCAAGGTTAAAACTGAAACTCTGGTACAGTTTCTGCAGAGGCACCTATGAAGTTTTCTGTGAAAAGTTTTCACTGTCCAGCTTGTTTAAGCCTTGTATTGCAAATGTCACTAATCCTTGCCTTGTAGGTCCTAATCCCACTAAGTCCAGAACCCCCACTGCAGACCTGCTGCCTAGAGAATTCACTATCTAGTCCCTATGTATTATTCTTTGAGTTTTGTTCTTTGTGCTGAACTTCACAGTGAAGACTCAGGCAAAGAACACATTGAGCACCTCAGCCTTCTCTGTATCAGTTGTTACCTGTTCATTCTTCTTGCTTACTAGCAGGGATACAATTTATTTGGCCCGTCTCTTCTGACTTATATCCTTACAGAATTCCTTCTTGTTATTCTTTGGATCCCTTTCCAAGCCCAGTTCCATCTGTGCCTTGGCTTTCCTCATGCTGTCCCTATACACTTGAACCATATCCCAGTACTCTTCCCAAGTCACCTGTCCCTCCTCCACTGGCTGTGCATTTTCTTCTTTCTTCTCAATTTGAGGAGCAGATCTTTGCCCAGCTATGCCATTTTCTTGCCTGCCTGGTAAGATTTTCTACACATCATGATGGTGAGCTCTTGTGCTCTAAGGAAAATGGCCTTAGAGTGCTGCCAGCTCAGGTCAGTCCCCGCGTCCTTAAGGACAGTTTCCCAAGGCATCTCATTCACCAACTCCTTAAACAGGTCAGAGTTTTCTAACCTTCAAGGTCCTGACCATTTCTCCTTGCCAGGCCCATGCTCCATGAGATCACACATTTCACCAGGGCATGGTCACCACAGCCAGGCTGTGTCCAGACTTAACCCCTCAAATGAGCTCATCCGCATCAGCGAGCACCAGGCCTGGACATGCTTCTCCTTGGTTGGTCTGGCCAATACCTGCACCACGAAGTTGTCCTCTGCACACTCCAGGAGTGTGCTGGATTGCTTACAGCTGGCCATATTGCTCTCCCAGCAGATGTCTGGGTGGTTGGACCCTCCCACCAGGATGAGAGGGGGTGAGGATGATGTGCCCTGCAGCCAAACCAAGAAGGCCTCATCAACAGGCTCCTCCAGATCAGCCTGTAGCAACCTCCACCACCAGGTATCATTTCTTGGTCCTGTCCTTGTTTTCTAGCCACAGACATTCAACCTGTCCGTGGCTGTTTCCCAGACACAGCTCTTCACAACCTATCCCTTCCTTGATATAGAGGGCAACATCCAATCTCCTCCTTTTCAGTCTATCTCTTCTGAAAAGCTTGTATCCTTAATTACAATGCTCCAGTTATGTAACTTGTCCCACCATTTCCATTATAACAATTGAGTTTGCCAATTGCATAATTGGTTTTTTTCAGTTCCTCTTACTTGTTATGCATGCTGTGTGAATGGGGGTAGAGGCCTTCAGCTGGGCTCTTGACTTCTTCAGCCTTTGGCAGGGGTGCCCCTCCTTCCTTTTCTTTGGGAAAATTTACAGCTATTTTGCTGCTGTTCCTTAAAATCCTATTGCTTCCTGTTTCCTCACTGACACTTGCTAGAGCATTGTTTTCCCCACTAAATCTAGTTTAAAGCTTGGCTGTAAGGCTTGTGAACTTGGTCCCCAGGCCACCCTTACCCTGCTTGGTGAGGTGCTCCACATCTGGTGCCAACATGCCCAGTCTCTCCAAGGCACATTCCAGACCACAGCCTCAAAGCCTTAAGCATAGCACTGTTTTGCAGCCAGTCTTTCACCCCATCCACTTGTTACACTCTACCAGAGTCCCTCTGCCTTACCAGGAAGGTAGAGGAAAATACTACCTGTGCTTCCAATCCTTTCAACTTCTTTCTGAGGGACCTGAAGTCCCTTTTGATATTTTGCATCTCTTCGTTCCAGCATCATTCCATCCTACATTAAGGAGGAGCAGCAGATTATAGTTCTCAGCTTCCAGGCTTGGTAGACTCTTTTCAACGTCCTCAATGTGGGCCCATGGTAAGGCAATTCCATTGCGTTTTCTCCGAATGTGTTATTGTTTACGTCAGATTGAGTTTTTTCTTGCATCTAAAGTGCTGCTAATTTTTACAGCTTCCAGTTGTCAATGGATGTAACAAATGTAGTCCTTGTTCATTCAAGTAAGCTGTTATTGAAGCTGGTGGTTAGTAGCAAATCCAAGAGGTTTCCCATATGTGTGGGAGGGAAGTGTTTCATATATGTTAATTTTCTTAAGGGTTCATAAACTTACAGTTAATGTACTCAGAAATTTTTGAGGAAACAGTTGGCTTTCTTAGAAATTACTGGATAATTCCTTTAATGTTATTTCATTTCAGGATTTCCCACTTTGTGTCTAGTGGGAGTCCTTCTGACATTATCAGTGCGTGACGTGGAAGATCTCAAGGCCTCCTAGTGTCAGCATTTCAATATTTATCATTCTAAATATATATCCAGCCTGTGTCAGGTGTTTTGATCCTGAATTCTCTCTTACTTTGATTTTCCAAAATAAAAGCTATAATCTCATGTAATTTGTGTTACTGTGTAACAGTAGGGCCAGTCACACCCCCATAGGTGTGCACGTGTTCTGGTCTATGATAGGACTGAGTTCCCACATCCATGAGTGGCAAGAGCTGCAATACTGCAGGAAGATCTGCAGTTGCCTTTTTTGTGGGGATTGTGTTGCATGCACATGGACTTTCCAAAACATTTTACTGAAAATCATCATCTTCAGGCTTTCTTTCAGCCTTGGCAAATGCTTGTCAAGATTACCAGGACTGCAGTGCAGTTGATTTAAGAAGATAGGAGTGTACATGACAGCTAAGAGATTGCTGGTGTTGGGTGACCCTTGGTGTGCAGGTGTCCCTAGTGTGCAAATGCTGAGGATCACGGAGCATGTTAGAGATTCCTGGAAGTCTGTCTCCAGGCATTGTCTGTACTGCTATTCCTTGCACACTACTGACCACCCAGTATCCCTGTTTTTCACACTCTCAGAGGCAGCACTGTTCCTAGACCGAATATTATCTTTTGTTGTTGCTCCTTGATTTCTGCAGTGTGCACCTTCCTCTGAAATCTGCATTTCTGGTCCATCCCTGTGCTGTGTTATTTTGTGCAGCTTGGGATGCCCTTTAACACAGAGTTGCCATTGCTAGTAACAGGTCAAGGTACGTATTAAGCTAAAGGCCTCAGGACACACCTCGATTGACACTGAAAGTTTTCACAACATTCAACTGCAGTATGGGTTACACTTGAAATAACCGCACTAGTGCAAGTAACAGGGTCAGAAATGTGACACTCGATTTTGGAGGTACTTGCTTTGTACAACCTCCAGAGAAGACCACCAAGACACAACAAAGAAGCCTAGGGCACTAAAGGACCAAAGGTGCTGCATCCACAGTGGTGACCATCTTCTGCTTGCACTATTTCTCTCCTTCCCTTGACACTTAAATGTTACCAAACATAGTCAGTGTTGTTGAATAGGCATTTGGTCTTGTTTGCACTTTGCTTTGGACAGAGGACTTTAAAACTGAACAGGTCCTGAACACAAATCTGTTTGGCCAAACTGAAAGAAAAAAAAAAAAGCAGCAACTATAATGAGACATGCAAACATTTTTCCTGTTTACTTAGTAGCGCTAAAAAAGAAGCTTAATTTAAAACACTGCATAAACTGTGGGCAGTGCACTTCAGGAAATATGGGCAATCAGGACAAGGCAAAGAAAAGTAAGTAACTGATGATAGGCCAGGAAACATAAATAATAAAGCAAAACTGAAAGAATAAGAGAAGACACGAGAAGATAATAAAATTCAAACATAATAAAAAGCTGCAGCAAAGAGGATCATCATAAACTGTGTTCAATGACTGCTGGAAACAGGATAGGAAATAATGGTCTTAAATTGTTGTAAGAATGTTTTTCTTAGAGACAATTAAAAATTTTCTAGTGCTAAGAATGAAGCACTGGAACAGATTGCTTAGGGTGATTGTGCAGGGTCTATCATAGCAGCAATTAAAGGTCCAGTAAACATGCCAGACCTTGTTCAGGTACAGATGAGTTGAGTCAAGGATGGACTACAGAACTTCTCAAGGACCCATCTAGCCCTTGTTTATCTACTGTAGGTATTAATCTGCTGCATCTTCTATTTCATGACAGAACAAGGAAATAGTTCAGTGCCCACAGGAATACTTCTTTGAAAGAGTAACAAAAACTGCACTAGCCTGACACACAACAGCTTCATGAGACAGCTAAGACAAAAAAAACCTGAGATACATACTGGCTGTGCTTTCTCAATCATTCTTGTTTTAAGTTCTCTATCACAGAACAAGATGAACTGTCTGATCATCAGCCATTAAAAAAAAAAATCACAAACTATTGCCAAAGGTGCTGTAGTTGTTTGACACCAAGGTTGTGAAGATTCCAATAAGCTGATCTAAGACTCTGCTGCCGAAGTGGGAGACAATACCTTCATATGTAGGATGGGAAGCAAGGAGTTATATGCTACAGACAAATATCTCACATTTCAGAGCTATCCAGATTGCATGAAGCAATTAGGTGCTGAAGTCCCAGTGGGTGAAGTGCATATTGAGTGCATATTGTATCCAAAATTGAGTTTAAATGGGATTAGCTAAAAATCCTAGGAGATTTAAAAACTGATGTAATAAGATACATCTATGCTTTAATTCTAGGCAAGCATGAGGACGTCTCTGCTAGCCAACTATCCAACTCTTTATTCATGTGCATGCATGAAAGTCTGACAGATGAGAAGAGCCCAGGGATTAACAACAGTGGACAGAACCTCCTGAACTCCCAGACTGCCCATGCTAAGAAGTCAAAACAAAACTGCTGATTTTTAATGGGATAACTGTAGGACTTCCAGTAAATTCCCACTGCTGAGAGACAGGCTTAGAAGGGCATACAGGCATTTAACATGACAAAAAATGTAAGAGGGATTCTGCAATACTATTGTGACTAACAGGCCACATCAAAATTCCTATGATTGACTATTAAAGGAAGACGTGAGCTACAAATGTCTCAAGTTGGATATCCCCAAGGTCATTAGAGTCCAAAGAAACTGGATAAACAGCTAACCAAGAGGATGGTGCTTCAGCTCAGCAATGCAGAACACTCGTCAGGGTCCAGCAGAGATGGAAGTGACAGGAGAAAGTGTCATGGTTTCTTTGCCCATAATACATAATTTTCCATAACACAGAAAATGCAGTTGGGAAAAGGAACATGAAATTAGGCATGGATTCATGAGAAAGGAGCCAAAAATTGGACCCTCTGGGGACAAATTCACATTTCTTGCTATCAATCACAAAAACTAGAGGCAAAAGTATCGTCTTCAGTAAGTTATAAGTCATAGGAAGGAGACCAGAGAGGAACTTAAAACAGGCACCAAATAGTTGCAATCAGAGGAGGCAGAGGAAAGTGCCAGGATTTGTCAATCTTCTCACCTGTTGCAGAAGACTTGAATAATAAGATAGGAAAATAAATAAGGCTAGGACAAGGCAAAGGACCACAGTTAAATTCAGATCTCTGTAACAGTGGCAGCAACCAACAAGGAACAGAAAATGTGGCTGACTGATAGCTGGTGGGCTGCAGTGGTCTGGAGGGAAATGCCTTTTCCCTGAGGACAGGCAAGAGGTACCTAACAGCTGGTCTACAACTGTCATTAGCACAAAGACCATAAATTACTATACAGAAACATCCAGAGGCTGCACAGAAAAAATCCAGGTTTGGAGAAAGCACCATGGAAGCCTTTATGCATGCAGTGACTGTACTAAAGCCTTGAGAGTCTACCTAGAATAGAGGCTGGACAGTGTTAAAGGAATAAAGTAGGTCTTTATTAGAAATGAAATAAACAGGGCAAGGAGACTTCTTCTCCTTTTTAATGCCTTTATTAAAAGTGATCAGGATGGGGCAGTTCGACAGGTCTGCAGTCTCCCATCGTCTCTCCCAGGGTGACACTGAGGAGGAGGACAATGTGCAGCTTTGTCCACTAGGGGCAGAGCTGGGGAGGAGGGAGGGGGTCCAGTCCTCGTGGAAGCCTTGGTGAGCGTGTCGACCCCAAAGATCTTGGAAATTCGCACCCCCGTCTCTCTGGGTCTCGGGGTGGGGGGCGAAGGTTCCTCCCTGCAGGCTCAGCACCTTGTGCCTCAAATCTAGACACCACTCTAGTTTCTCAAATCTATATTGGCTCGTTGTTTTGGGGGTCTCTTCAGTAGCTTTGGAGTAGCAGCTCCCATTGCATGCTGGTCTCGAAGTTATTTTGCATGCCCCCCCTTGTCTCCTCTCCTTCTTCACTGTTTGGGGAGGTCCCCACGCCTTCACAGCTTGGGGGAGAAGGGCTATCAACCTCGCCAGGCCAGGGCTGTTACTGACACAAAAAGAACTATTAACTACAACGACTTGTAATTACCATAACAAACAAGGTCTAGCCACAGGTCTGACCAGTTTTTGTAACTTTTTCTCTTCATAAAAAAATAGGCAGATTTTTGTTTATAACAAGAAAGGCCTTCAAATGATACACCTTGGGCAGTACAAGGGCCTGGCCCAGGCTACACCCAAGATGGACAATGGGTCACGAGTTTTCATTTTCATAAGTTTTGATCCATTTACATATTGGGGTTAATTGTCCCATTACAGCCTCAGGTTATGAAGTCCCATCCTCCCAGACTGCTATCCTCAATTCCCCATTGTTTACACTTCTTGGGCCTGAAGCTGCAACAGTGTCCTTGGTTCTCAGGCTGAAAAAGGATTGTTTTGTCTAAGTAAACTGTGAAGAGGACTTGCTAACACTTTATGTGAAGTTCAGAGTTAAGCAGTAATGCAGTACAGACTGTGGATAATATGAAAGCTAAAACTGAAGGCATCAGTACATCCGTAAACAATTCTAAGGAAACAAACAAAATAAGACCACCTTGTTTCAGTAATGCAGAAACAAACTCCCCTCTGGACTCTGACCACTTTAACACTAAATACAGACACATGGAGGACCAAGATTATAGCTTGGCAATTTCTAACAGCCTCGAGAAGCTTCTAAGAAAATGAGATTTTTTAAAAATTAGTATGATAGAGTTCTCATGTTCTAGTTTGCACCTAGAGTTCCATCTGTCATAGCAAGTATTTATTTGTGTTGATATTTTTAATGTTAAAGCTGTTTCCCAAGACAATCCTTGTTGGTGAACATCCCTGGAAATCCAGTTTATGGGCTATGCCAAATGAACCAATCCGAGAGTTCAAGTATAAATAAAACTTAAGTTAGTTTTAAATACTTTTAATACATATCTCCACAGGCACTTCTTCAAATTCTAGGCTGCTAGAACAATCATTCAAGACAATTATTTTAAGTAACAATGATGAACACTTAGAGAAATTTCAACAGAATTTTTCCAGTGTTCACTTACAGAACTAATTCTTTTAAGAATTAGTAAACAAGATCTAGCTGATATGAATAACAACATAAAAGGAGAAGTTCCTCTCATTCTCAGAGAACAGCTGCAGCATTTTTCCTCATCTGCCCTTCCCTACAGCTCTGCTCCCTAAGTGAACAACTAACAAAGGAAAAGATAAAATGCTAATATTCAGACTAAAATGAAGAACATACAAATCCATTAAAATTATTAATTGAGATTTTAGAGAAATTTCTTTGAAAATACTTTATTTTGTAGGGCTATAGTTGGATGAAACATAAGACAAAAAATAGCCTTAAATTAAGCAATGCCATCTTATGATTTTTTTGTTGCAGGGAGGGCTGTCTAGGGAGGTCTTTAGCAGGTTTTGTTAACAACTCCTCCTCTCCATCTGGAATTTCTTTCTCTCCTCCACTTACTTTCCACCTATCTACTCAGTCCCTCATTCTACATATTACAGCTGCGATTTTAAATAAACATTGATTTGCTATTATACACAAGTAAGTATTAAAATAATTTTACAAGGGTCAAAGACAAGTTGTTGACTATGTACTGAAGTTCTTCTCTTATCAAAAGACTACAGTACTGAAAGCAGTGGAAACATTTTGTAGGGGGTATTTCATGCCAGAGCTTCTCATTATACCTTTTGAATTCAGACTTAGTTTTCACTCAAGTATAAAAATAATAATTGAAAAGGAATGATAAGCTTGGAAGAGGAAATAATATAAAGAAACAGTAATGCAGAACAATGCTTAAATAAAATGTCTAAGCTCTGTTGACTATCAGGACCACAGTCTTGAGGTTAGGAAGGTGATTAAGGGCTTTGCTAAATATAGTCTTAAAATATGCCTCCAGGTTCTATTCATAAATAAGAAAGCCTGATTGCTTATCATGTCCATTACTCTCTACTCTTAGTGGAAATGCAGACTGCTTGTTATATTGTGTATTATTATAATCACAATACTTAGCATACTGTGTATTATTATAATCACAACATAAAGGCCTAAAACTAACTTGAGTTCTTTATTCTCCTCTAAAGGACATTCATTAGTTTTAAATCTGTCCTTCCATTTATGACACTCAGAACTGCAATTTTGTGTTAAAAAATGAAAATTGTCCATATTTAGACAAGCTATTTTATAAAGAATAGTATTGGTCTTCAGAAAATGTGAGGCAGGATATACATAATTCAGGTATACAACAAAGTCAATACACACAAAGACCTGGTACTAAATACATATATCTGCTCTATCCTAAAACTTATCCATACAAACTAAGAGGGATAACCAACCTCAACAAAATTTTGCATCAACTTGGCAATAAGCACATTATTTTTACTACACTATCTTTACTAAATTATGTAACTGTGCATTGCAATTTCACATTTTTTAAAAAATATAAGCTGTATACAATGCTACTGTAGGTACTACACATAATGAAAAGGAACATCATGCAAAGAAGTACAGACATAGAAAACATGTTTTCTAAGATTCACACAGAGTGTGAACTGAATTGTAACTCATGTGAGCAAACAAAATGAACTAAATTTGAATATTACACAAGAACTAATCTAAACTTTGTTTCACTTGCAAAGCAGTAATCTGTTAGCTTTTAACTGGAAAAAATAAAAAGGAGTCTGAGAAATTGTACTGTTTTATTTGGATACTTATATTAATTGAATGTTGTCATGACATGGCATATGTAAAGTTGGCAGTAATGAAAAAAACCCCAACATTTAGCAATATAATGAATTCACTATTTATAAAGAAATATTTTTCACTTAACTCACAAAGCTAAGTAACTGACATACAGAAGTTATTTGCACAATATAAGTAACTCCTTATTACAAAATTCAGATGTGAGATTAAGCCAGTGTAATTCAACAATCCCTTTTTATACTGCAGCAAGTTTTATAAATTGAAGTAATATTTGCTTTCAAATTTTGACCCACTATCCCAAATAAGGAAATAAATGTTTCATCTTGTTTCAAATGCTCCAAAATTATTCTCTAAACAAATTATTTTTCAAATTTTACGTTTTTTCCACTCTGGCTTGTCTGTTTCATCATCTTCTGGTTCCACTTCTGCAAAAACTGTTTTGGGCTGCGTTCTAGAAAACATTAAAAAGATTAAAATAATGGTCAGACTACAATACTTTACTGGAAACTGTATTAGACAGGCACTAGACACCAACAAAATAGATACATATAGACACTTTCAAAAAAAGAGCGTGCTAGGCTTGACCATTTTTTATTTTTGACAATAACCTACCAACTAACCTTCTCAGAACTGAAGAAAACTGCAGCTCACTGACAAACAAGCACAACAAACACACACGTCTTACATGTATTATTTCCTCATTAGCTTACAATCAGTATCTGTATACTCCATGAACAAAATTAAGACAGAAGTGAGGAACAAATACATTTAATTCCACGCTAGAAAAGCAGAGCCACTGGCCTCTTCATTCCATTACTTTTTGAAAAGAAACTTCCATTTTGATACAGTGTAGAACAACAACAGCCAGTAAGTGAAAACAGAACAGCTAAGCCAGGTTTCTGGCTAAGCCTATGCATGAAAAAACAGCTTCTTCCCCAGAGACTTTATCTAACACTACTGTAACATAAAAAATGTAATGATCTTCATATAAGAACACAGTGTATCTGACAGTCAAGCTTGATGGTATCAATTCCTCCATTCTTTGTGCGAACTTTAAATACCACTCAAACTTTACAAAAGTAATTACTGATTACTTTCTAAATGAACACAGTATCAAGTAGCAATTCAATAAATTGTTTGGACATCCAGTTCCCTTGTTTTATAGTTTAACAACTGCATGGTTCCCTTTTCCAACTTAATTCTCAGCACAGTCACTGCAGAGCTGAAACTATCAGATTTCTGATGCTGGTTGTGCTCAACTTCTCAACATGACAACGTATAAAGCGCACCCAAGGCAGTCATCATCTCATTACTATATTAACTAATGTTTTTGTATCAGTCTAAGGATGTGAAATAACAACTGTTATTTGGCAAGCTCTACAAAATGCATAAAGCTTACCAAAATTGTGCCTGCCTTACGTAGCACAATAGGCAAAATCCCACGTTGCCTCTGACTTGTAATAGCAAGCCATCAGCTCTTACGGAGCAGGTTCTTCACTTGTTAAATATGTGACATAAATAGGTTCAAAATCACCAAAACTAATTAAAGACAAGTCCGCTCACATGCACGATCTTTCTATTGCCCTGCCTGCCCCTCCATCCTCCAAGCCTGCCATGGAGGAAAGGGTCATGCTGGTAATTCCAGAGATGGCCCTACTGAAGAACTAGAACTGGCACGTGGTCCCTGGGTGCAGGCTGTAGCAGACCTTGCACCCAGACAAGAACCTATACTGTGGAAGCTACATGAGTCCTTATCCTGCCCATGGAAAGCATAAATGAGATTAAAAAATATTTTCCAGTTTTAAAACTTCATTATCAAATACCTATATAAACTCTACTTAACCCATTGCTGAAGAAAGAAGTTAGGGGAAAAAAAACCAATCAACATTGAATCTCAAAACAGACACCAGGGATGAAGGCCTTATTGGCTGAATACTGGATTTTGCTAGCTGCTGAAAAGGAAGAATGTATGGAATCTTCTCCTTTTTTTCTGACAAACCCATACTGACAAAGGTTTATTTAGCCCATTTTAGCAATGTACCCTCCTTTCACCACAATAGATGAAGAGTATCTGAATGTCCTCTGCATTAAGTGTTTCATTAGTAAAGCACAACTAATCAAGGGGAAGCCCATAATTTCTGACCAGAAACCTGCAACTGTCATAATTCAAATAAACATTTCCAACTTAGAGGAATGAATAAATTTGTGAAACAAGCAGCAAAACCTAAGTTTTTTCCAGGATATGAGTGGCACTGAAAAATGTACAGACTTCAGAAAAGGTCAACTGAGTATAGGAAAGCTGAGGTAGGGGAAGAAGGAGAAAAAAAGAAAAAAAGAGAGAAACTGTACCATAATCTAGAGGTATTCAGCTAAAGCAAAAATATGCAGAGGAAGCCAAGTTTGCTTGCTACCTCACTTTTTAAAATTACCATGAAATAGCTATAGCCTCAGCTGAAATGTAAAGTGTTCCACCTCCACAAGCTACATAGCTGTAACTGGGGCACCTAGGGTGATTCATATGCCTGACCATTTTAATGCACTGTTTTTGTTATTGCTTTATCAGCAGTGATCATTTAATCTAATTTAAACACTTTTTTTTTTCTGCTTAGTAACTGCAGTAAATATAGGAGTTTGCTGTATGATTAAAATTCTTACAAAAAATTATCAAAACAAGTTTTCTTCTCTTAAGTATTCTTATTTCTGAGGTTTATGTTATTTTTCCCCATCAAGCTTCTCAGTTATACTTGGTTTTGGGGGTTGATTTCAGTCTGTTAGGGATCTGTTTGGCAGATCCCGTGGCAGAATACTATAGAAGGCAAAGGGGCCCAAGGAAAGCTGGTTGATATTTGAGTAAATCTCCTCAAAACAGATTACATTTCATCTGCAGAAAGTACAGCCTGGCTGTAGCCTGGCATGGATGCATATGGATCTGACTGTGACAAACCACAAACTCCAAAAGGGAAGAACACAAAGGAGGCAAGGACACCCTCAGCTAAAAGGAACATAGGCATTCCATGAACACAGAGGAACAGAGTCAGGAGAGCCAAAGCTTAGATGGAACTGAAACAGAAAAGAAATGTGAGAAGCAAGAACAAAGGATTTCTACAGCCACACTGACAGCCAAAGGAATGTGAAGGAAAATGTGCTTTCTTGAGCAGGTAAACCACTAACATAGCATATGGAAAAAGCCAAGATACTCAGTGGTTTTTTCGGCTCCACTTTGCCTGAAAAGGTCCGTCTTCAGACCTGCAAGCACTACTACACTATAGCAGAGTCTTTGGTAGGGACTGAGACATTTCCAACAGGAAGAGGAAGACAGAGTTTGCAGCTCACTGGACATGTAAAAATCCGTATCACATAGGTGGATCCAGAGGTACTGAGGGAGCTGGCCCACGTTGCAAGGGCACTCTGTCATCACTGAGATGAAATGGTGACTGGGAGAGGGTCTCAATGGCTAGAAAAACGAATTATCATCTTTGTGAAGGGCAAAAGGAGGATGTGGACAATTACACAACCTCAGTTTGCAGGAAAGGTATGTAATGAATCCCAGTGGAAGGCATTTCCAGATATATGAAGGACATGAGGTGGCAGGGAACAGCCTGCATGGACTTAGCAAGGGCATACTGTGCCTGGCAACCAAATTGCGAGAACAGGCTACCCAGACAGGCGTGGGAATTTCCATCCTTGAGGATATTTAACCTTGGTTGAGCAAACCCCTGAACAACCCAAATCTAACTGGATCTGAGCAGTGAACACACTTTAAACAGGAACTTGGACTAGATGACTTCAGGCATTCCCTTCCTACCTAAATTGTTCTATGATCCTGTGTTTCCACACGACTTTCAGCTGAAACCAGTATCTCATACACTGAAAAATGCATTCCTATTGTGGGTTATGGTAACAGGCTGCAAACAACAATGGGAAAACAAACTAGCATGATTTATTTATACTATGTGCTTCTCTTTACTTCAGTGGTTTTCAAGATATTCAGATATGCAGACCTCCAGAAAATTTCAAGGGGCCATGAAGACTGCTTTAGTCACCATAATCCCTCTGGTTATGGGTGGTTTTTCTTAATTGCTTTTCAGGGATCCAGTAAAAGTAGCTCATTGACATGTGAGGATAATAGACTAGCAGATAAATAACACTGCAGCAGCACAACCAGCTGGAGACGACAACTGCATATCACAACATGTGACTCATGTCAAAGTAACTTCTAAAATTTGTGTTTATATTGCACTGAAACAAAGAAAAAAGATTTTCAAGTATGCATGGAAACCAGAATAATGTCATAAAGGTCACTTCCAGACAGAAAAGTTAAGGTTTTCACATCAGGAGCCTTTTTTGTTCTTCATCCCCCCCAACCAGCTTGACTCTTTTCTAAATCTCAGGGGCTTCCCTCTCAAAATTGCCAATTTACAAAATAATATTTAGGATAAATATAACAATGCATGCCAACAAGGCTGCTATTACAAGACATTCTGCTTAGTCCTGGTTTTTCATCTAATGATATTCGAGCCATTACACGACTAACACTTCACAGACTGGCATTGCCCTTGAGAAAAGGTTCAGTGAACACAGCTACAGACTCTTGCTTCAAGTCATTCCCTTTTGACAGTGACAAACAGCAATGAAAAAGACTGCAAAATAGGGGTAACATCAGTGAAATGAAAGGTATTTTCCCTAACTCCAGTTTACCTTGTTGAGGAGGGAAATTTCACCCTTAATTTCTCTCTGGTTCAGAAGAAAGCTGCATCTGATTAGGCACTCAGCTACAATGCTTAGTAATTCCTGCAGATCCTTCAGAGGGACATCTGAAGTCATTATAGTATATCTGTACAGCTGTGTTAAAACAAACAGCTCACAAAGAATGTAATTTTCAAACATTAACAACTGATGCCTCAAGTTCCTTTCCTGTAGTTCTTCACTTGAAATCTTCAATCTGTCCTTCCTTTCCTTTCACTCCAGTGGAATGGCTCTTGCCAAGGACACTTAACAAGCCTTTTCCTGAGAAATCTCAAGATCTTTTCCTTACCCTCATCCATTATGGCTTTTCTGCTGTGTTGATCATATCTTATTTGACACTTTATTCACATTGGGCTTCTGTGACATGTCATCTCCTGATGCAGCACGTACTTCTTATCACCCCCAGTATCCTTTTCAGCAGCATCTGTTTTTCACCAATTCTTTTGCCTCTTACATACTTCCCCCTCCTTTTTGGCTCAAATGTCAGGGGGACCAGAAAGGTCAAGCTAATGATAACAAGCTTAAAACATTTTTCAAGTCATAAATAATACAAATGAATATTCAGCTTCAAGAGTAAATTATGCACCTTTAACTCCAAAAAAGAGATATATTTTTACATAGAATGCATAAACTAACAGATGTCATGCATTTCTTAGAAAATTTATTGAAGTGAAAATCATAGAATGGTTTGGGTTGGAAGGGACCCTAAAGATCACCTAGTTCCAACTCCCCTGCCATGGGCAGGGACACCTTCCACTAGACCAGGCTGCTCAGAGCCTCATCCAGCCTGGCCTTGAACACTTCAGGGATGGTGCATTCACAGCTTCTCTGGGCAACTTGTTCTGTGCCTCACTACACTCTGAATAAACAACTTCTTCATAACATCTAATCTAAATCTCTCTTTTTTTAGTTTAAAACTGTTTCCCCTTGTCCAGTCACTACCCCCCCACGCACAAAAGTCACTCTCGCTTATATGCAATTAAAAAAGCATTACATCTGTTAACTGATTGAGAATGATGTAGCCACTATGGATTACATACGCACACAAGGCAAATCAATCCAGTCATATTCCAAATTATGAAAACTGATTGACCAGAAAAGAGCATTTCTTAATCTTCTCAGTCTAAAACTATTTACTAACTATCACTGGAGAAAATGAAGTAACTATAGTTTCCTTACACATTTTTTGAAGAAGGAGAGTGAAAACTTTATGTGCATAGACAGCACGGGACCAAAAGCCTTGTCAAACAAAAGATATATCAAGTGGATAGTTTTATACCATGCTAAAGCAAGAATTTACTACAAGAAGTGTGGAAAAACTGGTAGCAGAAGAATAAAGTAGTAAAAGAATAAACACTATTTAAAGAAATGAAACATACTGGGTGTATGGCTTTTAGGTCTTAAGACAGTATATGATTTTTAAAATGTATCAGAATATCACCTTTCCTAAATCTATAGTGTAACTTATGCTACAGCTAAAGCACCTGTCCTGTATACAAAACAGTACTGCATGGTAATTTGGATCAATTACTTGCAATTTGCATATTTTATTAAATATAAGTCTGTAAGTACATCTGTAAAATGCATTTTATGAACAGGCTAAATATCCATGCTTCATAAAATCAGATGTAGGATATAATTATAATAGCATATATTATTGTGTTGTATATATTATAATAGCACAGCTTTATGTGGCTGTGCTATTATATAGTCCTGAATATAGTCCTGAATTTCTGAAAACTAAGAACACAACACAATCAAGTTTCTGCATTTCATTGTATTAGATATTATTAGCATTATTATTAGTGCAGGTTTTAGTAGTAGTAGTAGTAGTAGTAGTAGTAGTAGTAGTAGTAGTAGTAGTATGCTATTGTTGTTACTGTTAAAAATGTTATTATTGTTTGGGAGTTTTTTAATGCTCTTTGCAGAGAGTGTATCTGAAACTGAAGCTTTTAAAGCAAGGATAGTGGCTTGAGGCTCTCATCCTCACCAGGATGAGATTTATCAGCTGACAAAGCCATCAAAGCAGCATGTTGCTGGCTGCAGTCCAATTCCCCCACATACACATCACCGTCTGGTGTGTAAGTTAATAGCAGTCTGGATTTGCATCCTGCCCACTTCTCAGCCAGCTCTCTTCTTCCCCTGCAGCCACATCTTTAACGAGGAACTGTAATGAGATCTGGCCACCTGACACAGTAAGCCTCCTCTAACACAGCTTTGTTTTAAAACTTTCATGTTTACTACACTGCAGGTGTTGGAGATGAAACTCAATATACAATCAATGAAGTCAGTAAGCCAAAAATATGCTGAAGCGTCTATCTACCTGATGAAATGTGTGGTTGTATTCACTTTTGAGGATGGATTCCTCAAATAAAACCAGATAACTACCTACACATTCTGAATATATTTCCTCTTGCAATCAAACAATTAAAAATCAATATTTAACATATTCATTACAACAACTGCTACAGAATTAGGCTTTCAAATATGCCATCTTTGGTACCAAGAGTGATGCTCTATAATGCATTGGGTTTGATGTATAACACCAAATGCCATACTTATCAATTACCAGTGTACCATATTTATTAATTACCTGCTCAAAGCCAGGCTGGGTCGCTGACATTCTCAAGCTGCTTTAGAACTGCTATTTAGTTATCTTTGTGAACATGTGGGTCAAGTCAGAAAACAAATATCATCATCCAAAAGCTGAGATTCTGTGGATTTACCAAGGTTTTACCACAAAAATCTTGATAAGGCTCTTTAACTTGTGTAACACCTGAACATTTATTTCTTTATGTTGAATTTTTGGTAGGAGATTTTATCAGCTTTTAATTTTTATCAGCTGCAATTTTTAATATTCCTGTACCTTTAAAACCAAGTTAATTTAGGCAGTTACTTGGGTCCTCATGTAGGAAAAATTCAGATAAAAACTTATGACAGCTGAGAAATCATCCTATCATAACACCACATAAATATTTTGAAGGTGTAATCTAAGAATCAGTCAGAACTAGAGGGTGTGTTGGAAAATCATCTCAATATACCAATGGGACAGTACCCTATTGAAAGGTATACTGCAGCTTAAGACACTGATTTGGAGAAGATTCTGAAGTCAAATCAACTTTGATGGCTTTAGAAAAACTTCTAGCACTGGCAGGTATATTTTAGAAGCAGAAATGTGAAATTTCAACAATTTAAACTCCTGGAAACTTGTATCTTTATAAAAGAGTATATTCTTGGTTCAGATATTTGTGGCAGCAATCCAAAAAAGGCAAAGTATAGCATTAAAAACATCTATTTTAACTAAACTCCTACTGGCCTCCAAAAACATGACTTGTACTCTTAATTGTTTCCTTACTTAGCATATGCTGGAGCCACCCAGTATGGATTTTCCTCTGCTTCCTTTGCATGACGTAGAATGGCCTCTCGAGGATTGCTGTCATCTGTCTTGTCCAGGGCGATGTTCTTGACTATATATGATGACAGGGTGACCCCATGAGTCCCAACACGGCCACCACGACCTGTGGCACGAAGAGAAAAATATTTGAGAAATATTCAGAGCCTGCAACGGTGACCTGATACAAAGAGGTTATTTGATGCCATAGGAAGGGTTTAACTTAAGGCTGCATTCAGGTGGGTGTTTTACTGACCATGTAACTCAAAGTAAGCCATTGTAATTACTAATTTTTTGCAGGCAAGCACAGTGAGACATCCATGTCTTCAAGTGTTGGACACTGCCCATACATCTATGGAGTAGAGTCACCACCCAAAAAATGCAAATCCAAATGAGTGTAGAACCAAAACATGATGGCCCCTTTGGCATACAACAGTCCAAAATTATTACGCATAGATTACCTGCTCCTGCTACTGGAGGTTCAGGTTTGTGAGACTTCATGGGGTCCAACCTATCCTTCTCCAGCTGTTTCCTCGTGCTTCGTTGTCGTGGTTCACGGAACATTGGAAGTGCATGGGCTGAAGGGTCACAGTTTGGACAAAATGAAATGTTAGAAATTCCATTTTCTTTTTAACATTTTAAATACAAAGAGTTGGATTCTTTCTTGCAAAGGAAGAGGTGTCAGGAGCAACCTCTCAGTAATCCCATATCCAAACAGTGGTTTACTGAGTTGTACTTTCAGGCATTTCTTTCTGCTGAATTTTTAGCAGATGAAAACAGTCAGATATCAGGGTTCCTTCAAGCAGGAGCCTCTCATCTGAAATACTGTTTGCACAATTTATGCATATTTCATTCATACCTCTGTCAACATTAGCATTGTGACCAATCAGTTACTCTTTTCTGAACTTCCCATGTTTCTTCAGCTTTCTCATATTCTAAGAGCATGACAAGGTGCTTGATACATTCTTGGATATGACAAAGAGTGGAGCAGAAAGCCCTCAATGATTCCAAATGTAACTTTATGCACATGAAGTCACAATCATGTTCTTTCTTAAATACTACGATTGATCACCATTGGAAAAATATCATAACTGTGAAAGTCTGGCTAAATTGTCAGGATTTAGAACTTCTATTTCCTCATAAAAGTGTTATCTTCAGTCACACTAATGACTTTGATCCACTCAGACAAGAGAGTAATTTGTCAGCAACAGAGAAATACCATGTGAATAGGCATGGCTTTCTTGCAGAGAGGCTTAGACGTCACATGCAGGTGTGCTCATTGCTGCCTTTCCCCAAACCCAGGAAATGCAGTCAAATGATCCAATAAAGACAAAAAATAACCAAACAAATCTTAAATTTAGGAAGATAATCTCTATATTGAATTTAAAAAAACATCAGGGACATTCAGGCACTTATCAGCTTGAGTTTTCAGCTTATTTCTGTAAGCCTGTTCAATTTATTAGACTGAATGAAGTCACAGCCTGGTCACACACAGCAGATGTTTGGAAACAAATGTTTAAGTTTTATTTTTGCAGATTTCATTAAATATGAAATGCCAGGGACAATGTTCTGGCAGGCACTAAGCTTGATCAGTTTCCACAGACCATCTGAGGTGACTAACACACAGATCCAAGCCTGTGCCATTTGTGGAGTCAAGGCTGTTTAAGGGAAAACCATGCTGTGATTCCTATGTTTTAAAAGTGACACTTAATCCCTTAAAATAACATTCCTGCATTTTAAGTAGCCATTACAGGCAATTCTGATATTAAAGAACAACAGGAAATCTGATCAGGAGGAAAAAAAACTACAAGAAAAAAGGAGGAAAAAAAAAGAAGAAAAAAGGGGTCAGTTCACTTTGCAAAAGCACTTCAGTGATCTTCAGGTCTTCCCAGTTCTATCTGTAAACCTAAAAGACAGACATCTAACCTCTGAAAAGTTTCCAAAATATGCAAAAAAATTAAAAATTTGCTGAGCAAATCCTTACAACGTTTTTCTGCACTGATGTATATGGAAGCATCTTTGTTTAGTTTCAAAATTATGTGGAAGAAACAGCTAATCAGCTAAAACTCAGTGATAAAATCCCAAAAGTTTGCGTAACTTGGACCTACATCTTTCAATGACATTTATAAATGCTACTGAACACACAAGTTCCACTGGATTTTAAGCAGAACTTGCTTTAAAAAATCATAGAAGTTCTTTAGAACATAAATGCTAATGACAGTGCACACAAAGCATTACAATGAAGGATGTTGTAAGGATGCATTAAGAGCACCCAATGAGGATAAATACTCCTGATCTTTGGTAGTCACTACTTAAATTTAAGGTCCCAAAAACTGGAGCTGGACATCTGTAGCAGTAAGGTAGGTTGGAGACAGCTGTGGATGGAAAGTGCCCAAGATGGGAACTTGGAACCAAAGTGCCTTGATATGGGTCTAGTTACCAAGACTGCCCAAACTTCCTCATTCTAAACCTCTTTATGTTTATTATGCTGCCAAACAACTTGTTTGTTTTATAGAGAAATGGTTTTAGTATGTGTAAAACCAAGACTACTAGAAATCAGAACTGAACACCCTGGAACTGGAAGAGGACGAAGAGAAGCAGGACACCACAAACACGTGACTGTTTTCATTTCACATGAGGAAACACTTCCCAGGGCAATGCTAATGGGGATGGTCAAGATCTCTCAGTTAATTCCCTCATTCCATTGTAAAATCTGTCTTTGGGAAAAGGCAAGTCATTGAACATTTTATACTAGTAATGATAACTATTTCTTATGTGTCAGTGATCCCTACTGCAAACATAAGTGCTCAAAAATCCCCGAGGCTAGGGATAGTTAAGCTATTTTAAACCCTGTATAACTCCCGTAAATTACAGATTTTGAAAAATCATTTGTTATTTGTTCAAGACCTATCTTCCATCTCTAATTTTGTCACTGGTACTGCAAAGAGGCAAAATTCTTCCTAAACCCATCTGCATTGCACAATTAAGTTATGGAAAACTAAAACTGTAAAAATGCTCCAAAATTTTTGAGGCTTTCAGGAGCCTCACAACCAAGAAACCAACCATTATTAACAACTTTACAGAGCATACAGATCAGATACATCTTTCTGTTCGTGCAATGCTATAAAAAATTTGTATGAAGCACCAATATATGACACCAGTGATCAATGCTCAATGAAAGATTGGTTTTTAGAGGAAAAAAAATAAAGCTAAACAATCTGAAAAAAATTTCAAATGTAAGAATGAGCTAAGGATTCTACTACAAAGATATGTTTAAATTTCTTACGTGTTATAATGTAATCCTGCGTGAGAGTCTCTGCTTGTCTCTCTTTTCGTTTTGTTTTGACCACACATAATTTTGCTCCCCTAGGAGGAAACAGAACAGTTCAGTTAGTCTGTTTATATCAAACAGAAACCAGTTTTTATTCAAGACAGTCTCAACAAAATTATACAGCACTCTAAATATTCATGAATGTGTGTATCTTTGCCTGTTCATGCTCATGAGAAGGAGGGTAGGGAGATTACAGTGTTTCTGTTATAGAGCAGTTTATATGACATGAAGAAATAAGAGTGGAAGATTCATTTCACACTTCATTTGTCTGCAGTACTTTAGTGTGCACATTGGAAGTGCTGCTCTCCAAACTCGGGCACTAGTTTGCTCCTGATTTAATTTCTTCCTAGGCAGCAGAGTTGGCCGTTATTTATCCAGAGATGCCTGTAACACTGAGGCAGGAAAGACTGCATAAGCCTGGCTGCATCAAGATTGATTTAAACCAGTGTTATTTACCTCCTCATGGTAAATACCAGGAAATAAACCAGGCACAAAACCACACTAGGACTCTGTGGTGCAAAAAATGATGACCAAGTCCCATGTTCTCTAAACTGCCAAAATCAGAAAAACAAAACTTATTTCTGATAATCTTGTAAACCAGAGTTTATCTTCACATGGAAGTGCCCAGGTAACAGTAAGTATCCCGAAAACACGAACTCAGTTTGGTTTAGGATGGCAGCAAACCACATACATAGGAAGAACACCTTATTTATTCCAGTCAGTATCAATGAACTGTACATGTCCTCCTGGATGACAGGAAGGAATAATGCCCCACTTCTCCAGTCAATCCAGATGGCAAAAGAAAAATTAATCACAAAACAAGTATTTATAGGTCTTCTGCATAGGCCCTCTTCATCCTCAGTTGGCAAGTCACTGTCTGATAAATCAGTACCACCTTTCCCTTAGATGCACAGACAAAATCATCATGTGATAAATGAGAGTGGTGAAGAAGACTAAAAGAAAGGTGGGGATGTGTTTCCTTGCTTTGCACATTGTCAAATTGTGTCTTCCAGCATTACTTCATTAGCACTGAAGTCTGATTCTTCTAAACAAGATTTTTACTTCAGGAAGAAAATATGCACTAAGAAACCTGAACACAATACAAAAACCTAAATACAATAAATACCGACTCAGTATCACTTCCTTGGCAACCTCCAACAGACAGGATGAAAGGTTGCTCTTACTGCAGATTTCATGCAATTAAAAAATGAAAGAACTTGTAAATTCAAGTAGAACAGTCAGCATACTGCAAAAGGAAAAGCCCAGTGGAAAAAGTGCCACTCTTCATAAGCAAACATTCTGGGATTTTTTTTTTCTCTTTCTACTGCTGCTGAATAAGTAGAACTCTGCAAAACAAATGTTACCAAACCAGTTTTACTCATTTCTTAGTATAATAACTGAATCACAGAATCAGGCTAAATTTGAGGAAAAAACCCCATAATAAATCATAATTACATACCTCTGGCTTTTGACAGGATCATAGTACACTTTGGCTAAACCATTTCCAGTACCAACCATGATCTGGTTCAACTTGGGATGCCAAAGGCAACGCACAACACTCTGAAACAGAGTGAGATAATGACAGTTAGTTGGTCACTCATCTGGATCTTAGAATTAATATTCACATTGTCAAAGAGAGCAACACACTGGAGCAGGACCAAGCTTAAACATATGAATGAGCATGTAAATACATGAATTAATAACTCCAGAGTAGAATACAATGTAAAAGGAGTGACAATACCAGCATGTAGGCAGGGAAGGAAGTAAAAATTGGTGACAGTGGGATAACCAGTGGTTTCTACAGACTATTTGCTGCCAGGATCTTCATGGGCACAATAAAAACGGAAAGTTAAAGAGGGATTTGAAGGAGAACAATTAAGTGCTTCAGATAAGATACAGCAATTCAGGCCCTCATGACTTTTGTACTCTTATTTTTAATTCTTAATTCTTCGACTTCATTCATCACTTTATCTGTCTTTTCCCTTCTTGTCATACACTGTTGACCTTTTCACTTGCTGACTGCAGAAACGGAAGAGATGCTGATTTTCACTTATGGTTCTTTCTTCCCCACAACACTAAGAACTTGGTATTTGAAGCCAGTGTCTCACAGTACTGTCACCCTTCTGGTCAGCAGGGAAACTCATTTTCAGACATTAAGAGTATTGTTCTTTGAGTATTGTTCATGCGACTTTGAATCTCCATGTGAGTACTGTTCTCAGTCTGATTCAGCAGGATAGCACAGAAACTCTAAGACTCAAACTTCTGACTCCAGAGAGCCAAAGTGGGCACAATCTGCCACAAAGGACAACACATCTCATCAAAAACACAAAAGAAAGCATCTATTTTTGACACACAGTAACGCCTTAAATGGATATTGTCCAAGGCTGAAGTTGGTTTGTGCCACTTATGTAACAAATGTATCCAGAGCTAGCAAGATGCATTATCTTGTTAGTATTTCACGGAACAATGCTCCCTTTTCTAGCCTTCCCCTTCTTCTCCCTCCAACTTCCCAGTGCGTGTTCCATACTATTTCTGGTTTGGTCCAGCCTCCATTTTTTTGATGCTAGCAGACACATAACATTAAAAATACTGAAAAAATTCTGAAGCCCATTAAGCCATCATGAACCAGAACTTCATTTTACCACAAGATGATGCATGACACTCTCCTAATCTGTTTTTTTCTGCTTTGTATTCTCTTTTAGGAAGAAAAACTGAGTGGGACGAAGTTTCATTAATCAAACAGCCATTCTTTACAAGGCTCCCCAGCAAAGCATCCTCCTACACACACATAACATACAACATTACACTTTCCTATTTACTTACAGATACAAATAAACTTGGTTTGCTTATTACAAGAAAAGTATAGAACAATATTTTTAGAAGTAAACCTGAAGTATACAATACAGAGTTGCTAATAAGTTGTTGGATTTAAGTAAGAGTCTTACATATTGTTACATAATGCTCAAAATGCTAAAGTAACTCTAGAACACCAGAGCTAGTAACAAATATTGAAGGTCAAAGGTGGGTGGCCTTTTCTTTTATTAGTATTTATTGCATGTGGTTAGCCAGCCTTTTTAAACTCTGCAGTTAATGTGGTTCTCCACTTTCTTCTGTCAAGTAAATGTATTTTATAGCATGGTAGTGGATACCAGCCAACAAAAACAAGCCTGAGACAGTGTGGCTTAGCACTGATGGGGTTTGCTGAGTTTCTAGCTTGTCAAACATGCACAGCACACTTAAAACCACCATGGCACGTGCTACAGAGCAGGCAAAAGAAACTGCCATTAAATGTAGCCCTATAAATCTTTCAAAACCATAAAACATTCCCAGAATATAATTTGTTAAAAACTAAACAAACTCAAGTTCTAAACATGCAAGTAATTTTATCAATCCAGTGGTATATAAACCTACTTTATAAGAAATAATAAAAACTACTTCTGTGGTTTTTAGATTATTTTTAGAAACTGACAATTCTTCCACAATACTAAAATACTGAATACCTGAACTATATACTAAAAATTTTTTCCAATAATTTAATCCTAAAGAAGTCAAAATTCTAATTAACTGTACAACAAAGGAATGATTGTAGGCTAGGTCTTAATACTGGGAGAGAAGGGTAAGGAGAATCTTTATCACACAAAAATAATTAACACTTAAAGAGCATTTATTCTTTGATGCCTCTAACTTCTCAACTTCTTCCACCTAGAATAACTCAGATAGACATCTTTATCACTGGAAATGCTAAACATAAAATTCCATCTCAAAGAAGGTCCTACCTCCCAGCTCTCCAGGCAAGTAAGTATGTTAATTGCAAATAAAGAAGTGTTTTCCTGCCTTTGCCTATTTGCACATGTAGGTAGGTGGCATCTACTGATACTGAATTTTTCACAACTCTGGAATGGTTGTGCCTGGAAGGGAGATCTAGAAATGACGAATTCAACCATCCTTCTCCAAGCATGGTCAGGTACTACAGACAGCTCAGGATATCACCCTGTTTGTTTTTTATGACTTGCCAGGATGGAAACTTGACAGCCTCCTTCAGCAGCCTGTTTCAATGTACTATAGCCCTACTATAAAAAAAACCCTAAAAACCCAACCACAAACTGCAAATAATTTTCTTCCATTTAAAAAAAAGAAAAACCTATCTAGATTATGAAAGTACTAAAATGTCAGGTCATAGCTTAGCAAATGGAAAATTCCTTGTAACAAAGAAGAATGATAAAATGCAGAATGCATCATCACACAAACATCTTCAACATTTGAAAAAAATGATTTCTGTGATGGCTGAATGTTTTGGACACTATGCTTTTGGAGCATGAAGTCCTGGAAGCCTGTCATAAAAAATCCTGAAAATAATTTTTCCACACACTGATGTGGCCAGCTTTGTGATTATAAGAAAATTACAAAAGATAATTACCAGTAATGATTAAAAAATTGTTTTGCATTTTTGCTATGGCAAAAGCATTAAGTTCTTCAAATTAAATAACTCTGAAAAGCCTTTGGCAATATCTATTCATATACAAACACAGTAGCTTGCATTGGGAAATACTGGGAAAACACTGTGAAAGTATTTTTGTGAAGACAGACAGGGAAAATATTAAAAATATTACCTTAAAGAGAAACACTGCAAGTTTACCCTCTTGATTCTCACTGTGAAAGAGGTTAGAATAGATTCAGTGGGTGTCATCATCTATAGGAAGTTCTGGGGTGGTTCCCAAATAGTCTCACCCCTATTAGTCTGTTCTCAGCTCTGTATTTCCCTCTGAGTCATGTGAACAGAGCTGCTGCTGCAGGTAAACAGTAAACAACACCAAATAATTTTTCTGTCAGGTTATTTTCCATCTAGGTGAGCTCACTAGGCAACTACACATACAGCTTTTCTGGTACTGAACAAGTAACAGTGCTTTGACAAGAGTTAACAGCAGTGTCTCTAAAATAAGAAACTGAAGCCTCATTTTCTGTAACACAGAATGGGACATTTATTCTGGCCTAGGAATACAGCCCTGTGTTTAACAGGCACTGTGAAGAATAACTGAAGCAGATTTGTCAGCAAGCAAAAGCTAATAACCTCAACTGAAACTTTCCAGAGTACTTGGGCAACACCCCGACAGGAGTAAACAACACAGAGAGGGCATTTTACAAGGTCAGCAAGAAAAGATTTAAATGATTTGTGGCACAGGAGTGGAAAATTTACCCCCTAAGATGAAACTATGAAGCTGGTAAGGTCATGAAAACTACAGACTGATGTCAAGGACTGGAAGAATTTTCCTGGATCTTTTCTTATAAAGATGGTTTGAGACTGCAGCAGGAAAGGCAAAATTCAGTGACCACACTTCAGATAAAAAACAGAGAGTTTTAGCGAGTGGATAGAGCTGATCCAGGATGGGAAGCAGAGTCTCAGAGGGGTCAGTACAGGTCAGGCAGGAAGGTTAATTACTTCTAGTAAGAGGGACTATGAATAGTTAGAGATCACACACTGGCAGTGATTATCTGGATGGTGAAAAGCTTCGGAGAGGATGCGCTGTGATAAAACATATAAAGAGAAAAACCATAAATGCATTAATTAATGCTTCATTATGCAGCAAGTATTCCTAGTTCCTGTGAATTACATTCAGAGTACATTCAGTCTTCACATAAATGTTACATCTTGAATCTAAAAAATTTTTCTGAAGCATTTCGAGCCCGAGCAGTCACTTAATCTTATTAGTATCTTTTGAATCTACCAAAATGGTTGCTTATAATGAGGTTGCTCATTATGTAACAAAATAACAAGAACATATATAAAGAATGTCTCTTGAAAGCATGATTCACCTCTATCCTCCTTCATTCTGCTGCAAAAGATTAAGGGAAGATTCAGGTTTCTGTCCATCACTGTCATCTTGAATTCCTATCCTGACATTTTACACGCCTGTGAGCTGATCTTGTACAAAAGCATTGAATTGGTTTTTATTTGGTGCATTTCAGCTGAGATTCAACAACATCTCACTAACTTTTTATGTAAACAAGCCCCATGATAACAGTTAATCTTTTTCTGTTAGCAAAATTTTATTGAACAGACATGTATGTGTGTACGCATATGGGGGTCATAATTGCAACAAGACTGGCATGATAATGATTTCACCATTTTCCAAAAAATTCCAAGAACTTTGATATTTTGGACATAAATAGGAATCACCATACACTTCTAGAGCACTTAGGTCAACAGGACTATATTCTCTCCTTGCTACTGCATAATGAAAAATAAATTAGAGGGGCCATAATTTACAGTGATGTTTTAACTTCTTTTCCCCCCTTCAGGAGATCTTAGTGCTTCTCAGTCAGGCACTGTTTTCTTTGGAAACTACCCTTTCTCCCTAAAGGCAGTTAAGTTTTAAGGTTAAGTACCATGCAGTTATCTTTGAAAATGAACACTTCATGTAAAGTGTATTTTCAGATCACTCATAATAACGTATCAGCTTTTTCAAGTTCATTACTAAATCTTCTCCTGTCATGCAGGTAAGAGGGAAGAAAAATGTGCTTCCATATCAGTTATGCACTCTTGGAAAAAGCATTTTCCATTTTTCTTTCTTTCACTTCAGGTACACATTTTCACTCTTCTCTGGCTGTTCTTGACTTTCAACTGGCTCATACATTTGCTCCAAAACACCAGATATGACTAGTCAGTTAAGAGCAGCTATCAGCCGTTTAGGCAAAGCCCACTGAATTATTGTCTCCTCCTATGGCTGTTGGTGCAAACTATTTAAATGAAAACACTGACAACAAATCTGCTTTGCAGACTACATCTATCTACTTCCATCCCTACATTAAACTACCCTGAGAAACTCAAAATCTCTACTGAATGTTTCTGACATACAGCTAATATTCATACTTTCCCTGTGCTGAATGTGCAGTCAACATTCCACCTATAAACAGAAAATCAAAAGTGATCTTCCAAATAGCAACTAGGAAAAAATACTCCTAATTTAAGATAAATACTGAAAATGGAAAGGAAACATGCTAATCCTAGGTTTTCACACATCTCTAACCTATGAAACAAGAATTCATGAGCATCTGATGTTTCTTTAAAAGCCTTACACTTTAGATGAAGTTCAGTAACTCCATGGTGAAGCTGCTGATGTTTTGACAGTTGTTGGGAAATCAGGTGCAAGTAAGAGAGCGTAGGCTTCGCTCTCAGCTAGCACAAGCCTTTCACAGACTGGCAGGCTTTTCTCCTGTGAATTGCCTACAGTCAAAAATTCTTAAATCAACAGAAATGAATGCAGAAGTAACCCATTATCTCCTACTTTGCTATTGGCAAGGTCAGAAAACGAGAGATTAAATGTTCCAGCCCGTTAGTAGAAGACAATAAACACCCACAGAGGGAAGTGAAGACTTTAGGTGGGACTTGTTTCATCAAACTTAACATGTCTGCACTTTTAATTTTTGGAGATCTATTCTTTAAATCTCTACAAATGTCTCCCTTAAAAGTTAACAGAGAGAAATAAGCATTTTACAGCGGACTTCAGCTAACCTATTTGAGAGATCTATTTTAGGATGGGATAAAATCACAGTCTGAATATGTTTATTTTTCTCCGTTGATTAGAAAAGGAGCCTAGGATGACTGGATCAGCTGTAGACATCTATATTTGGTCAGGTGAATCCCTACAGCCTAAAGCGGCCAAAATAGCTATAAAAGAAAAACAGAAAACTAATGAGGATCTATATTAGAGGCTGTTGTGCTACTTAGATGAAACCACAGCTGAAGAATCCTGGTACCCATATTGAATCATACTAGTGCAGAAAGGATATACCAGACACAAACTTCTAAAACTGCCCAACAAATCTTGAAAACCTTAGCTTCAAAGATCAGGTGTAGCTCTGGAGATACTTAAAAACTGAATAGGGGTTAAACAGAAAAAATTGTATATCTGCCCTTGTTGCTTACCCCTTTCCTAACCTACAATCTAATAAATAATTCCTCAGAATCTGTTTTGAAGCTACACAATAAAAAAGTGAAAGCAGGAGCTGCTGACCTAAGAAAATATTTTTGGTCAGGAGAAGAAAAACTTAAACAAACCTTCTCTCTTTCCCATGTGAAAGCTTTGCTTCAGTGGCTGTAACGGTATGTGATGAGCTCTGTTTGAACAGCACTGCTTGGATTCGCTGCACTTGGCTGTCCAGGCAGTCAGATGAGGCACATGTCAGCAGGGAAGATAGCAAACATGTAAAATGACATTCTGACCATGGTCAAGGATTCCGTAAGGACAGGTGACCCCA
The DNA here is from genome assembly GCA_013398405.1 of Pheucticus melanocephalus. Classification (NCBI taxonomy): domain Eukaryota; kingdom Metazoa; phylum Chordata; class Aves; order Passeriformes; family Cardinalidae; genus Pheucticus; species Pheucticus melanocephalus. The sequence continues at coordinate 1,316,999 of VZSJ01000400.1, read as the reverse complement.
GCCGTTGCTAAGTGGGGCTTTTCTGACTGAACTGAGTCTTTATCTTAAATGCTATCACTACAAATTCCAGTCTTTCTGAAAAAAGCCTTGTCTGTCAAAATCAGTGCAAGTATGCATGCAACCAGTTTATTTAGCACATCTATTCTGTCCTTTCTCCTATAAAACTGTCCTACATACTTACAGTGAAGAACCACTTGCAGTATCTTCTGCGCTTGCAGCACAGGAGCTCAAATAGTACTTAGGAAGCTTATAATAAATTACCTTCCAAATTAACATCATCTGTTACCTATGCTTATATTATATTTGTATTTGAGAGGGGTAAGCAATTTCAAAGTTGGGCTGGATAGAGGGATGAAATCTCAGTGTAGCCTTCCACTTTATCTTCCACAGTTCTAGGACTTGTACATTAAGTCCTTCTGACTTTAGCAATCTGTCTCCCCATAAGAGAAGGGAAATGTACAAAGTTATTTCAGGAAAACACCTCAATTTATTTAATACAGTTTCAATGTCTTTGAATAAGACATCAAATGTTTAGATGCCAACTGCTGAAGACAGCTTCCCACTACCACAAGATTGTTCCCCATTCCTGTTTGGTTACTACCGCTTTTAAACAACTTCTGTAATTAGGAAGGATATTAAAGCAGGGCCTCTCAAGCTTTTCTATTTTACAATAAGGTGTGGAACCATTTAGAAACTTCAAATATTTAGACTGCTGTGCAGTGGATGTGAATCTAGTCTTTGTACAAACTTTCACAGACATGTTTTATGTGGCTCACAGTTTTCACAAACCAAAAAAAAAACTCTGCCATGTTTTATTTTATACATTCCAGCAAGAATGCATACACTACTTAAGAACAGAGAGGAAAAGGAATCAAAATATGCGAAAAGTCTCATGATGAGGAAAGATCCATATGCACTCTAACTTAGAGGCAGTGGAAAAGATACGTCTCAAAGATCTCAATAATGCTTTAAAAGAAAACGCTTCTCTCACGCATACTCCATGAAGTTCAGAAACAGGCCCTACAGACTTTCAAACAAGTGTTTCAACACATTTTCACCCACGTTAACAAATATTTTTTTTCCAGCTCTAAGCAACTGGAATTTAAATGAAAAATTTAAAAAAAATCAGAAACTTGAAATTCTAATCCATAGATAGTAGCAATTTTATCTGCAGAAATACCATCATTTCTATACAATTATCAAAGATCATTGACAATGATGCCAATTCCTACTCCACACTCTGTAATCTCTTTCCACTGGTGTCTTAGAGCAGAGTGGTGATGCAACAGCCATTTACCTGGCTTGCCATGCTGCTCCACCTGGAAACAGCTGGTCAGGCTCCTGGAAGCACCAGAAGAGAGGATAAAACTGTGTAACTCTTATAAAACTGCTGAGTTTTAAATAATAATAAATGCCATTTTCAAATGTCTGCTAAGCTGAATAACAAATGCTTCCATCTTGTTTCTTCTTTTGAGCAAAAATACAGTTAACACATGTTCATACTATATATGCTCTGATTTAAAAAAAGGCTGCTCACATAATAGAAATGTACTAATATTATATTTTTAAATCTACTGTAAACCCCAATTGCAAAAATCTTCACATTCAAGATTCCCCTGGAGCTCTTCCAAGGAAAAGAGCCAACTACAATAAATAAGGTGGGAAGCTAGGGAGTATCTACAATGTAGTGACCTGCTATCATTAGATACTCAAAATACTCTTGAGAATACAGTAGTGGAGGAAAGAATACTAATGTTTTTCCCCTGTGAAACATGACTTAGAAAATGTGTGGAAATATTCAATAGAAAATGGACCAGAAATGGATAAAACTTACAATTCTCTATGTAGAAACCAGAAATACCCTAAAAGTATTTTCAGAGGCCATCATTTCAAAGAAGCATTTCAATGCAGAAAACGTGCATAACAATGCTCTACCACTCAACTTTCAAGGTACAGCTATAAAATGTATTTTTACAAAAGCATGGAGCCACTGAACAATATTTTCCTCTTTTGATGAATAAAAAAGTAACTTAATCAAGGTGGCAACCTGTTTCCCTTGTAATTGCAATGTCAGGCATTTTCAAACACTTGGTCTGTTAAAATTACAGCCACACTTTCATATATCATAAAACTAAGGAAGACAACCTTCATGTCCACTCTCACTCCCTGTTACAGGGACAAAACCCTCACAGTTTATTACTTTGCATACCTCAAACCTCTAGTGACATCTCCCCTAAAACAAAGTACATGCTGCTCCAGGATACACAAAAGGAAGGACCACATTGTCCTTATATATATGGAAGCAGAAAATAAAAATTGACAGGTTACCACACTATAAAAGAAAATACATTCTTGTGATTCACCTCTTATACTAAAGGGTGTTTTTGTTCACTTAAAAAACCACATAAATTTACTGTGCCTTAAATATTGTATTAACTTACATATTGTGGAAAATATGGATTTTCCATAAAAATAAAACAAATGGCTTAAAAAAAAAACCAAACCAAAACCAAAACCAAAACAGAAGTCGCATGATGATTTCTTGCAGAAGTTAAAATAATTTATTTTTCTTAAATAAAGAAAAGCTTTAAGTCTCAGTGAAATGGGCCACAGTGGAAAAGCCCTTTACCATATTACTGCACCTTATAAATAGTAAATGATATTGTTCAAGGTCAAGCAAAGAAATACTGCAATCCTAAAGCAACCAGGCATAAAGCATGCTGGAAGGTTCATATTCCTTATTCTATCTGTCCTTTTCATTCTTTCATCTAAGAAGAAGTTTTATTTATACCTTGTCTCAGAAGACCTTCCTGAAACATCCCTTAGAAGTATTTTCAGAAGTATTTAATAATTTAACTTTTGCTTATATTTGAGAAACTAAGAAAATATTGCAGAGTCCTCCTAACAGAAATAGGTTTCCCAAAACAACCATAAATCTATAGTTTTGGACTGCTGCTTATCTACAATAGTCTGTGGGATATTTAAAAAACTTGCGCATCTCATTTTATAATGTACACAAACTCATAATCTTGGTCCACTCTTATATTAAATTATTACTTCTATTTTCATTAAAAATCAACAATTCCTGCAACTATACAACTACTTTTTTTTTCCTTTCTTTCTTTCTTTCTCAGTGCCCATTCTTGCTTGGCAGTAATGGGGTGTAATACTTGTCCCTTCCATATGGGGAAAATGAGTACTCTACCGCTGCCAAGATCAATCTTGTCTGTAATAAGGATAACTACCGGGTGATCTGTTGGAAGTAGCCAAATGAATGACAGACATGTGGGAGTGATTCAAGTGCCTATCCACAGCTATTTAAAATTAAACTGACACTGGGGGAAATATTGTGTACCCATTTCTTTTTCCCATACACTAAGTATTTTTAACTGGTTCCCATGAAGACCTCATGCTTGCATAACCAAAGCAGGAATTAGGAATAAACCCTCCCTGGCCTTCATCTGGCAGCAAAATCTCCCTTCCCTTCCAGACTGCATAACACAAAGGTGAGACCTCATTCCACAGCAGCTACAGGTCTTCCTGCCTCTCACACTACCTGACAAAAAGAAAGGGAAACAACCTCCGAGTTTCTGGACTTAAGCTCTGTACCCCCATATTCTGGCAGTATTGCTTCCTGCCATCAGTTTAAGTCTCCTTAACCATGTAAACTGAGTAAAGAAAGGTTCTGTGTGTAATTAATATTTCAGATTAAATAGGCCTCTAATGCTCAAATTGAACAAGTTTAATAAACTTATTTTATTATGAACATCTGACAGAGAGCAGAAGAACCTTTCATAAATAATACTGTCAAGATAGAAGAGAAAGAGACAGAAAAACTATCAAGACATTAATAACAGAATATTTTCAAATTCCATTAAAAAGACAGAATTCTGTACAATTTAGTAAACATGACCACTGTCACAGTACAAAGCCCTCAAAACCTCCAACTTGTACACTGAGCCAGAGCAAGGCTGGGGCACTGCACACACAGCACCAGCTTTCTTATGAGTAAGTAAAGGACCCTGCCATAACCTGCAGAACGGGTGATTTCTCTCCTTGATAAACTCAGGGAAAGAAAGAAAGAATTCACTGAGGGCTATTAACTGCAAAATTCCTCTATCTGTATCACGATATCGCAAAAACAGCAGTCACTGACAGTAGAAAGGATGGTCAGAGAAGAACCAACAATTTTGTCTTTGTCCTGTTCACACCTCCTCCAGCTACTGGCCAGAGACAGAGCCTGCGGTCTCCAGCTCTTCTGACATTAGTTTTCTTCAAAAAGCATTGCAATTTATCTAAGAAGCTTGAATTCTACAGAAGTCCCAATGCCTCCATGGTGGGATGGCATTCAGAAGTGGACACAACAACACAGCTGTTTAAGCACAGATTGCAGCTGAGAAACAAATAAACCCAAAACACTAATACAAGAGGAAAAAAGCAAATTAATATTCTGTACCCAGCCACAACACAGAAACTAATCAGACTGTTAGCCCATTAGTAAAGCCACAAAGTTTCACTCCAGCAGCTCTGAAACAGTAATGGATTTTCCCATGAAAAACTTGAAAGAAAAGGTGAAAAAAAGGTTTGTGTGGTATGATGGAAAGGAATGCCAGACACAGCTTTGGTCAAACATTCCCATTAAATATTTTCTCATTACCCACCAAGTTCACTTACAGGCCAATTTCACTGGCTATTTACCAAGGAGGTTTAAGATAATGTTTACTGCTCTTTACTGCTTTTCAATTTTCTAGGCTTGCTGTCATTTCCCTTTAAAAAGTCCTTGTGAAATTAAAAAAGTAACACATGAATAGTTTATACTACACTGAGAAAATCTCAGTAGATTTACTGTTATTCTGATTTTATACATTCTACCACTAAACTGCTATACTATTACTTCAAAAAGTTACTAAAGATGCCTTTTTTCTTCAGCAATATGGACTAAATCTCACTGAAATTACTTCATTAGAAATGAGAGCACATCAGGCTCTTTGCAGAGACAGACACTGGTGCACTTGTGCTTTTATTACACATATAGCATAGCGTAACTTCAACTCTGTAATGCCTAAAAAAACTCAAAACAGAAAGAGTGAAATTATGTATTTCAGCACTAGGTAATATGGAAAATGTAAAGAAGTGTATCACTTAGTTGCAGAAAACGAACTAAAGTCTTGGACAACATTATGTGTTTATCTTTAATTACACTAATGCTAAATGCTAACTGATATTTTTGAGAGTATAAGGAAAAAAATGGAAACTAGGAAAGCAGCCAGTAGAAAGAAAGTAATTACTGCACTGCTGAAAAAAATGCTTTGATAAACTACACACAAGATATTCATCTCCCAGTTTACAGACCAATGATCTTTCCAACAAACAGCATTTACTGCTTACAGAACATAAAAGCCAGCTTCTTGAACATTCATTTGCTTTTAGCATGCCTTTATGCGTTTATATTTCATCAAACACAGTAATTTGAGAAGAACAAGTAAAGAACACTAAAGAAAAAGCCAAAAGATACAAACAGTAGAAAGACCCTGAAAAAATATACTGCTTTTATTTTGTATGACCGCTTATAGGACTTTTTCTTCTTTTAGATTCAGATTGATATGCCAACCTGTGTTTTCCTTAGATATGTAGAGTTAAAGTTATAAGCTAGACAGACTTGTACAGGTATTGGTAGTGCTGACTCAATGAAAATTATGTCATAAGATCAGTATTTGTCTAAATTCTTCACCTTTTAGTTCCATTATTTTCATTTCCACTGTGCAAAGCAGAAGAATGACCGTCTTAAATTTTATAACTACAAATGAAGAAAACCAGCAGCACTAAAACTCTATAGACCAAAGTGATTTACTACAGTCTTAAAAAGTACTATATAAATATCAGCACCCATACAAATTTATAGTATAAAATTATGAACCTGCTTAGACTTGTACACATACTTAAAATTTTACTATATTAGTGGCCCCAGTGAAATTGTTTATTGACAGTTTCTTACTGTTGGGTCTCCGTTTCATGTATCTTTTGCATTTTTAAACATAGAACAGAAATTTAGCTCTTGATTCTAAGAGAAACTGAGAGCAAAGGAATCTTGTGGACTCCTCTGTAGCACAATCTATCTTGGCAAGTAAACAGACACTTAATTTCCAAGACTTAGAAGAAAAAGTTACCAAATGAAAAGAAAAATTTCTTAGAATGCAAAAAAAGACTGGCAAGCAGTATTTCTCAATATTTAAATGGTTTTGGAGATACAGGATCCACCATTGACAAGCTTTTCCCTCTTGCAGCCTTACAGCTTAAGTGAAGTTTCTGCACACTGTTACTGACATGACCATTATTAAAAGGTCATGCCATCATGACCACCTCCAAACACTCAGGTCTGAGGAGTTCAAATTCTTTGTGAATGGAATTATGAAACTATTTTGTTTTCGGTACCCACGGGCAGTAGAGCTCCTAAAAGAAAATCTACTTCTTGCACTTTATCTTATGTAGCTGTTTTCCTTTTCTCTGTCATGAAGTTTCAGAGGAGATACTGAGGCATTGATGTTTTCTCTCAGAAAAACATCATAAATACTTGGTTATAAGGCTTGTATCAGAAAATAAAAATCCCCTAGAAATGCTCATGAGTTTAGCTTGATTTGTTGTTTGGTATGTTCCACAGGAGAAAAACATAAAAGCCAATTTCTGCTGTATTTGGTGAAATTATTTAGTAGTAAGTAAAACTTCCAAAGTCATACAAAACCCCGTTCTATTTAGATTATATGTTTAAGATAACAACAAGTGTTCTTCTGCACTAGGAAAAAAACATGTGTTTTCTGCTTGGGTAAAAATTCAGCATTTTTAATTTCCAAGACAGTTGCCACCAAAATCCATCTGTAAGCAGATCCCATTTTACCTTGGGATGGACTAATGGAGAAAGCAGGATTCAAAAAGAAAAGATAATACAAAGGTGGTGGTATAAAAACAACATCCAGCAGAAGGAGGTTCGGTCTGCTGTGCTAGGAAAACCTGTTGTGCTCGCTTAAAAAATATGTAGAAGGAGAAAATGGTATTCTGAAACAAAGTGACAAAATAAATAACCTGAAATACTCCAACAACTAAAGGAACATAAGCATACATTGCCATATTTACCAGTTGCAATTCTGTTGTAGCTTCACCCACTCCTGTGGGTAAAATAACACACCTTATGGGTGTTATCACCCATAAGTTTACGTGTATATCGCAAGAGGAAAAACGACTTTCTCACCTATGGTACTGAGCTTTTCCCTTCTGCACAAGGGAATAGGTAGCCAGTTCAAGCCATGAACACACTCTTCTGTACAGGTGCACAGCTGTAGGCTTTGGTAGTAACTGGTGAGAATGGTGTTTTTGATGGATTTCTTAATAATGCCTTCTTTTTGTAGCAAACTGTTGCATTTAGTCAAGCTGGAAACACATTCTAGAGTAACCACTAATCTGGTTTCATGGACAAAAATTAGTTTTGTCACAATAAGCCATTTCATCATGATAACTAGTGAAGTAAACAACATAAACATCTACATATCTTAGGATTTGTATCTCACTTCACAGATCTAGAAGGGTTCACAGAAATCCTTGAGAAATGCAATGTTAACACCAGAGCAGGGAAGCTCTACTGCTTAAACACCTTGTCCTAGGATTTTTTTTTATTGAACTGAAACAATTATTCAGATTACTCTAGCCCTATCTCTTAATCATGGAATAGGAAAATCAGAATAGTGTTAGTAGGCAATGACCTGTATAAGGAAAAAGAGGCTTAAGAATATGATTTCATTCATATTTTGAAGAGATGATTAAACTAAAATACATACCGCATCTGTAACTTCTATCTCATACAGTTTCTGGAAGGTCTCACGATAAAAGAAAATTAGCTTCCCACTGCCACCACCCTTCTTGACAGAGGTGCCTGTGACAAGGATCTTATCATCTGGACTGAAACAACAATCTGTCCTGTTGAAGAAAACAAAGAATCTCACTGGGCAAATAAATAATTAACATATTAAGAACTTAGATATAAATTGCACTCCTTAAAACAATCTTCTCTACTTTTCAGTCCTTTCCAGACAAAGCTTGAAAAGTATTTAGTGAGCTGTCGCTTATTGCTGTAGTTATCAATTAGAGTTATCTGTTACAATTGTTATTACAGTTGTGCACAAGATGTGCAAAAGTAGCAGATTCAATTAAAATCCTCCTCCCAGCAAAATTCTCCTCTACTCAAAAGTCTTGCAAGCTTTTCAATACAAGAAACAAACGAAAAAAAAAGTACTTTAAAATCTGGCTGTGGTCATTAAGTAAAATAATGTGCTAATCATGAAGTCTGGTTTTGCTGATGATACTTTCTTCAGTGATGCAAGGTGGCGTGTTTATACACTAGCCAAAAATATTCTTCTGTTTATTTTTCCTCTGTGTTACAAATTGCAGTTAAGATTGAGCTGTCCATGACTTCTCTTTCTAAGATCTTATTTCAAAATTACAAACTGTCCTTAGGGGATTTGGCTGCATTACAGCAATAGAAATGCAGATCAGACCAATAACAACATTGAAAACAGTACTTAGCACTATGCAGTAAAATAAAATCAGCACTTCTGACACTGTAACCTGAATTCATACAATGTACCTTCATGTTATGTCTAGTTTTTCATTCAGCTCTTTTTTTATTAATTATAGACTAAATAAGAATAAGATTTACATCTATATCTCATTACATACATAAGGGCCTCCTCCTGAAATGTTACTAATCTAATTAGACTTAAGACATATGAGACTGAAATATCACAAAAATAAGATCTTTTAAAGTGTCTGAATCCCTAAAATAGACGAGAACTGTCACTGCACAGTTCTCCTTGTGCAACTCCTAGTCCTCTCCACACAACTGTGGACCTAGTGACAACTGAGGATAAGAACTCCAGCAGAACCCTTCCCCATTCAGCAAAAATACTGCTATTTCTGCTAGTTGGAATAAATTAGAATACTTACATTGGAAAGAAGCTGGGCAGTCCATCTGCTGAATTAAGAGGTTTTTTAAATTGTCTAATATCCCATATCTTTAAAGTATCATCTCCTATGAAATAGAAGAAACAAAGGTTAGCAATAAAGAATTCAAGTCAAGAACTTACACATGTCAGAAAATTTCATTCTCTAATTCAGAGAGGAGAAAAAATTATATAATAGAAGTATCCAAAATGGGAACAATTTCTAAGTTTTTCCTTGGTAAGTGACTATGACAGTGCAAGGTTGAGAAGCTCAATATGCAGCACTCCAGTATACCAGAAACTTCTCCTCAATGGCTCAATTCTATTGTGGTAATCCCTCCTATCAAGAACCACTATTCAGAGTGGAATGAGATTCCTCAATTACTAATTTATTCTTTGTTTGTGAGCATTGATGTTTTGCTTCTAGGAGCAAATTTCCAGACATCTAAAGAAATTAAAAATGTTGCCATGAATGGTCTAGATCAAAAACTAAACAAGTTTTGTATGTGTGGTTTTTACCTGTCCTGAAAAAGCAATCAGGAAGAACATGAAAAGCACATGAAAGCCTTCCCCCTTCTTTAGCAGGCAACAAACTACTATCTCAGTATGGAGAAGACAATCAGTCAGAAATCCTTAAGGAAGTGGGTGAAGGGAAGCAAGTGAAATCACACTTACTGTAATGAAACATTTTCACCACACTACCTTTAGCTATTAAAGTCAAAATCAAGGTTACAAAAAGAGATTTGTAGCAATTTTCATTAATGTTTGATAAACATGGTGTGACTGTAGGCCAGTAAAAGTCAGGCTGTTTATCCCTTTTTGAAAAGTTATGACATATTAACAAAATGAGAATGGGGTAAAAAAAACGAGACCAATTAGTTATTCTCAGAGACTTCTACATCTCCTTTCTGATTGTCCAGCTGGAACACATATTTCCAGCATGAGATGAGATGCAGAATTTGAGCTTTGAAATACCTCACTCAAGCACCTAGACACGTCCTAGCATTTGACAGCAGCGCCTCAGCACTTTCAAGGGTAAAAAGAAGGACATTTAAGCAACAATTCCCTTTAAAAATATCGAGATAAAAAGTTACCAAATTTTTCTGACCTAGGAGGTAAGATCTGCTTTCTTCCAAAGTACAAATCTTGCAGGGAAGTAATTTGGTTTTCTACAAGTATTTTGTGGATTCATAGCCTTTGAGCTCAAGAGCTCAAAGGAGGCCTTGGAAATAAAACGCTTTTAAAAGAAGTAACAAAAAAAATCAAGGCCAGCAGTGCCCTTTACAGAGAAAGCAGTAATGTGTGGCCTCGTACATCACGTATGTTTATATTAAAATCTAGGATAACTCCTTACTACAAAATATTTCTAAGAAGTGGACAACTTAAATAAATGATGTCTAGAGTAGAGTATATTTCTGTTCATTGGGAAGCTAAAAACGACAAGAAAGAGAAATGTTGAGTCCCTGTTTTGGGAATATGTGTTTTCTTATTGTTTCCCAGTAGACTCCATTGCAAGTACTTCAAAGCATTTAGTCTCATAAAATGAGCCCTCCCTTTTCCCTCCCACCCCCAAGAAACAAAACAAACAAACAAAAAAAACCCCAAAAAACCAAAACAACAAAAAACAAACACTTATTGTCGAGATGTTACATCTAAAGCACCAGCACTTTATAAATGTATGCAAAGGACAGCATTTGGCCACTTTGCAAATCTCCTGGATAGGGACAGATATACGGCTAGCAGCCAAGGCTGTTCTGTTCCTAGTGGAATGAGCCTTGACATGATCTTCAAACTGTAGTCCTGCCAGGTTTTAGCAGGAGAAATGCAGTAAGACATGTAGCTATAGCTCCTTTGCTAGCAAGAAAATGTAATGGGATACTTAAAAAAATTTAGAAGACTCTAGTAGGACTCAAATTTAGGGTTGATTTCAAGTCAACATTGTTTTAAATTGAAATAGCTTAGAAAGAGAAGATTAAGTATTTGGAGAGGGGAAAATGCTAGTAGAATGACTTGATTTGCTAATGCTGTGAAACTTTACCATCATTAACAATTTGCTCCCATTCACTTTTCCTAATTAAAACTCCCAGTGTGCAAATGCAAATTGGTTCCTAAATCTAATTTGCATTTCAAGTTGAAATCACTGTCACTAAGATCACAGAATATTGCCTTTCCTCAGCACCAAGGATTTTTCCCGGTAGGATCCTTCTATCAATGCTTAGGAGGCAGCTTTAACAGAACTGCAGCAGTTGTGATCTGCTTTTAATTACTTTATACATGAACAAAAATAGTTATCCTCAAACAAAAGCATATAAACAGAAGTTGTGCAATTCAGTACGAATATTCAAAGTAGTCTACTCAGATCATTCGGTATTTTTTCTTGATGGCAGACTTCTCCAAAGCCTGGCAGGCTTATTTAAAGCTTTTATAGCATTTTTAGTAGCATTTCAAATGCTATTTTTCACCATTTTAATAAGGATACCAATAAACAGGCTCAAGACTGACACAATCAGGTCAAGACATTGTTACGCCAATGGTATTGAGCACTGGATTTATCAAGAGGTAACAATTGGGTCCTAGACAAACAGTCTTTGATGAGCAAAGATAGGAATTTTTCAAATGCCCTTTAGTCAAAATAAGGCTGAAGCACTAATACTATAAAGATTTTATCTGATTTTTTTCTTCTCTTTTCAAAAGATACTGACCAGGAAGACAAACACATCAATGTGCGTAGGCCCAAAAGAAGCAAAAGTGCTGCCAGGAATTCACAAATCCTACAACCAGCAGCACTCTGTTTAAAAAGAGGGAGTCCTCTGCTGAAGGCAAAGCTCAATGACAGAAATTGTTCACAGAGATCAATGAGGCAAAGAAACGTAGGAAATGGGAATTCTAAAAAGTTACAGCTTTGGGAACACATAGCACAACAAGCTTACCAGAATATGTTTATCAACTCTGAGTCTTTCTGTGAAGGCTTATACTACATCTGTGAGAGACACCTTACAGAACAAGCTTCTGCATTCTGTACTGGTTCTACAGGAGGAGCTGCAACAACTACAGAGCCTTTGGAGGCATCAAAGATTAGCACCAAAGCCAAACATCCTGTGAAGGAAGTCACAAATCGAGGAATCTATACCTACATTTGGAACATTTTTCAGCATCACCTGCATCCATACCAGCCTGATCAAATGAGAGCATCATCCTCTCTAAACATATGGAATGTACATACAAACATATGGCAAGAAGGATACCAGAAGACTTTCATAACGCTATTTCAGCTCCAGGTGTTGCACTTACCTGACTATGCCTATTAAAACTAGTAAATGTATTTCTCTGCCATGGTTAGAATGAACACCAGTGTTCAGCTTCTAAGGAATATTACTTGACAAAAACCCATCTGATTTTTGAAATGCCAGTGGTTGGATTTACTATGAAGAGCAATATGTTATTACACTACACAAAACAGTCTCTATACATGCTGCTGCATAACCTTTGAGCGTACATGTTTCTATGTTTTAAACCAATTTCAAAATGAAGAAAGAAATGCAAGTAAAATTAAAAAAGAAAAAAGACCAACAAAAAAATATCAGGAGTCAAAAAAAGATTTTAAAATTTTTTACAGTAAGACATCAAGTCCAATCCTAATTCTTATCTCTTCCCTGCTAAACAAAGAAAATGTTCCACAAATACTATCCTTCGTTGTTTCAAGCATGCAGAAATATCACTTTCTTAAGTTTCTGTCAAGTTACTACCTAATATCCAACAAGAATAGCACTGGAAACTTTCATAAGCAGCTCCTTAGGTTTTTATTTTCCCTTGTGCCTGCAGCTGAGCCATGCCTCATCTTCTCATATCCAACACAGATCTACATCAGATGCGGGAAAGTCCATCAGGCTTTCAATGAAAGTTCTCATGCCCCAAACAACTATCCTTTCTTTGATCCTCAGCACTTGGCAGGTGTGTTAATCTACAAATGCTGGATCCACATCTGCTTTTGTTGGTACAGATCCAAAGCAATACTCATATTAAAGCACTAACTAAACAAGTCAAAAAAGGTATGAATCCTCCTCACTTTCTAGCATAGTGCACACAAAGCTTTTTTTTTCCTCTAAATACACCAGACAAAGGTAGCACTTTTATCCACATTGAGTGGCCAAATTCTGTGCAGTCTTACATTCTGCAAACAATCAATCAACATTTTATACAGCTTAGTGCAGTGGGTGGAAGATAAAACCTGAGTAAATGAAAGTCTGTTTAACACAAGACAAAAACTGGAGACAGATGAGGAAGAGCAGGCAAGTAAAAGCGCCACATGCAATAAAAATATGAAAAGGTCGTTTACGTGGTCTACATTCATAAATGTGAAACAGAAGAGAATTTGCATAAATGTAGGTTTCAAGACAGCAGTAGTGAACACCCCTCCCCAAGCAATAGCTTTGTTTGCTGTTATATTTAAAAGCATGCCAAGGTTTATCCCTAAATTTCCTGAAATATGTTTGTGTGAAGTTTTTTAGGGCAATCACCACTGGCAGACAGACACAGTGTTTTGCCTAGTGCAGAATGGAAAGACACACAGTTCACATATTTGCCAAGCAGGAGAAGGTCTACACATAATAAAGTCTGGTTCAGTAAGGACAAAAAAGCTTGAGAGCTTTTACCTCACCACTTACAACCCATTCATGACAGGTAGAGCAGCAGCAGAACTCTGAACAGCAGCTCAACTCAGGACCCTGAACAGCAGTTACAGACCAACACAAGTGCCATTAGTGTCCATATGCCTAGGGCCTTCCAGGATAAGACTACAAAGTCCTTACTCTGAAAGGTGTGTTCTGGGAAACAGCATTTGGAATCTTTGAAATGTGGCAAGACATAAAAAGAATCAGTGAGGCCGCACCCAGTATCAGCTGCATTTCACTGTACCGACATGCACTGGGGGTCAGACACTCTACCCCCTTCAGGGACAGGGGCACAGGGAGGAGGCAAAGAAAATGCAAGCTACTTGGCTAGGAAACACATCCACTGCTTCAGAGTTTTTTCTACATTCCGGTATTTTGTGTATGTAATCTCATTCTGTCTATGTACCAAACTGACCAGATGTTCTAAACATATGTTAGGCACAGTGTTAGCCAGCATTAATGTATACTGCCTCTCCCTAGGCCTGTTTATTTGGCCTTGGGGCAATGCTAATGCATACACAGAGCTTCTGGTTACAGCTGTTTTCCATCCAGACAGCTTGGCTTGTATGCTTGCACCTGCCTGCAAAGTACAGGGCAGACAAATTTCTGCATGAAAAGCTGTCTTGAACAGACACCATCCTCTCCCAATAATGAAGTTAATGAGATCTCAAATACATCTTTGCCTTCTCAAGTCTTCTTCTATTATCTAAGACTCATTTATAAAAGTTTTATCTGAAGTTTACAATGCAAGCCTGTTTTCCCAGTCCTGTGGACATTCCAAATTCTTTTGCCATCCAAGTATATTTTGAAAAGTCAATTCTAGTCATCAACTTTTGAGGTTTTTAAAACAGATTAGATAAAGATTCCATTTAGGACAGAAAATTATGTTGCTTAAGAAAGTTGTATGAGGAATTAATACCTACAGAGAAGAGATAGTGTCATTGAGAGGCATTTATCTTCCACGGAAGAACTAAGCAACAAAACTGGACTTTTTTATTTTTAATTAAGCTAATGATTTCCTTTTAGTGTATTATTACTGCTAGATGAGAACACAGATCACGAATTGTGTAATACAATCAGCAAAGTTGTCTTAAAATATTTCTTAACTGCAGTAAAATTCTCTTTCAGGAACACAGTACTGCATGGTGTATCAAATAAAAGTAGTAAACTGTGAAATACTTCATATTTGAATCACTAGTATCTGATTTCACTACCTTACCTCCACCACAAACAACTACATCAAACAATTAACATGATCTATGTGGTTTGTTTAATGAACCATTTCATTTCATTGAAAACATGTTACATTCAACAAGTCATAGGGTTCTTTCAATCACCTACCTCCTCTGCTGGCAAGGGCAGTACCATCATAGGAAAACGTCAAACATGAAGTGTCAGTGCCTGAAGCATGGGCTTGCCTGCAGTGGAACTTTGTATGTACCTGTTCGCCAAACAAACAAAACATTACAAAATCAATTACAATTACAAATCAAATAACAAACAAAACAAATGGGACAAACATTTCTTCATAGCATTTTCTGTGCTCTGCTGCTATTCATTATTCTAAACAGTAGCTAAGTATTTCCAACAGACTTTAAAAATGCTATATTAGTTTTAAAATACGCTTTCATAGCAAGAGCTTGAATGCAAGATTTGAATTCTTCATAGGTTTAAATATACAGTACAGATTTACATAGCATCAATGCTCTTGGAAAACTCCCACTAGCACTGAACAAAGGTAGTTATGCCTGGTTAAGATAAAAATACATTCCAAGACAGTTCTCAACACTCCCCTAAGCAGGCTTTTAGTTTCTCAAACTACCAAAATACAATGTACATACTTAGGAAAGGACTGAAAAGGACTGGAAAAAAATACTTTTGCCAAATTTAATCCCTGGTAGAATTCATGGCTTACATAATAGAACAAAGTTCTATTGTGAGGTTTGTGTTCCATTTAGGTACTGTAAAATTCAAGTACAGGAACGACGTATGTTTTATTTTAATTATTTCTATTCTGCTGATAATCCTAAAGAAAGGTTGAAATTACCTTCAAGTTCACATTTTGTTCTTGTATGGAGATCACTTCTTATTTATTAAGTCATTATTTAGTAAAATACCTAAAAATTCTATTAATAGGGAAGGAACCTCAAATTAAATTTAAATCGTCTTGTCAAATCAAGTTTTCCCACTTCCCAACCTTAAACAAGGTTCTCAGCTAAGATTCCACGACAAGAAGTGGAAACACAGGAAGGGAAAAACGTAAAAGACAGAAACAGAGAAAAAAAAAAGAGACAGGTTGATTCCTTTTTTAATACCTAGGTAATTATGCTTCTCATTTGCCCTCTTTTTGTAAAAGAAAACTAATTCATGTAGTTGTAAAATTAGGCATTCAAGACTCCAGGGTTTCCAGTATGACTGTATCTAGTCTTCCCCTCTGTAAAATGAGGATTAAAACACAGAGAAGAAAATGGCAGATTAGTGACCTTGAAGTCCTTTATTTATGGTTGTGATGAGCGAAACAAAATTCATGCATATAAGCATATCTTTTCAGATAAGGGGCTGAACAACATGCAACAAAATCAGACCTAGAATCCCACCCTGAACAGTAAGAGGACAAAACAATGAGCAGCTGCTCAGTGATTTTTATCCAAACTATGCATTAAAATAGATGCATTTCTACAGAATAAAAAAGAGAATGTGATCACAAAAGGAGAATGGGATCACGAAATGCAATCACACAGATTGATTTAGGCTTGCAAAGGAATCCTCAGTAAATTTATCTTCAAATTTTTGACTATGCACCATACTAAGACTCTTTTAATGGGTTATTTTGTAAGTAAGAGCCACAAACTAGTTAAGTAATTAATGTAGTTTATTCTTAAGAATAGTTCTAAAATGGTTCAAAAGCTACAGAATCTTTGTGTGATGATGTTAATAATTATTGCAAGCTTATTTTGATGTACAGATTTGGTCAGTCATTAAGAGGAGTCACGTGAGGCATTCCCTCCACAAATGACTCTTCAACAAACAAAGGGGGACTTCAAATACCAACAACATGCTTCTTACAGTATTTGAACACAGAATGCAATGGCCTACACTTAGCCATAGTAATTGTTTTGAAATTACTGTCACTTCCAGCCAATTAGGCATACCCTGAAGTCTATGAACAGACTGTGGTTTACAACTGTTTGTCTTTGATGGGAGTGTTTATTAATATGAAACACATATTTTGTGCATCCAATAGCATAAAATTTTCCAAGTATGTGGAAATGTGTAAAGAATAAAATGTAAATTGGCTATCAGGAAATAAATTTTCTGTAGTATTTGTTAAACATTAACAAGTAATTAAAACGATGTATTTTTTGTGTAAGAAATACCATGGACACTTTCAAAAACATCATAAATGGTTAATATTCACACTTTAAAAAATGACAGAAAGATTACATTACAATATTAAGCGAATTCAAACAAATTGAAAAAACTTCATTTGGGTTCCACAACATTCCCATCCTTCCAGGCAATGTCACACTGACATACATACATTAAAATACCATTTTTTTCACTCTGCTGCCTAATTTATTGTAAGGGTGTAGGGTTTTTTCCTTTCATTTCATCCTCAATTTGAAATTCTTTCCTCTTGCTTTGCGTTGGATCCAAATTAAAACACAGAAAGAGATCTGGGGTCCAACAAATTACTCTTCTTTTATGCTTTACAACAAAAACCCTAAATGTCTATAGATAGATAGCAAATCACATAACAGTCAGAATTTGTGTTATTTTCCTATGGTCAAAGATACTGATTTTATTTAGCATTTATTTGTGAATCCATCAATAAAATTTAAACTGTGTCCTTCAGGAATTAAACAACTCATCTTAAATTGGCCCCAAGTTGTGCCAGGAGAGGTTTAGATTGTATATTAGGGAAAATTTCACACTGAAAGAATGGTGAAGCATTGGAATAGGCTTCCCAGAGAAGTGGTTGAGTCACCATACCTGGATGTATTTAAAAGGCATACCAGTATAGCACTAGGGGACATGGTTTAGAGGTGGGCTCAGCAGAGTTAAGGTTGTATATAAAGTTGTCAACAGTGGGACTTGATGCTCTTCAGGGTCTTTCTTTTCCAAATGAAATTACTTTTTTATTCTACACCATGCACTATAGAGCCTTCTCAATTAAATACTTATACTCTGACCAGTTTTTGCCCTTTTTTCAACAGTCCTGTAGAGAAAGGAAAACAGCAACATAGAGATGTCCAAGACTGCTATCATTTGCCCCTTAATGACAAAAATTAAACCAAAAACCCAAATTTTGCCCAAATCTATCCAGCTTCAATACTTTAGGATATCAAGTAAAACCAGGCTTGACTGAAAGAGATAGTAAGATTGCATCAGCAATTCTACGTCTTTAAAAACAAATTTGCTCAGTTTACCAGTAAAAGATTGTTTTCCTAACTTTGAGCTCTGCAAGCTTGCCCTCCATATATTATTCTGCAAAGGAATATAACCCTGAATTGTAGTAGTAAATCAAATATTCTAAAATGATTGAAGGTTGAAAAGAAGTTTTTACACATACTGGCAAACATTCATTGCAGTTTTCAAAGAAAATAATGTTTCTGGCCTCTGATCTCTTAGTATTTCTAACAGATGTCTAATCTTGCTAACAAATCATTAGCAAAAAAATTGTTATCAGAATGTCTCTAGCTGGAAAGACATAAAACAACAGAACCAATGTACACAATCACAAAATTTGATTCAAGAAGAGAAAGGAAGAGCATTGAAACATAAGATAAAGATGTCAAGATAATTAGGGCAAAGTATATCTACATATCTCTTTCTTACACTTCTCCTTTTGTTGCAGAGGTGCCTGCTATAATGAAGTAACAAGTCATGTGCCATACAAAATTTGACAAGTTCATCAGTCCTTAACATTTTTTAAAGGTTTAGTTACTTCAGCAAACTCTGCAGTAAACCACTAGCTTCTGCAACTTATTTAAAGGCTTTCTAACATATAAGTCCGCCAATGTAAGCACTTTCCTCCTAGCTTTGTATTAGCACGTATATTTTTGTTAAGCAATTACAGCTGACTGTACTTGTGTGCAAAATGAGATGACAGGCATAAAACATGAAGCACATGTGAGAAAGGACACAGTTGCATGTATCAAAAAACAAAAAAATAACAGATAAATGTCAGGGGGTTTGCAAGATTGCCACAGTCCTCAGAGTGAATGAGAGCCAGAAGACAAAAGGAAACCAGAGAAGGGACTGGGAAAAGGTGGGACTGGGGGCAAAGGTACATGACTGGAGAAGCATCAGCAATGAGTATCCCTTGTACAAAAATCTGTATGGACTTAAGAGGACAGTGGCCACATGAACGTTTTACCACAAAAGAATGACCTACAACAGAGCCACATGGCTGCAGCTCTGCATCTCACAACTGCTCTCCTGCTCCAAAACACTCAATAAAACTTGTTCTAGGAAAAAGACAGACCTACCCAATTTGTTCACCTCAGAAATCCAAGCCACATCTATGAGAAAAATAACAGTATGTCTAACTGATGGAATTTTTGAATTTCCCACATTGTTTCTGGGATACAATATTTCACAGTAAGCCGACACTTTTCCAAGATTATAATGATTCTCACATTCTGCCCCCCCCACACACCCCCTTTTCTTTTAACAAAATATTGAATGTCTCAGCCAAGACATTCTTCTTCTTTCTTATTCCTAACATCTAGATATTTTTTAAAGCAAAGGCAGTAAATCAAGGCAGGCCTTGGGGAAAGTGGGACCTACAAAGATGGCTATATCAATCCTTCTCTGTTTTACAGATGTATAGCAAAATATAACTTATTTATTAGTGTGAACACAGTTAACCATAAACCACAATCAAGATTTATGCTGATTTCAAACAGGAGGCAGAAGGGCAGGGCAGTTCAGCAGAGATGCCTGACAAGCAAGTCCCAGGCCAGCTACTTGAGTTTCAAATTAGTCTTTTCACCTAAGATACTTTCAGCAAAATAAAATAGCTCACACTGACAATATTCAATTGCAAATGTTTTAATTTTTAACAAATATAAAAGCCTTCCAAGATGACATATTATCATAGGCCAGGCTCAAGGTGATAAAAGTATCAGTTACAAAGCTGCAAGATGAAAACAAACAAACAAACCAGAAATCTCCTTTTTAGTCACAACTGACCAAAGCTGTCTACGTCTTTGTTCAAAGTGATCCATCAGAAACAGACAACATCTCAGAGCAGTGATCACCGCTGACAAGGCAGACAGGTTCCCAAGGCAGCAGTTACACTCTCCAAATGTCTATTTCCCCATCCCCACTTCAGCCACCTCTACTGAAGGGAGCCTATCTCCTTTGCTATCAATTATAATCCACAAAAGAAATCTAACTGTACTTTCTGGGTTTAGTGTATCAATTAAAATTTGTCAGGTCTACATATATCAGTTGAATTCAGGAATTTCTCAGTATTTTCCCTGAGCAGGCAGTTGCAGGCTGTATCAGATGCTTCCCTTAAGTCTCTGTAAACATAATCCCAGGGCTTTCAGCTTATGTGACAGCTCTTCAATACCACTTCCCGTGGTGTAGAAATGGATGCTGTTTCAGTAAAGAGCACACTGATGCAAAACAGTATTAACTTGTGAAATCTGAGGTTTTCATGTTTACATGATTACACTCTTACATTATTTCCTCTTCTCTGTGACTTTCTAACTCAGTGACATCTACACATATAATTATCAGACCTGAAACACTCCTTGTTTACTCTCAATCCTAATTAATCAGTTATGAATACAGTAGCCTAACCTTACTGGCCACAATCAGGACACCTGACTTACAATTGTATTTAACTGTCCTCTACAACCATTATATTCTCATCTGCTGCAACTAAGGCCTTTTATCTGGGTGACAAGTCTTCAGGATTTATCTCTCACTCAGCGGTGGTTCAACACCCGTCAATAATCTCTAACATGTATTTCATTGAGAAGCTTACCTAGTTATTTGCAATTACTGAACCCATAAAAGACTTGGCTCTTTTTTTTTTCCAAATATTCTGTAGTTTTTCTTGAGCAACTACATTGCAATGAAAAACCTATACATCTGGGAGTAGAAAAAAAATGGTGTATAATTATTTATAAAATTGATGGAATCTTCAATGCATCATGAATTATATTATGCAATTGTGAATTAAAATAAAAACAAAAGTGTGAAATACTTAGTCAGAAAATGCTTGGAAGTTATGGAAAAGAGCAGTCTAAGAAGAGAAGTCATATAGTGCTGTAGCCAGGCAAGGTGAAAAATTATTTAGTGTTTTGTCAATTGCAATTGATACAAAAACTTGATTTCTATTTAAAAAATCTAAAACATTTATGAAGAAGGCAATGAGGAAAGTGACCTGATACATCTGACTAAACATTTAGGGTTTAGGCAAAACAAGGAAGCAAGCAGGCCAGCCTGTCCTAGAGATGTCTCTGATCCAGAGTGGTAAGTGATGAGAAAGTCTTTCCTCTCCGCCCATGCTTCATTCACCAGGAAGAACATTCAGCTACTAAGAATACTGCTGACCACAGAAACAATTTCTTCTTGTTTAAGCTTATTCATCAAGAAATACTTCAGGAAACCATTTTAGAAAGAGAGCTTCTTAACAGCATTGCTAAATACTTGCCTAAAGGTGAAAATGAAACCCTAGCTGAATGTTTGGCTGCATGGTCAAACTTCGCATCTGAGAAAATAACCTATCTTGGCCACAAAAAATGATACATATTGCTAATAAAAATAGCTTTTGGAAACTATTCAGTTTGCTTCCTTTGGGGATTTTTTACACTGCATGAGAAAAACACACAAGGATGTAAAAGCAACTTTCTTCTGTATCTTTTCATAACTTATCCTAGCAAATTTACATTTTTCCTCCTTTGTACTATCATAAATATGGCTTTTGTAAACCAAAAAAAAAAAAAGCTGACTCCTCCTTTTGCCTCTCTAGAAGTTAAATTGATCATTCTTAGACTTGCCCAGCTGTTGAAAGTTTCTTTGCGTTCCAGAAAACAATAAAATGTGATCAATGTTATTCTGCAAAAATCTCAGTAAAGATTCAGCTAAGATACACTAGAAATCCACGGAAAATCCACAGATTTCTTCAAACCCATCTATGCCAACCCTGGATGTTTCATATAATTTAAAAGTAGCTTTTGGCCTACTGGCAATAAACAAAAATATAAACAGAAAGAAAATTATAAAGAAGCTACTAAGTAGTCTTCAAAAGGCAACTATGACGGACTTATTCTCAGCTTATTCCCAAATATTCAATAAAATTTCTCATATTCTTTCAGTGTCCCCAAAGCTTAAACCACTTCTTAAAGAGGCAAAGTGTAAACAGAGTGAAATATGACTGAAAATCTGCATAAAGTTAACATTTCTGGTTCAGTAATCCTTGAGCCAAAATGTTGTAATTTGCAGTGAGTTATCAAAGATGGTTGTATAATAAATCTATTCGCTTGCTAGAAACAGTAGCTAGCACACATAAATTCTAAGAGGATGGGTGTATTTCTCTAAGAAATGAAAGCATTTTCACTAAACTTCTTGTAACATACCAAGCTATTCTTTCTTCTACATTCTTTGATTTCTTTCTGATAAAAACACACTGTAATCATCATGCCATATTATCTCTCTGTATATTATTTATAAATAAATAATTTTTTTCAAAACTGTTGATTTGGTTTTATTAATTCAGGTGGAACAATGAAGATGGAACTATGTCTCAGTTGAAGGTATAAGTGGTATTTTTCCTCATGCATGTCAGCGTTAAACTGAGCATTCTCAAGTAAATTTTATTTTCTTTTCATACAATATTCTTATCTCAATTCCATAGTTCCTTCTTTGATGTTGCTTTTTTCTCACAATAGTTTTATATATTTGACTAGCTAAATAAGCAAGCAAATAAAACCCCCACACATGCAAGCAAAACACTGGCAAAGCAGAAAAAAAAAATTCAAAAATTGTTTATAGTGGTTTACACTAACAGAACAGTGTGTTCCATGTTAGCTTTCAGAGCAGCAATCAAGTACCTAAGCACTAAATAGAATGAAAAAGCTTGTAATACCTTTTAGACAAAAAGTTGCTTGCTGTTCTACAGTGCAATTTCTGATTAAATTTCAAACATGGGTCACTTTTAAAATTAGCTTTCTTTTTAACAGACATTAAAACAAATTCCTATTTTAAGCATGAAAGAATTTTTTTTGTTTGCAATTAACATCTTTGAATCAATTAATCCTTTCTGTCTCATGTAATATAAATGAGATGATTATAAAAGTTATGAAAATATAAAAATGTCCAAATTGATATCCAAGAGTCCTTCAAACAGGCTGCAGTATTTCAATGAAAATTTTTCTCTGAGGATTAAGAATTGTTACAGAATTTTTCATCCAGCAATAGTCTTCTCCTCTACCATTAATGTTTGCTATTTGCTTCAAACACCTCTTTCCTCTTCTTTTTCTGTTACATCTTTCATGATGCAATACCTCTTTCCGCTGCAATTCTCTCTGACCACTAGCATCCCTAGAATTCTCTTCCATCCAACAGAAAGAAGCCTTTCATTCTCTCATTCTAGCCTCCTAGTTTCACTACAGCCAAATACTTCACACTTAAGACCAGCAAGTTCATATTTCTTCTCCACCAGCAATGGCATCCTCACAGCACAGAGAGATACAAATTTCAGAAGCAGCAATTCATCCATCTTGAAATCTTATCTGCATTACCCAGTTTTCCCGAAATGGCTCCATATTCCTCTCTCTCTTGCCTTTTCATCCACTACTACCTTCTCCTTCACCTTCATTCCTTGTCAATTCCACTATATTCCATGTGAGAATGCTACTTAAATTCCATCCTGAGTCTCAGGATTATTCCTGACAAATCCAACATGGGATGCTACCCCACCCTTACTGTCATCAGCATTGGGGAAAAAGTGTCTATTCTCTGTTCCTCTTCTTCACTGTTTTATGAAACCCAGTATCTCCTGCACACCATCTACATGTTGGGCTCCCTTCTTCACCGTTCCCTCTAGTACAAAATTGCCTTTCTGTTTCTCTGGCTATTCACTGATACTCAATCCCCTTGGTCACTGAACTTCTCACTCTACAGTGTAGTTTTACACACTCTACTCACAACCATGACTCCCAATATTATCATGCCATCAAATTGCCTTCCAAAAAACGGTACATCATTGTCCCTCTGCTGAACATCTCAGGTCACCTTGGCATCACTCAGTGGATGTTTAGCTGCCAATACAAATTCAACATGATAAAAGCTGTTCCTGATTTTCTTAAGTAGATACTATATCGTCTCAATTTCCCTGGAAGATCTTACCTCCTTTAACCATTCATTATAAGAAAAATGTTGTTATATGCATCCCAATGTGTCATCTCCTTTGTCACATATTGCAAAATACACTGTAATAAATCCAACCAATTAGCCACTGCCAGTATCATTATTTAATGTGTTTTCCCTTTTTGTTTCCTTGATAATGGTTCTTTGCTTTTAGAGGTCCATTTTTTGCCTCATTTTGTCTTTTTTAACAGCTGTATTTCACCAATGAATTAAATACCATCTTTCAATTACAGCAATTACAGATCTTTCATTTAATCTGCAAGCACATCTGTGTTTTTCTCAGAAAAAATAAAAGAAAACCAAAATCAAACCAAGGAAAACCACCACTCCTTTTTCTGCAACACATGAGGACACACAGTAAATTATTGGGTAAAAAATTACTAAAAATAAAATGGGGGGGGTGGGAGACACATAATAATCCAGTTTGCAAATTGCCTTGTTTTTGTTTGCTGGTGTAAACCTCTTACCAACTTGACACTAAAGGATTCATTTTCTGACACAGCCACCTTTGGTTAGGAAGGAAGTCAAAACTGAAATTTGTTTTACACATGCAGACAGACAGCACCACATATTACTGCAGCCCTATCCTGCCCTCCCACCTTGATGCAACAGCCAAGAAACCACACTGACCTCTCTGGAATACAGAAAACATTCCTACACCTCTGCCAACACCTACCCAAAACTTCAACACATCAAATATTGAAATCCAGCAGCCATTTTCGCATTTGTGATAAGCAACAAGCCAATGGCTTGCAATGCAATGCTTTCTGCTGACTGAAACTGGTGTCCATCCCTGTTTCTGAAAAATCACTCTGGCTCTTCAAGGCACTCTTGAATATATGCCAGTCCTCCTGTCACAAGGGCAGGGATGCACTAGCTGTCCTCCTTCTCCTTATGAGCCCTGGTGAAACAGCATCTGTAAAGGCCACACAGTGTGCTCAAATGGCCTCAGCAGGATGAAGTTTGTTTACAGGACTCTCCAGGTGAGACCACAGAAGTGCATAATGGTGAGGACAAAGAGCAGGCTAATGAGCCAGGATGCAGAAAAATGCACCAAATATAAAATAAAATTTTTAATGCTGATTATGGGTGACTCCTTTGAGCACAAAACAGTCACAAGCTAAATCTCCAAGTGATACATTTACACAGTGCAAAGTGAAATAGTAACCATACAGGAAATTTTTAAAAAATCCACATACTGCTGAATCTAAATGAAAATTACGTACGTTGAAATATCTAAGAATGGGTTGTTTAAATTACTGCTTAAAATGGCTATACACATTCAGAAAGTCTACTGAACTAGAATGTCCTTATAAGTCTCTTGACATACTTAGACACATTGTATATGTATTTACACATAATGTGTGAAACACATAGGTAGTCATATCCAACTCCAAGTCTAGTTCTCTATCTCATGAGAAATTTAGAAGTCGGTTTTAGGAAAGCAGCTGTTTCACGGATGTATCTGATTTCAGTCTGTATAGTATCACTGCAGTCATACATTAAATAAAACACAGCTGGACAATGCTCCACCTATTTCACCACTCTCTCTGCTAATTGTTTAGCACTAATATCTGTTGAAAACAAACTTTAGGAATAGTAAGATCATGAAAAAAAACCTTTATTTTAAAATATTTTGCACTGGGAGAAGTTTTGCTTACTTATGAAGGAAGCCACATATATATTAAATCAGGTTTTAATTATGAGATATATACCTAGAGCTGCAAGAAACCTGTTCACTGAAGCTGTCTTACAAAAAGTATGGTATTATTACAAATACTTATGATTGGTTTAATTCAGTACCTGCTGCCAAGATATGTTTTAGCTGTGCAGCTTATCTTCTCACTGATAATCATGAACACAAAAATAACTTGTTTGACTTATAATCTTATTACGAACTCTCTAGAAATGCCATTCAAATATTTTCAGTTAAAGTTAACAAGACTTACATTCTTCAGGAGTTGAGTACAGTCGCTAGTGTATTACGGCCAATTATTTAAACTGTATCCCCACAGAACTGCACCTTTTAATGGATGCAACCATGAATCAATTGTTCTTTCTGTAGAGAAAAGGTTGTTCTTTTTCAAACTTCCTGAGTTAAATGTATGTAACTCAATGATACATACAAAAGCTATGCCTCAACTTATAACTTATGTCCTGCAAACCTGTATGTTCCATGGCTCAGAAGCTATTTCCTACCTTTTTTGGTTTTAATTCACTTGTTCAAGCTGTAACAGCTTTCCTTTTGTTAAGCATTTTAAAATGTGGGAGTCTTTGGCATCTCTAATAAAATTAATTAATGATCAAGAGCTGTACAAAAAAAAGCTGCAGTTTTCATTGCTTTTAGGAAATTCACAGCATAATCCTCCTGTTTGTCTCCTCTCAAGAAATAGTGACCTACTATGAAGCACAGTGAGACACATCTGGAAGCAAAACTAGCTTCCTAATATACACATCAAGCACAACAGTCTTCATAATTTACAAATCCTATCAGACACTAGACCACTGAATTGTTCAGCTTGCTTAAGCAATGCATATACTACAGCATCTAAAGGCCATTTCTCTGATAAGCCAAACCACTCTGGAGTTAATTTCTTTTTAGTTCAGAATGTAGTATTTGTATTTTCTACTTTTTGCCCCTGCAAAAAAAGGAAAATTTTCACTAAAGTAACAAAGCAAGCTCAAGAAGGTTCTTTTATTTCTCTCCATTATTTTTATTATTTCATCTTTATATTTCTGTAACATTATTCATGTTATATTAATATTAATAGCACTACAATAATAATAAAGCCAATCATGTTGCTGTAATGCCTACTCTTCTCAAATTGTAATTTTGAAATTATTTCTGTAAGTTCTACTTTTAGTTTTCCAAATAATAAACCAAAGAGAGATATATAATCCTTGTGGGATAAGCCTTTTTCCTTAACCATACATGAATCCAAAGTGAAATCCTTTAACCTATTTTCCTTGGGGTGTGACAGACTTCGAGATTTAGAATTGCCTTTCATCACTATATTAGATAGTGCAAACATTTAGATAGTTCTTAACTATAAACTGTTTATTACATAAGAGAGAAATGCACTTAGAAATATAGCAGGGCACATTTTATGTCAGCATATGATTGTCAGATTCTTTACTGTGGCTGGCTTCAGGGTACAGATAGTGATGTACTGGCTAACCCAGACGTATACAAAAAGGAGTAATATATGAATCTGTTAATATTTGCTGCTGGCAAGCTTGTGTGTGATTTCCAGTTTCTGGAACAGAGGTCTGGCACACATACATATGGAATGAAAGGGTGGAATATTATGGATATGGAAAACTTACCTTAAGTTTGAAAGGGGAATATAGTATATTTGGATATCCTTCATCTTGTATTTACACAAGAAATTTCCAGATGTAGCCAGACTGCCCTCTTCAAAGCATGAAGCATGTTACATACTTGGGGGAAATTGGAAGATTTCCCTGATGTTTAGCTGTAGTAGTGATATTCAGCAAATTTAAGAACAGTCATTGTAAACTGTTTCTATTAAATATTGACATTTCACTGGAATATTTTTAATGCTGTGGAGATATCAATATAAACATTGAATTCTATACATAAAAAAATCATCCAAATAGACAAGTGAATATTCCATGGTGAAAAAAGAGGAATAAAACCTAGCTGGTTTGAAAAAAGCATAACTCTCTAAAGCTGTAATGGACAAAATGCCAATGAACAGGTAGAAACTGTATCTAAAAAGGCGTATGTACAGTAAAGCTTTCTAGCAGACAGACAGACATTTCAGGAATCAATTACTGAAAGGCATGTCTTTTGCATGTCAACACATGCAAAATGAATCCTGTAAATGTGCAAAGATTCAACAACGTCTTCCTGAAACATGGGTATAAATACCCTCAAAGGACCTTCCAATTAATGGGAAAGTATTTACAGCAAGTCTCAGATCTTACTAATAGTTTTGATTACTCTGTCTTGGCAGCATCAGCTGTAAAATCTCTCATGAACAGCAATATAAAGTTTGAAAAAAAATTCTAAATAAGATCTGGACTTAGATTCCATTCCAAAAAACCAAAAACAAACAAACGAACAAAAAAAACCCACCAGGAAGTTTTTCATATAAAAACTTTTCATTATCTAAATCTGTGTCCTTAGTTGTACAGTATTTTTTCAAAATGGCTTCAGTACTTGCAAAACTTTTTGCCTCTAAAAACTCTATCTTAAAACTTCCAACAGCATACCACAAAACTAAAGCTCACAGAAACCCTTTCAAAGCAAACCATCACTAAATATAGAAATGTATTTATCTTACATCTATAAATCATGCAATTATTTGGAAAATACTTTTAACATGACTATTTGTAATTAAAATGTACAGAGCTTAGATCTGTTTAATTTCAGGGCATACTGTGACATTTCGCTTTACTTCCCCTTATATTTTGAGGATAGGGTGGCTTAAGGGCGTGTTGAAAAGAAGTTATTGGGACTACCACTTGATAACACCACATTCGGGAATATTTATCTGAGCAGTACATTATTACAGTGTTGAATGTCAATATTATTGAGAATTTTATGTTCTGCAAGTCCACTTTGAGCTTTAGCTAAGCAAGTTAAACTCATCAAAATACATAAATTATTCTAGCAATTTAAAATCAGTGTAAGGTTTTAAAACCATGAGAAAAGAAAATGCTAGCAAAGCAGTAATTCAGCTGTACTGTATCAAATGCTCACTTTTGAGCTGGAGAACAGAGTTAAACCTATGGCTAAGCCTTTTATGAAACAAGTAAAAAAATATAGGTTAATCGCTCACTATAAAAGCATTTCCAGGAGCACTGAATCAATTTGCTTAATGAGAATTATGCTGAAAATCATAGAACATTGTATCTTTCATGTTCAGATTTGCACTATATAAAAAATAAACCTATTACAGATGTAAAAGATAAACATATTACAGAGGTATTTGTCCAAACTAATGCTTTAATACTTATAGTGCAGCCAGTAGACACGTAAAAGCTTATAAAAACTACTCAAAGTTTATAACCAAATTTAACATAGCTATGAAAAAAAATCAGACAAGATTTTGAGTGTACAAGCTGTTTTCTCAAAGGTGCTTAAAATACATGACCATTTCTCTTACAAACTCTCCCCAACAGCCTTATTAATATCTTTGTATCACAGTTGCAATGATATACCATAAAATAAGTGATGTGTGAAATTGTGAAACATGATTCAGCCTGTCATACACCGAGAAGTTGTTTATGCAGTCCTGTGCTGAACACACCCAGGAAAAGCTGGAGGAAAAAATTCACATAACAGGTAGCCTCATCAGGTGGTTTGAAAGATTACGAAAGGCTAATTAAGTCTAGCTTTTTTACTCAAAAAATGTCTATTTGTAACTA
The DNA here is from genome assembly GCA_013398405.1 of Pheucticus melanocephalus. Taxonomy (NCBI): domain Eukaryota; kingdom Metazoa; phylum Chordata; class Aves; order Passeriformes; family Cardinalidae; genus Pheucticus; species Pheucticus melanocephalus. The sequence continues at coordinate 1,287,553 of VZSJ01000400.1, read as the reverse complement.
ATGAAAAACACCTCAAGACAATCCTGCTTATTGTGGAAAATGAGGGGAGATCTTCCGTTCATTGAAGAGATTTCAATTTTAACCCATAATATACTTCAAAAATTACTTCATTCTTTTCCTATCTCTATGAATGAGATACTCATATTCCTGGACAGAAATATCAGGCACACAAAGGTTTACCGAAGGCAAGACACTCTACATTTTGACACTAAAGACTGACTCTGTGGATCAGTTTGTTCAGGAATATATACTACTACAGGATTGCAAAAAGCTCTGAACAGGCAAGTCCAGGCAAGATGAAGAATTCAAACTCACTTGAACTGCAGGTAAACCTAGTGCTTTTACTGCACTGCCCTGTGAACCAATAATTTTTGAGGCCCTGTCTTATTTTGACCACTAATTCTCTTCAAATCTCCATATTTGCCAGACACTTTTCTCAATGTCTCAGACCATTTCAATTGAGAGTGTTCTAATATGTTGTGTTATAATTGACTATTTCACACTGTTGTTTCCACTATTCATTCAAAGTTTGAAGGAAGTTATTTTTTACGTCCTTTGAAGCTGTTATTTTAAGCCAAGTTGACAGCGTTCATAATATTTCAAATAGGCTGACAGATTGCTCTGCTAATGTGCACTGTAAATGCACATGTACGTGAACCTCAAAGAAAAAACATGCACTGACAAAATAACATACGTGAGAAAATAACACAGATTTATGATAAAACAAAAAAATCCTCTGAGGCAAGTGATTATAATGGATCATGATCCTGCTTAGAAAGTTTGGAAAAAGGCAAGGCAGAGCCAGAATGCATTTGGCTAACTTCAGCATTAGCAAGTTACCAATGTCAGTTTGAAGGAAGAAAAAAATCTTCCTCCAGAAGTTCCAAAAGTGTTTTTACTCTCACTGCATACAGCTGGGAGATTTGGAATCATACCAAAATAAGTGTGGAAGTAAAAAACTGAATGAAACATTCATGGTGTTCATTACTAGTCAGAAGTGAGTTGATCACACACCAAAATCTCTCCCTAGGTACAGCAACATAATTTAAATCTAAGAAAAAAAAAAGCAGATACTGAGATGGTTCAAAGGGGCTTCGAAAAAAACAACTAACTGATGAAGATAACTTACAACAAACAGCTACTTTAACTTCACAGAAGGATGGATAAAATATGACATAGAGATCTTGTCTTCCTCTAAATTAAAAATCAAAAATTATTTAAACACATCATTCCAGACCAAGTTCTACACTGTGGAGCACGGTAGAACACAGGCGATGCGTCTGTGGTGTGAAGCAGAGAATAAAAAAACCCTATAGCAGCAGTCAGAAACTATGACTACAGTAGCAAAGGAGATTTGTGGGGTAGCTTCTGTCTTGCAAAGTGGTACACTGATGGCTTCCCACCAACACTGCTCAATTGTGCCTGCTCCTAAGAATGAGTGCCCCTTTTGCTCTTGGAAAGTGTATCATCAGACCCCCTCTGTCCTATTGGGATACTCCTTTCTGCCTTGGAACTGCTGCTTCATATTTTAATAGGACAAGGGGCAATATGCAGGAACTGATGAACAGGAAGTTCTACCTGAACATGAGGAGGAACTTTTTTTACTGTGCAGGAACAGGTTGCCCAGAGAGGCTGTGGAGTCTCCCCCACCGGAGATATCCAAGAATGATCTGGACACAATCCTGTGCTACATGCTCTGGGGTGGTCCTGCTGGGATGGGCAGAGGGGTTGGACCACATGACCCACAGCGGTCTTTCCAACCTGACCCATCCTGTGATTCTGTGCTGTGCTGATGAGCCTTTTTCCGTGGAAAAGAAGGGACTTTACATTTTCACTGGACTTCCCATCTAGTAGGTCTGTGTTTGACAATAGTGCACTCAACTCAAAAATAAATGCATCTAAAAATCTTCACAGATGACCAGACAACAGGCACTATGGGTGTGTATCTACTGTGAGCCGTAATATGTGGATGGACAATCCTCATGGATTTCATTTGTGCTGTTACTGTCATATGCAGGAGCAGCGGTTTAGGCACACAAAATCAGGGTTGAAGTATCATTTGCATTCTTGCACAAAGGCAAAATCAAATTCAGACAGTCACAACAGGCCTTTATTGGGTCACCTGTTCATGACAGTATGGTCAAATAAGCAACAATCAATTTTAAACACCTTCCTGAATCTCTCCTTCCAGCTGCATGTGGACCAAGCACACAGCATAAATAGGGATGCCAGAATTATTCCAAACTGATTAAGAATAAGAAAATATGGCAACTATTTTCTGCTTTCAAACACTAGTGAATTTTGCTACTGACTCAATAAAGCCTTGTCAAGATAAACACACTCTCTTAATTTTGACTTGAAAGCCAAGTGTACTGTAGCACAGCAAAATCTGTACACATATATGGCTCTACATTTGATTTAACAGAACCAAATGACATTTGCTGGATGGGAATTACAGCTTTCTGTTCAAAAATCAAAGTTAACATTTCTAATATATATTTCTTCAAGAAGTTTAACCCTCATACCTCTCTCCTCCACAGCTTTACCCACTTTCCTGTGTCATACACAATTTGTACCCCAAAAACTACAGAAAAATTGTATAAATTAGAATTTTCTTGTTTGCCTTTGCAAGCATCTCTGTATCCTGCTAGGACAGTAAGTACTTTCACCATTCCACTGCAGGAGTCAGTCTCATCCTCTTCTTTCTAACTGTTGTGTTGAACACATGGTCCCTGTGAAAATTTTTTTCTTGTCCTTTCCCCATGCCCAAACATAAGACGAAGGCTTTTTCTAATTGTTTAAGCACGATGCCTTTTGAAACACTTGATTCTAGCTACACACAGGGATCTCCAGAGGACACCAGCAGTCTTAGGTGAGAATTCCAGTAAAAATCCAATTTACCTGCTCCTTTACCTAAAAATCGTGCACACTTCTTAATGAAATCAACAAAGCAAAGACAAAAATTCTTTAGACATTAAAAATACAAACCCAGGAACACCATGAACTTAACTTTCACAAGAAAATCACTTTAGTCTTGCCTTGTTATACAGGGGTCACCCATTGTAAATTGCACAAGATGCACAGGATATATCTTTAAATTACTCATAATCACCTTAAACTGCACTCAATCAGCATTGCAATATGTCATCTTACAGACACAGGAAAGTTCAAAAGGAAAAGCACATGAAAAAGCAGACTACCAAGAGTACTATTGTTAAAATTACACCAGAAAGCTTAATATTTCAATACTGTATATGTTAAAATAAACAACATACACAGGTGATGAAAGCCAGTCTCTGAAAAATTTATTATTCTGTTAGAACAAGTTTACACTTAGGATGAATTCTCAAGCTTCATGCCATTAGGAAGTTTTACTAGGTTTATAGTGGAAATAAAAACAGAAATAAAAATAGATTACAATCCCAAAATACAGGCTGTACTTTAAGTATTATCCACAGGCTTTCTTTTCCTTTTAAATCTATACATTTCCTCCTGCCTCCAGCAATCAGATCTTTTAAAATCTTTGTAAAAAGCTGCCCAGATTGTCTGTTTTCCTTTTCAAAATCAAATATTTTGAAATATGAAGCTGAACAGACTGTAACCTGTACTAGCTCAGTTTTACTTCCACAAAGCCATCCTACTGGAGTTGTACAGCTTTCAGAGATTTATGACACCAGTTTCACAATGCTGCTCTTCTTGCCTCATTCACTCTGTATTCTCATTTTGACTTAAAAAAAAAAATTTGACCCTATTTCCATTTTCTCCTCCAATGCATGCCATTGGTACTTATCCCACTGAATCTTCTTCACATAAGATGGGCATAAAAAGGGGATATGGATGATTTACTAGGATGATTATTTTTCAAAGCAGTAAAGCTTAGGCTGGTGAATTTGCACTTGACATTGCATAATTAAACTCTTGGAACTGGACTGGTTTGTAAGCTATACTACCCAAACAACCAGCAAGCACTGAATGCTCTAAACTTCAAATTATAAAGCAGTAGCAAGAATTATACTTGTCAGTTCAAGTCATAACTACTGGAAATTGATTGTTTCATTCAATATGAACAGAAATATTTCGTAATTTTGGTAAATTTGAAATAGCGTTCATTCTAACTCTTTCTGACCACAATGCATTTACATAAATGGTTCCAATTTGCCTCAGTGTTAATTTTTACACATTAGACAATATAACAACATTTGCCATTTAATGTGCAGCATTGGCCATATCCTCACCCACTTGGATGCTATTTTTCTCTACCTATTATATGGATTAAGGAATGATTTCAGCATCAAGTTTTAAGAGTTACTCCTCAATACATTCAAAAAATCAAATAAATTATATAACAACAGAAAATTACAGCTTTTTCACAAAGCATTCCATCTTAAATGAATAATAATCTAGATACAGATATGTGGTCTTTTTTCCTTTTTTTTTTAACACAGATCGTCAAGAATTTTCCCAAACTTTGGACTTAGTAGCAGCACACTTAATGATCAGTTGTGGAAAAGCAGAAGAAATATTAAGTCACGCTTATAAATTATTTGGTTTTCAGGACAGAGGGGTGAGGAGGGGAAGTAAATAAAAATATGGAAGTGCCAAAATTGATTTTTTCTGCTTCAACACTCACATTCGAAATAATAGAAGCATATATTGTTATCAAATACTGGACTTACACTCATATTCCTGTCCCAGATCTGGATAGAGCCATCTTGACAGCCAGCTGCAATAAGTTTCCCATCTCTGCTGTATGTGCAAGTTGTAGGAATCACTCGTTTACCTTGAACTGATCGTGGCTTAAATACACTTTTGTGCTTTTTTTCATTGTTAACATCCCAAGTCCTCACAGTTCTGAAAAAAATAGTTGAAATAAACAGCTGTTTTAGATAATGTTAATATATATAAAATAATTCTTCTTGTGATAAAACCAAACAGCTTTTTCAGCACAGATGGCATATAATATTGTTCAAATTAAGCTGCAATGGCAAAATAGCATTTAAGTTATGAGGACAGCTTTTCAGATAAGAAACATCATGTTCACTAAGTAAAAAAATCCAAAATCAAAACACTTTTCCCCAAAACTCTCATGTCATTAAGTACATCAATGATTTGGAATTTGGAAGATAACAAAAAGTTAATACACAGGTACTACATCATCTCCACTACCACTGGAAGTCAGGAGGAGGAAGTATTCAGTCCTCTACAAAGAATTAATACTTCAGGAAATAGGCATGAATGCTTATACAAATTCATAACTTAACTATTCGGACATAACAACAACTGAATATTCTGCTTTTAACTGGCTGGTTATTCTTCACACTTTACTTCTAAAAGGCATTTTAAACATTAATTGTAATATTATTGTAGTTCTCTTCCACTAATCCTGAAGGTGTTAAGAGTTCTGTTACAAAAATGTTCTTCAAATATTTTAGAAAGACTAATTTATTGTTTTTTCAGGTTGAGATTTTCCCACATTATTAGCAAAACAAATACATCCTTTCTCTTTTTAAAGGAAAATGAGCATCTGCCTGGATCTTCACTGTTCCTTAGATACAGAAAAACATCCAAATGAGAGAGAACTAAAACACTAGATACAGGTGGACCCTTTAAACTGTCTTAGATACAAATGTTTTCTGTCCATTTAATATGTTGAGGTCTTTCCACATAAAAATTCAAACCTCTTCTGGCATCTAATGCAGAGAAGATTTTCAGAATTTGGCAAAGGAAGGAAGATCACTCATTTAGAAAGAAAAAGTCTCAAGGTTCTCAAGACAACCTCATTTGTTTAGACTATACAAACACTGCCTATGACCCAACAGCACATAATTCACTGGTCTCTAGCAAAGCAAATACAACTTTAACAGAGGCTGCCATTTCTCCAGAATGAGACAAGATACCACAGAACAACATTAGGAACTTCCAGCAGAGGTACAGGACCAGACAGGCCACAGAGCTGACACATAAATAATCCTAGAACAAAATAGACAAGAAAATGAGCTAGAAATACCTCAGAGATGTTACAATCAACTGTATGTTTAACGACAGTAATGAGGAATCAGTAACTGTAAGTTAGATTGAATAAGTAGAATTAATCTTCAGTTTTCCATAATAAAGTCAAGGTTAGTTTCATTTCTTAAAAGTCTTCAAATCTCTTATGTGTAAGGCATCACTTCACTGCTGTACTTGGAGCTCAAGTGTTCTGACAATTAGTTTGGATTTGAGATTTTGGCAGGTTTGTTGTTTGATGGTTTTAACTATTATTTTTATTTTAAATTACACATTATATTGAAATTATGATTAGGTTTATTAGAAGATCTTCAGATGTTGCTTTCATCCTCAATCATTATATGATTCTGACATTCCCTTTTTCATCTTCTTGTGTGGTCAATAACCATCTCAGTCTCCTGCCTTTCATTCACACTTTCTCCCACTGTAATATTTGCTCAAAACTTGAGTCTTTTCCATTCCCCTTCTTTCATAATACTCAATCCCTCCAAAATCTCATTTGAATGTTCTGCACCTTCAGCTTCATTTCTTCCTTCAGTGATGACCATCTCCTACTGAATAGCTCTGTCCTCTCTTACAGTGCAAGTTCCCAAGGACTGCACATCCCTTCTCAGGAGGTGAATCTGGTAACACAGTTATGTGCAGGGAACTTCAGAGCCCGTTCATTCCAGATGCCTCACAGCATCTCAGATATAATTCCACAAACAATCTCTTGAGAATCCTTCACTGTCCTAATTCTTTATTTCCGCTGGCATGGAATGACTTTTTTAAACCCTGCAGTTTCCTCTTGTAAGGGCTCAATGTCCTGTCAAAACCTCAAAAATTGGCTACATTAAGAGCATATTCAAACCTTTTTATGATTTTACATTTCCACTGTAAAGGAAGAAGAAGCACTTGTATACTCTCATTCCTTATAAAATACATTAAAAGAAGTATGAGCCCTAAATCAGCTGTAACATCAGCAGGTCAGTTGAAAAATCCAGATTTTCTGAATTGCTGCTTCCACTGCAGACATTTGGCCATATTCCCACACATATGAGTTACATGGCCTGTCAAAAATGCTCACATAGCCTACAGTATATATTTAATATTCCCTGAACGCTTTCTTAATGTCCCCACACTGAGCATGTTTTTGCTGTTGCCTTGCTGCTACTGCATCTAATGAAAAAAAAATGTATACTAAAGTAAATATCTTGTAAGAAACTAACTATATGTTATTTGTAACCATAGTTACAAATTTGTCAGTCACTCCCAGAGAGCCTTAATTCTTGAGCTAAGACTGAGTTCTTTAATAAAGAAGTTAAAAGATCTTATTTCACATAAGATCTCTTAAGTATTTTTATTCTTTATGGAAATATTTCCTATTTTTAAATGGACATGATATTGCAAACACATCTTATAATATTATGTGCAAAAATTCAGCTTAGCATGGTTTCTGACTGAATCACCACCAACTGAAACACCAGGAGTCATCTGTAAACTATGTATGTGTTTTATATTTTCCTTCAGACCAGTGAGAGACTAGAAGCAGGGATCACTGAAGGACCTTGGGAACATACCTTCACTGGAAAGAAAGGAGGTTTAGGCTGGACATTGGGAAGAATTTCTTTACAGGAAGGGTGATTAGACACTGGAATGGGCTGCCCATGGAGGTGGTAGAGTCACATCCTTGGAAGTGTTTAAGGAAAGACTGCACATAGCACTAAGTGTTAAAGGGAAGACTGCACATGGCACTGAGTACCATGGTCTGGTTGACCATGGTGGGTCACAGGCTGGAATGAATCCCAGAGGCCTTTTCCAACCTAACTGATTCTTTGTCTGTCTATGCCCAGCCATGGCACTCACAGCCCAGAGAGTCAAACGTGTCCTGGGCTCCATCCAGAGCCCCATGGGCAGCAGGGGAGGGAGGGGATTCTGCCCCTCTGCTCTGCTCTGCTGAGACCCACCTGGAGCACTGCATGCAGCATAAAAAGGACAGGGACCTGCCGAAGCAAGTCCAGAGGAGGAAACAAAGAGCATCAGGAGGCTGGAACACAACTCCTATGAGGACAGAATGAGAGATGGGTTTGCTCTGACAGGAAAAAAAGAAGGCTCTTGGGATACCAAAAGCAATTGCAAGTGCTAAAAAAGGGGCTTGTAAAAAAGATGGAAAGTGATTTTTACACAAGCAGATTGCGATAGCAAAAGGGGGAACAGTTTAAACTAAAGGAGGAGAGATTTAGGATCAATATTAGGGACGAATCCTTTACTGTGACAATGTGAGGCTCTGGCACAGGTTGCTCAGAGAAGTTGCAGATGTCACATCCCTAGAAGTCTTCAAGATCTGGCTGGACAAGAATCTGAGAAATCTGGTCTAGTGGGCAGCATCCCTGACCCTGGCTGGAAGAGAGGAGACTTTGGAATCAGATGACCTCTAATGTTTCTTCCAACCCAGCCCGTTCTGTGGTACAGTGACTAACATCTAACTCCTCCCATTCTAGCTAGAAGGAAAGGAGATAAAAAAGGAAAAGAAGCATAGAAACCCAAATACTTTACCTTCAGGTAATATTGTCTTTAAATTGGCAATTATGGCAAAAATATATGAACTGCCTCTATATATTCTCTCCCCTTCTGACCCTCAATCATCATACCACATAACAGTCAACTCAGGGTACATTATGTAATTATGACTCTGGGGTTATTTTTCTGCAATATTTTGTACCATTTAATGATTTCCTCTTCCTCAGACATAATGAAAAAATAAATAAATGAGATTGCATTACAGAAGTTCTATTTTCACTTCCTAAGTTCTTTGAGCTCAGTCTGTTGTCTGTGTTGAAATGAGTGAAAAACTTTTACCCCTGCATTAATCAGATAATTTCCAGGGTACACATTTTGTTAAAAAACCCTTCTTCTAAGAGTATCTCCTCAGAAGTAAAAAAGTGGGAGATGAAACAATAACACTGCTTTGTGCTCTATGTTGCACCACTTAGCAGAAGTATAACATTAATATTTATCTGTTGATAGGCAGAACCAAGATATTTTTGAACTCCAGTGAAAACAAAAGCATTTCCTGAATGCGTCTTTTTTTCCACCTGAAAACAAACTTTAATGAAAATTTGTTCTTTAGTAAACACTAGACAGAGGGATTTAAAAAAATAAACCATACTTCTAACATATACTGTTGTTTGCTCATTACATCAAGTTTTAATATATTCATCCCATCAACATTTATGTATTCCTTTTCAATTCAAATACCCATGAAAAAGGCTTCACATACAAATGTTTAAATTTAACTTCTTAAATGATGGATTCCACATCTGCAAAACAGATTTTGCAGAAGTGATTTTGTAAAGTTCTTATATTTGCCAAGAGCGATTCAAAGCAACTTAGAAAAGGAGGGGAATGTTCTTTTGGAAAGGTATGTGGGTATTCATGACCACTGAGAAGTTAACTGACATACAGTAAACAACTAATTTAATTACTGAGGCTGAAGGGGAGGTTTTGGCAGGATTTTCTCCCCCAAAATATTTTTTGTCTCTTGTTCCCCGTTTTTCTCAAGTTCTTATATGTTATTACTAGATTAAAATATCTAGTAAAATTAATTATTGGCAATGCTGCTGCATTACACAAATTATTATAGCTATGTAGCTGCATTTCCCAGACTGCAAGCACAGAAAATTTCTCTGTCATGAGTCAGCTAGACACGGCCCTAATACAATCTGTTGAAATTCAAGAAATGAACAAATGTTAACTTCAAAAGCCAGACCTGCCAAATTCCGCTAAGCTTTTTCGTCTGTCCCATCTCCTCTGCTCCTACTGGACTGGAAAACTCTATTCCACAATGTTGAATGTTATTGGAATTTAATATGTTAAGTCTTCTCTGAATAATGAAGTCTACTCTTATCACTTGAAATACAAAAGAAGCAGAGTATGTTATTGTTAAAATGTATTGTTAAAAGTACAGAACAGCCTTAATGTTGTACATCTAATAACCTAATTATAGTGTTCACCTTTGCAATGTATTGTAGTGCCTACCCATGTAATACAAGGTGGCAAAACTTAACATACTCCAAAATCATCATACAAATATGGTGGCAATGGAATTGATCATGCCACCATACATGTGCAAGATGACCAAGTCATCAGTGATAGAAAACACATTTTTAAAGTGTTAAATTAAGACTCTTTATAAACAAAAAAAGCAACTGATCTTGCAGTAAGGGCTTCTCTAAATCTCTTTTATCACATAAAACAAATATATGTACATGGGAATGGAATTAAGAAACTTATTAATACAGTGGAAAATTGCCTAAAGTAGAAAATGTAAAGAGGTTGATTAAGAAATAGCTGCAAAGTTCTGTTAAGATGTACTTCATGCATATGGAAGTGCATCATTATGTCAGCAGGAAAACTTTCATTATTGAGTTCTTTTTGCCCTCTTTCAGCAGAAGTAAGTTGTAGTCTTCTTCTGTTGAGCACATGGGACCCAAGGAAGGTTGAGTCACCTGCTAGACAATGAAAGAATTTGTACACATAAATGGATGCAGAAATCCAGAGAAACTTTCCATTCTTGTTTGGCAGAAAAACTTCTAAATAAGATACCTACTTCTAGCATTTGAACAGAATTAAAATAATTTGAACCAGAATACAAGGAAAGTCACATCCAACATATGTAAAATCATAATTATGGAAGGAACTGCCAAAAATATATAGACAACTTAGTAATTTATAACAGCTCTACTTTTCTGTCATTTAAATCAACTCAGAATGTAAAAAGTTGTAGAGAAACATTTAACAGAGTAAAGAAAATGTATGTGATACACAGCAAAGGAGCTAAGCAACTACGAAACCAATTTTTCTATATTTTCAAAAAAACTGATAGGTTTTTTTTGACAGGAGAAATTACCATCATTTGTACATACAAAGTACATCATTTGTATGCACAAGAGCAGCTGAGTCTTAATTACTGGGGTGGAGTAAATTAAAACCTATAACAATGAATGGGAAATAATCCCATTCTCCAGTGTGAAGGAACCAAAAAGCAACCAACTAAAAATTAAAACAACATATAAGTGTGTCTGAGAGAGCATGGAGAGAAGGTGTTCTGAATTATTAAGGAAAAATCCTGCTGGTGCCCAATATATGCAATATTTTAGGAAAATTAAATTAGAAAAGGAGACAGAGAAGAACTGGAGGAACGTTAGCTCAGCTAAGAAATCAGAAGCAATGGAGAGCTGTGCAGTATGTTCATGGAAGGAAAACGGCAGCAGCAAATACTATTGAGTTATGACATACAAAAAGGCACTCTTAAGGTTAAAAATTCAAGAGTAGAAACAAATTTCCTGGAAACAAGTAAGCAAATAACATAATATAAATCTTCAACTTTTTTTAATCATCAGACCCTGTACAAAAAGTGGTATCATATTTGCATATGGATTACTTATCTATTTCATCTGTTCCTTTCTACACTTCTCCAAAGTGATGGAAAATACATCCTTTGGAATTTTGCACAAATTTTTTTTAAGTACTTCACTCAAAACCTGAAGACTTCCTCAAAGTATCTACAGATCAGTTCATCAAAATGACCAATTCAAATGTTCAGTCATCCTCAAAGATTACAGCAGACATATTTTGCATATCATATTGGCAGAAAGAAGGAGTGACAAAATACTACACCGTAAAAACCCAATTCTACATTTTAAATGTTGCCATTTCTTAACCATCACCAACAGCTGTTAAGTCAAAGCTCAAGAAAGAGCATCAAGTCACACAAATGGAAATATTTCAGAATGGATCTTAAAAAAATTCCAAGTTTCTGCTCTATACTGTCTTCCACCTTCATTGTGAATTTCTCACTGAATTCCTAAAGTAAAATTCAGATAAATACCTTGCTATACCCAGTCTTCGAAGATTCTGAATGCTTTAATTCAAAACAGTAAGTTTCATCTGGGACCTAAAAGTTTCACAATAATTTGTTTTTCTTTATAAAAATTCTAAGCCACAATTTGCTTTGAATGTAATTGCTACCTTGGAAGATAGTATAATTTATTAATACACAAATCATATATAGGGAAAGGTCAAGATCAAAAAGAAAGTAAATGATGGAAATTTTTCAATAAAAAGAAAAGAACAACAATACTACATGTCTATTCCATTAATGGCTAATAGTAAGTTCCGACACAGTTACCAATGCTCACAGCAGAACTTTCCTCAAATCAAAATAAATACTCTGAAAATAAATAAAACAAAAGGTTTTGTGGAAGAAACTTTATAACCTCAGAAGAAAACACAAAAATAGCTACTATGGGAAAGAATACACAAGTAGAATGAAAGGCTGAAAAGGGATAATAAAAAGTGAAAATTGTGTAAAACTAAAAAAAAAACAATTAAGATGACTGCTGGACAGAAACCAGTACTCCAGAGTATGCAGGGCTTGTGATACCAGTAAGAATACTCACTTCTAAGCAAGGAAGATTAATATTCAACATACATTATATATTCAGGGCTGCCTAGAATACAGAAAATAGAAGAAATCTAAAAGCATTGATTACATTCTGAAGACAAGATAATTGTTAGGGGTAGAGGCGGAAATGGGACAAACATCCCTTCCCCATCTCACCAAACCAAACCAACAGCTTTAAGAACATATGCACAAGAATAAAATACATGGTATGATTATTATTGAGAGGACATATTACTGAGAGAATACTGTACTTAAATAGAGTCAAATTCTGTAGAAGACGGAGGCAAATGACTGAGGTATTAAAAAACAAAAAAAAACTCCAAAAAGACCACCAAATTAAAAAACCCCAGTCTAAAAACCAACACACAAACATGCTCCAGAGGGCTGTTTAAAATCCTAAAAGAGTGACACAGAAAAAGATCCCTTCAGCCTAAGAAAATGGTCTCCAAATTAAAGTCATATACTGTACTGAAAACAAAGGCTGCAGTGCTAATACTGTGATTAAAAATAATTCTTTTAGGAGTTTTAGTCTGTATTGTTGTGATGGATTCTTCTCAAATAATTTTTTCTCAAGATTAACTCCTGGATTCAGTCTGTTTGCCTCCCTTCCAATGGCCAATATACAGGCAAAAAACTGAACATGATTATTATGCCTGTGTATAATAAGCCTTTCTCCCTTATTATTTCATTAAATATTAAACTATTTTTCCTTTCATATTTCCCTGAAACATTGACTGTATTTGATTGCGACAGTGGTAAATATTTGGGCAGCTAAACTGCACTAAGAGAAAAAAGTCTTGCTGGTTTTGAATTACCTTCTCACTGGGACTGCTAATTTGCTTTGTTTCTTGTTGATGATGTCTTCACATACAAATGTGACTGAAGAAAAAGGTGTTTATCTTTGCATCAACCATTAAGAAGGCAATAGTTTCTTCAGTTCAAAACAGCAAGGTACCTAAAAGCAAGTCTTCAGAAAACAGGGCACTGACTAGGTTAGAGAACTATCCCCTGCAGATATTTCCTTCAAATGAGTAAGAGATTCAGTGATTTTAATGAAGGATACTGAGTATTGTACAAGTCAATATGCTTTTGACTTGATAGCAATTCAAAGTCTATGTTCATGCTGTGCTATTTAAAAAACCTGAGCACCAGTATTTTCCTGAGACTGTATAGCACTTTACGCATAAGAAGTCCTTCATTTACTATTCCAGCAATATCTAACATCAATATTATTATTTCTATATGGAATAATAGATAAATTACAGATATTATGTGACTCAATTCTGAAAGTTGTGACAGTAAAAGCAGATACAATTTTATGTCATTTTCCAAATGGGGCAAGCAAGCATCTTGAATGAACTGAGAACTCATCATCCACTTAGGAAAGATAAAGTGGGATGCAATCAATCTCCCTAGGGGGTACATCTGATTAAGACCAAAGGGGAAGACTTCTGGTAAAGAAAATCTTGACAGTTCAAGTTACTGTCACCTGCATGAATTGAAATGACTCAAGAGCAGTCTTGCATGATACTGCAAAAGGAGGAGGGGTTAATCACTAGGAAAACAGGATGCTTTCTAAAGAGCTGATTAGTCACGGCTATAAAATAGCTTAGCCTCACTTAGATCTCAAGTTTTTTTTCACTCCATTAAATAACTTAAATTAGAACTAGCACTCAGCTGAACTCTTAATTACACCAGTGAAAAATCAACTGAAATTTAACAGTCAGGATTGAAAAGCTCGCTGAGACAACACCTCAGCTGACCCTACATGCATTAGTTTTAACTACTTTTTGCTGTCATCTTAGATCTCACTCAAGACACTTTTCTGCAGGTCCATTAGCAATGAACTGCAATCTAATGAAGGTAAGTAACAGGGAGCAAACTGTAAGCCTTAAATGTATTTTGGTTTCTGAAGTTACAGAATCTGCTCTACACAATACAAAGTTTGACTCGGCTGCACAGATTAACTCTGCAGCTTGCGCTATAGAAAATTTTAAACATGAGTTTTACTTTTTATGTATGAAGTACCAATCTTCATACATTGCACAGTGTAGTCACATAAAAGCTTATGACCTACTTATAAAGACCAGGATAAACTGCAGCACATAAGCTAAATGTAAATTTAGGTATTTGTATTTAGATTTTCCAGAATATCCACCAAAGTCTAAGACACTTCCCTCATCCCCACAGGAATTCAGAAGGTAAAAAGCATCTCTTCAAGAAAAGAAATGACAATTCTTAGCCTCAGAACTCCAGAGAGTCACGATACAGTCACAATTCTGTCTGATTAACCACATGGGACATTTTTTCATATATCATCATTATGGTCCGCTCATATCATAATACTTACACTACTGAGGAAGCCCCTGTGCTCTTTTCTTACTTTTGTGTGAAGTTAAAAGTTTAAAGCAGTAGATTAGTAGATAAAATAGTATTAAAATTTTATGACTTTCAGGGATAAACACTAAGGGACTCCCTTATTAATTATATTCTCCATATGCAGGAAAATGGTGAGGATTTTGCTGAGTTTAAAATGTGTAGGATTAAAAATAGGAAAGGCAGAACATAAATAACTAAGAAAATGCTTCTAACAATCTGATTTTTCTTTCAAATAAAAAAAAACAGCAGAGAAGTGACTTGTTTCATAGCTTAATTTGATAAAAATATCAACTAGCCCTAGAGTTAGAAGTTACTTCCAGTCCTCTAGTCTTCTGTTTGCTTGAAGCCCTGAAATTTCTGTCTGTTCAGAAATTCACCTTTTAGTTCACTGCACAACCTGCACAACTTGATCTGAGTGAGCTTCGCACTAAGCAGAGAATTGAAACAGATGACCTCCAGATGTCCTCCTCAACCTAAATTATTCTGTGACTACGGACAACTCAGAAGGGTACTCTACCATGCATTTAGAACATATAAATATTCCTGGCAGGGACACATACTTCTTAATATCTAGAATTCTATGAACCACAAGAAATCTGCTCAAAAGCTAATAAGAACAGAACTAAGTCCAAAATCAAAACAAAGACATACAAATGTCACCAGCATCTCCAACTTTAGGAGCTACTGGGAGACAGAAAAATCTGAGACTGACAGAAACTGGAAAATCTGCAGAAGCTCCAGCTCCAAATTATGTCCGCTGTCCTAAATGTTGTAAAGACACGACCTGTCTTCGCTTTCTAACTGCATGCATGAACAATTAAAAGTACTCACTGACATACACAGCAATCAAATTTTAACTTGCAGCTGAGAGCACTCCTACAGAGATAAATCAAGTAGCAGGAAAATTCTCTAATAATTTTTTTGTTTGTTTTTCCTCAGCTAGAATTTATGGATGCTTCCTCAATAATTCAGCTATTCTTTAAGTGAGTAGAAATGCCCAGCTCTACCCTTCCTTCTTACCTAGGGCATCAGCAAAATTTTTAATTCTTACTTTCTTAGAATCATAGACCAGAATCACATAGTATCTCAGAACAGATGAGACTCATCAGGATAATTGTTCCTTGCAGATCTACACAAAACTACGTGACTAAGAGTCTCATTTAAATGCTCCTTGAACACTGTCAGGCTTGATGGTGGGAGCAATTCCCTGGGGAATCTCTTATAGGGACCAACCACATTCTCAGTGAAGAACCTATTCCTAATCTCCAGGCTGAACTTCCACTGATGCAGCTTCATTCCATTTCCTCATGTCCTGCCACTGGTGACCAGAGAGATGAGATCAGCACTTTTCCATCTGCTGCCCCCCAAGAGGAAGGTAAACATTCCTCTATCCCAGGCTGAACAAGCTCAGCGACTTCAGCAGTTCCTCCTAAGTCTTGCCCTGAAGACCTTTCTCCATTTTGGTCCCACTTCTTCTGATACACTGTAACAATTCCATGTCCTTATCTCCTTATCCTGCAGCACTGAAAACTGTCTCCAGGACTCAAGGTGAAGCCCCACCAGTGCAGAACAATAATTTAGCATATTTTGGTCCCAAATTTCCTCTGCATTCTTGGAAGTTTGCCATTTGATTTAAATTTTTAATTCTTAAGATGATCTTCCTGAAGCTGCGTGTATCCTTTAAAAAGGAAGCTATGCCATAAAAATGTCAGTTGAAAAAGCCCTCAGATGTAAGCTCTTACCACCGACTGCGTATCTTATTGCAGCAGCTAACATTTGAATCAAGAAAAACTTCAGAAAAAATATTAATGTAAACGCACATGGTTTATAAAGACAAAAATAGCTTTACTAACCCTTTTGTAAACATACAGCTTTCAGCAAGGGCCAGTACAGTCATTATTCAAACTCTTCTTAACCAGGCCTGCTCATTTGCTGTACTCTCTTAATCAGCTCTGCACTGTGTATGTATCTATAAACAGATAAATTAGTCTAGGAGAAGCCATCCTCATGGATCGGTAATGGACTTCACACCTTTAGACACGTCAAGACAAAAAGCAAACTACTATGCCAGTGCAGTGCAAATTACTACACATCTGTGAGATAACTACACTTTTTTTGATGGAGGCACTCTTGTATTACAAACAAGTCTCCAGAGAAAATTTTTCTAAAGACTTAAAAATATGACTTATCAGGAGTTTTTAATAAGTGACAGGACTTTAACCCACAATGATCCCTCTTCCTGCAGAATACCATGGTTCTGCACCAAAGGATGTGAATTCTGCTGTTCCAGAGACAGAAGAAAGAAAAATCTCATCAGAACTAAATTGATACACATAATTCCTAAGCCTCACTGTTTCAAACAGCTGAATTGCTATGGCTGACATAATAAGTAAGACATCAACTTTGAGAGGATAAATAAAGTGGATATAAAAATTGCCCTAAGTAATTTGATCTTCACAAATGCCAATTCTGCTTTATTTTTACCTCATGCAACTCTTGAGAAAAAGTTTTTAGATAATCTGCATGGCATTTCAATATCAGTATTTAAGTAGTAAAAGATTATATAAAATACTGATTAAACCAGATTTGCGTGGAAGCAAAAAATATTTTATTTACATGGGTGAACAGTGAGATAAAGACTTAAAACCGCTAACTGACAAAATATTTAAAAATCGCTTTAATAAAATTACTTCATTTTGGGACCAGGTACCAGACTATTAGTTTCTCACACTTGGTGTTCACTTGTGTGCATGCACACAGATATCAAGTTTCTCTTAAACTGTAACCTTTTGTTAATTCATGCACCTCTAGCTTTCCCCTTGTCTGAATTTTATGAATGTTGCACTAGTGACATACATTTGATATTTAGTTCTAAGTAGTATTATCTGTAACAGTCTGGGACTGCCTTATTTAAATTAATTTCTAATTCACAAATTACAAGTCATTACAAGAAATAAAGCTTGTTAGGCTCACTACTTTAAAGTCTAGCTACATTATGGCACCGAAAGTACATGGAATACATTTAAGTTATATTCCATATAATGACATGTTTCAAAAAAAAAAAAAAAAAAAGACTCTTCCAAATCCCTAACACCTTCAGAAACTTTGCAGTATTTTCTATTTTTGAAACACACTACACTCTTGAAACTGGTAGACTTTGTGAGTATGTGAGCTTTCACTTGAAGTATTATGCAAGTTCCAGCTAGAGGCTCAGAAACAAGAAAAGCAAGTAAACAACTTGTTAAATATTTTATTTATTTGCATTTTGAATAAATGGATTTTATTATATATTTACTTGAAGATCTACTTGTCATTGTTCAATAAGTTACTATCTGTTTATTTCATTGCTAAATCATTCATTTGAATGTAACCTGATGAAGACGCTCTCAAAATCAAGCCACTGTCTTTCTAACAAAGCAGATAAGGAACGTTCACAATATTCGTTCCATCAAACCTGCCATAAGGGTGGTACCTTCAGAAGAAGTTTTAAACAAACAAAAAAAAAGGAGCTTGCAAGTTGAATAGCTAATTTAAAACTACATTGATTTTTCCTCAAAATATCCAAATCTGTGAAACTAAATTATAATGCTACAATTTTTCATGTACAGCGCCTAACAGTCTATTAATGTCATCTAGATCCTTCTATATGGGTGTTTGGCTCAAACCCAAGCCATTCTAGAGTCACTGTGAGACTTGTTACTCAATGGCCAACATTCATGTAAAATATAAGAGACATCCTTCATTTACTTGAAAAAGTTTTTAGAGCAAACAAATCATGGCTATGGACTCTTGTCCTCTGAGGTTGTCTCACTGTGTGAAAGAACTGGAAACATATATATTTCATTTAAATGACAATTTTGATTTAGTGGTCCAAGAAGACAACTATATTATGTATTTTTCACAGGCACAATACTCACTCAGTTTTCTTGAAAGACTAACAAAAAACTTTCAAATGAAAAGCAGTTCATGCTGTGAGTAAACAGATGCTGGAATGACACATCACTTATAGATAAGTAAACTAAAAAATTATTCCAAAAAATCCAGAATTTTATGTTTGGATGAACCAAAGTAGGTTTTTTTCTACAAGAGTTTTAAAGCTAAGCTTTATCTCAAACCAAATCTGCTTTAATAAACATGCTGATAGAATAATTAATTTTTAAAGCCTAAGTGTATACCACCAAAAAAGGGAAGACATGTTTTGTCATCTCTGAGACTTTTCAGTACCTGCTATTCTGCTATCCATTTAATTCACTGTGAATTACACAACAGAAGAAAGCTACACAAGAGTATAAGTAAATTATTTATTTTGAAAGGAGGAATGTATATGGTCTAGTAATTTTATGATGACAAAAGAAGATCTGCATCTTATCTCACCAAAAGTTCATCCTCAGGAGACTGAAATGTTTTCCAGCATGTTCTAAATCATACAGACACAAGTGAATGTGGATCTTAATTGTAGAGATTAGCTGACCAGAAGTTTCCACTACCATTAATGAGCTAAACTGAAGAATATAAGAATATGTTTTCTGTCCTAGCAAACTGAACATTTCACAAATCACATGACTGGAAAGATTTCAAGGAGAAGAAATATTTACAAAATGAAACTAATCCCTCCCAAGAGAAATGCATTTAATATAAAGCTATTATTAGAAAGTATCTGAATGACAATATTAGCTTAAAAAATTGACATTATTGCCACAAAACAATTGCAAAATTATCTATTGGGGAATGATCTGGAGACAGAAGGGAGGGGGATGGGCTAGAAAGTCAATGAGGAATTGGTTGATAAAACTGTGAAAGTAGACTGATTTTGGAGAAAAAAACCACTCAACTAAAACAGGAATGAAGTCTTGCAACGAATGTGCTATGGTAACAACAACTGCGTACATATCCTACCTGCAGCTCCACACGGACAGTTCTGCAATCCTCAGAAGGACTATATATGGACTTCTTGCTATCCTCAAAAACTGAGTACCTTTAACAGACACTAACAGCTCAATACCAAACCTTTATCTTTAAGAAGCTAAGTCGTATGAACAGCTTGATTACAGTCTTTAACACTGAGAATCTCCAGCCTATTCCAATCTCAGATTGATTAAATGGTGCTTTTTGTGTTCACTGGTTTGTCTGATGATTGAAAGAGAAAATTCATCCACAATTTCTGTGCACAAGCTGCAACTTGTAAAGAATTTATTGCATTTCTTCCTTAATAATCATTCCACATAATCAGTGTTAATAATCAGTCACATAATACATCTGTTTATAAAGAAATACTTTCTTTCTCCTAGACATATCTTGCTACCTTTCAATTACTGGGTTGACCTACATTTTTAACAATTTAAAGACTTTGCAAATGTTGGACATTTTATCTCTGTTTAAATTTTTTTTTTGCTATTGCCAAGTCTCTTAATATCCTATTCAATAAACTGAAATGTATTCAGCTTCCTGAATGTTCTTGAATTAGCTGAATTTTAATTTCTTTTTCAATGTCTTCTAGCATACTTTTTAGACTGCTGTCATTGTAACTAGACACAGAACTCAACGGGTATTGCTGAAACATAACATTAACATCATCTCCTTTACCAATGCCATTAGTAGAAGTTCATTCTCTGTGTACGCATGCATTTTTACAGGATGTGTATCTGCTTTTCTGCAGCCTCATAGTAAGAGTTTATACATAATTAACCCTATATAACTTTATTCTCTGTGCATGATTTCCCATGCTATTGTTTTCTAACACTAACCAGCTCACTAACCAATCTGCTCTCAGAGTCAGTGGCTAATACTTAGTGTTCAGATTTTACTAGAAGTATTCACACTTTCTCTGATAAAATCTGCTTTAATTAAAATAATTTCTAGAAATATAGAAGTTTTGAGGCAATAAATTCAGTCTTATGAAATTGCATTAGAAACATGTTGTTTTGATTACTTCAGATTATCAGTTTTAAGATCTCTTCCTATTAGCTAGCCCAGTTGATAGATGACAAACGCCTCACATGTATTTACAAGATTAATCCTTTAAAAGGCAGAAACAAAATCTATTGGAATTAGCAGAAAAAATTTCAAAATAGTTTGGAATGTAGTTTACTGCTTATAAGTTACTAATGGATACTATTAAAAAAATTATAAAAGGTTTTATTAAATAAACAAGAGAAACTTCTTTCACAAAAACCCATACATAATTTCCATGGTATTCCATCTCACTTGCGAAATGGGATTTATTGGCCTTAAACAGAATTTTCTGAACTGGAAACTTTTTCAGGCTTCATCATCTTCCATGCACCTTTGAAACCAGTATGAGCAGAAAAATGTAACTACAGGCTGTTCCAATTCGTTCCATAAAAAATGAAAACCACCCAACAAACATCTCTAAACAAGCAACTTAGCAATGGGATTTTAACTAAAACATATATTTATATAACATGAGGACCCCGATAAGAGAAACAACTTAAAATTACATTACTCAAACAATGAAATTACCTGCAATTCTAAACGTCAAAAATCACAAAGCAAATATTTTCACAGAGTTTTGATCTATAGGATATTAAGTATCATTAGTCATTACCGTGTAGCTCTAATACAGAATCAGATTTTAACATTAATCATTGCAATTTAATTTTATTTTCTTAGATATAATGAATATTTTATCTTTGTAAGGAAATGTGCCAAAATAAATTCTTATCTACTCCACTTCCTTATTATCAAACAAAAACATTTTAGTTTAGTTTACTAAGTCTATTGTACTTCCCATTAGTGCCAGAATAATCAAAGAATTCTGGTCATTTGAATAAGATGCATATCTCATGAGAAAATAGTCCTTTAAACTGAGTTAGTTATAGTTTAAAATTATCAGTGAATACATGAGAAGAAAGGTTCCATCTTCATAAAATAAAAGATGTAATACATTTCTTATGGGAGAAGATAGGAGAGGAAATTGCCAGTGAAAGATACTTGTGGAAAAAAGTCACCACAATGGAAGTATTTGCCCAACAACCTGTATATGACCCTAAACCATGGGAAATTTCCTATCAACTTCACAAATAGCAATTTCCCGTCTTCTTCCCTATCTGATATTAAGCTGAGCTGATAGAAATACTAAAACTTCCAGTTTCCCATCATTTCTATTCTTCCAGAAGTTACCCCCACAGACCAGCTAACAGAATTGCTCAAAAGTATTCTCTTTCCTCAGTCAACGTGAGCCAGGACCAGAGAAGATGTAAGAGGAAAGCTTTTCCAGTCTGACTGAAAGGGGTTAGGAAACAAGTTTCAGGGGAGCTTATCCATATGACCCAAGTAGAGCACAATACAGGTGAGAAGTGAACTACTGTGTGTTCTGGGATAAAAGAAGCAAATACACACACCAAAACTTCTGCCTTCCATCTAAGCTAAGAATGTTGTAATTGCCTAGCAAAAGCCTTTGAAAAGACTGTCCCTTCTTGCTCTACTCACTACACAGTTCTAATATGAGCAAACTCTTCAGGAAGTACTGAGCTACTGTGAATACTTAAATTCTGTGCTTGCCAGATAAATTAACCAATTTTTTAAATATGTACTTTCTTATGACACACAAAAATACTTTCAAGTTCCTTGCTGTAGTAAAAAACTTTACCTTGGTAAAACTAAAAATAAATCAGTTGACAAAGCTGTATTCCTATATGTTCTATATTAATCCTGAAAATTTTCCTAAACTGTAATATCGTACTAGGAATAAAAGTATCTCATAAAAATCTTGAAGAAACATTTTCAAACTTAATGGTTTCCCTTTCAGCATGGAATATGGCACATAAGCCATACACACCTACAAACATATGTGTTTGAAACAATTTGGCAACAGTTATTTCTTTTTCTAAGATGAAAGTCCAAGTCATACTATACCTCTGGCAAATTCAATAATTTCACCATAATGTTATTTGCATTCCCTACCCTATAAAGTAGTATGATGCAACTAGATATAATGCAGGGTGATCCTTTTGGTGAGCAGGTACTTTGGACCCCAAAGCAGATCCTACTGTCTATAACATGCAGGTTGTTTTAAGAAATAAATCTAGAAAGTGGAAGCAAAGCCTAAGACAGCAAATAAACATTTTTAAATGATCCCCCAAATGAAGGTAAAGCATCACTAATTATTTTCAAGTATGCTTTTTCCAATTAGCCTTCAAAATCTGTGAAGACAGATGCAGTGTTGAAGCTTAGGTTGCAACAAAAGTTTATACAAATATCTTGGTAGTAGCCCTGGCATTGCTATCTTACTGTTCTCAGCAGTTTTCAAAGCTGCAGATGGATCAGCGTTAACTGTATTTATTACATATAAAATGTTTCAAACACTGAAGGTGTTAGGACTACTGATACTTATTCAAAGTTTGCTTCAATGTTGTACTTCGGGGCTTTTAAACAAAACAAGGACAGTCTATGTAACAAACTTTATCACTGTATTTCTTCAAATACATTATTCAGAAAAAATCATAAATTCTGCAATTAAGCAAGACAAAATAACTACACTTACACTAAACCACACAAGTCCAAAGTCCAAAGTCCAAAGTCCATAGCTCTCAACTATGTTTTCATATGCACTGTATTCCTGATATGTAAAAGCATTAAAGATTAAAAGTAGAAGTGTAGCCTAAGTTGTCGAGTTGTCAACAATGCTGTTCCAGGCTTCAGCAGAGCTCAACAAACACCAGGGTTGTATTCACTTTCAGTGGAATCAGCTTAGGCTGAGCTGCTGTCAACCTGGAGTAAGCAGACAGAATGTAAGCTGAAGGTTAGAGTCTATAAATCTAAGGAGAAATGCCATACAATCCTATCTTCACAGCCAGTGGAGCTGTCCTTCACAGTGCACAGCCAAGCAGGCTGGAGATACCAGATCTTGTGCACTCCTGAGAACATACTAAGTATGTGGTCTATAACAGGTGACCTGGCTCTTAAGCTTATGGGGCACAGACTTCAATTAAAGAAAAACAGAATCATCTGGGCTGAAGCTGAAGACAAGCTGAACATCATCATGGGATGAACTGACTGTTCCATGGGCAGTGAAACTAACTGCCGGCCATTTTCAGCAGTGCTATTCCAGACCTGCTCAAATCTCTTTTCTGTCAAATTATCAGGTTCAATGCAGTTCTGAGCCTAATAAAAAGCTAGAAAACAGTTGTCATGACAGAGAAGTCATTCACTGAAAGCTCCCACCTAAAGAGACTGAAACAAGGCAGCTAATAGGAGAAGATGAGACAGCAGGCATTCTAGATGCAAACCTAGTTAACAGGGTGGAAATAGTTAACATATGAAGACTGAAAGGTAAGCTGAGATAAAAGTTGTCACGAAACAGCGGTGTTCACTAACACACAGCAAATTTCAGAAGTCCCGATGTAACAGCCATCCTAAAGAAAAATCATCTGAACAGCAACGGTTGCAAATAGCAGATACATGCTATGCAAACTACTCAACCTTCATTAACTGTATTTTGCTGCTAGAAATTACAAAAAAAGACACAGATAATATTTACTAAGCAACAATATATGGTTAATACAAAAGTTAAAAACCATATTCCATAGAGCAGAGTAACTTCATATTTGAAACATGCTTTAACAAAAGACTAAGAATTCAATTGTGCCTTAAATGCAAAATTCTATTTCTGAAGATTTGAAGCTACTTCACTGAAATAATTAGAGATAGATCTGCACTGAAGTTGTCCCTAAATAACTTATCACAGAGGTCAATTTGTGATGGCAGTAAATACCCTCTAGGATACCTTTTAGAGAGTAGGAACACTACCATTACTAGAGGATGAGAGAGGAAAGACTGGTGAGAGGAATGCTCTACAGTAAACCAGCTGTTAATCAACCATAACCCAAGCTGCAATGACAGATCATAAAGTTCATGACTGCTAAATTTCAAGTTTGGCTGTGATTCTGCTTCTAAAAGGAAAAAAATATATGAGAGTAGGGATACAGAACACTTGTTGCTGGAACATTTAACATCACTGACCTCTCTAGCTTATTCTTACAGCACTACCTATCACATTTGCGATAAGGAAACATCTAAATAACAAAAACAACATTATCCATTTCCTCTTCCTTCTTTGTTATTACATAGACATCAACTGATATTTTGGAATAATATAAACAAAGAGTTAGTTATGTCTTAAAACACAGGGTATTTTTAAAGGTCACTCTGCTCAGATGTGTTTCCAGAGAATAAAAAACTTTTTAAAGACTTCCTAAATTCCAAAACTTTTTTTCACTTTTAGGCAATGTATTAATGTTGGAATTCCTGTTGCTATCACCCTTAATGCTGTTCTGTACATTTACCCAACATACTGCTGCTAAAATGAAAGATCCTTGCCCTAAGATGAAAGATCCTTATCTTCCAAATAAGCCAAATAATGTGGCAAAGGATCTACAAGAAATACAAAGACAGTTTTGATCACACACTGTATCTGAACCTTATCTAGAATGGCAAGGAGTACATGCAATGGAAACGGACTGATCTTTCAGGAACAGTTGTGGCATATTTAAAGTTCTAGGCAATATATAGCCATAAATGAAAAAAGATAGCTTGTGCAAGAAGATGGCTCAAGTTAGTATCAACACTAATGAAAGCTTTGTGTATATACTTTTAAAACAGTGAAAGGTTGATTATAAATTAATTAATAAATTTGTCTCAAATTCATTAAAATTGAAATTATCTGTAATGCAAACTTGAGAATTACTGCAATTTCATGGAGAAGATAATTGCTTTTCTATCTTTGTCTTTTAATATAATTTTGTTCTAATCACATGAAATATTGGGAAGCTGAAGCACTGAGAATATCAAAATTCCCACATATGAGAACCTATGTACAACATCTATTCTAGTTTAAAAAATGCACTCAAGTAAACACCTACTTTAGCTAAATCTCTAGGCTAGTGTTATTCATTCATATACTTACAGTTAATCAGATTACAGTTCTGTCAGATTAATGACAGAACTGACAACTTTCTTACTTCCTTCTGCAATTAAAAGCCAATAAATGCTTAACAACCTGTAAAACCCCCAAAATTATTATTCATCTGTAATCTCAGAGTAATGAAAATATTTGTTTAAAATAAGACCAAAAAGAAAACCAAACCTGGCCTTAGCATGAAAAAAAGAGTATAGTACTACACAAGCCATCATCTGGAATATTTTCAAGGAAAATAAAATGAAGTGAGCTTACTGAGATGTGTATGTATCCACTAACAACTGCATAAGTGGGCAGGAACTTGTACAAGTTAACAGGAATTTTCAGAGTTATTCCATAACTGCTGTGTCTAGGCTATGACTCATTTCAGTGTGTAAGCTGACCAGCTTCTGTTTCTCTTACAGAGGAGTGTGATGGAACTGTGTCATTTTCTTGTGTAGTTTTTCCTGCGTTCAACATTGTGCCCTTGAACAGTGATACAAAACTCACTGAGACTCCCTGCTGGTAACCCGTGTATCTGCAGTCTGAAGTAATAAATTTACAAAAAGCCTAATAACTGCACATTAGATATATATTATCATCAAAACCTACTTCTACGATTTTTTTAAATGTATAGCATATTTGAATGCCATGCATAAGTCACCCAGGTATGAGAAACAGATCACTTCTCAAAATATTTCATTTACAATAGCAATTTTAAGAGCCTTCATTTGAATTACTTTTTAGTTCAGACTACTACTACACTCTTAGTCATGTGAAATCAA
Organism: Pheucticus melanocephalus; assembly: GCA_013398405.1. Lineage (NCBI taxonomy): Eukaryota > Metazoa > Chordata > Aves > Passeriformes > Cardinalidae > Pheucticus > Pheucticus melanocephalus. The sequence goes on along the minus strand of VZSJ01000400.1, from coordinate 1,261,023 downwards.
AAGAGACTGTCACATACGTATAAAGACTATCCCTAAGTGAGTATTTGTGCTATAGCAGGTTAACATCAAAATAAATACGGATTTAAAATATTTGAAAAGCATTTACTTAAAACATATTTAAAATGTGTTACTTTCATTTGACACAAGACCACTTGCAAATTTTGCTTTTTAACTTCTTTATGCATTATGAAAACTTCTCTTTCAACATGCCACCCAGAAAATGCCATTTTCTTTCCTTACTTTATTTTTAAACTGTATGCAGGTGGCAACCATTCAAATAAAGACAGACAGTGTAAATGCTACAGGAATGAGATAAAATAACTTGCAAATACTCACTCATTTGGTTTATGAATGACTGTTTTCTCTAGAGGAGGTATAAATGCTATCTAGAGGCATACAATACAGAATTAGGGTTTAACAGTACATTAAGATCCCTCATGTGCTCTCCTGTGTCCTCCTTCAGCCTCAAACCCTGCCATTCAGTGTGCCCCAAGGAGCATGACACACATGCTTCAACCATTATTTTTACCACCTTCCAAACTCCTGGAGTATTACTGAAAACCCTTGCAAGAAAAATCTTTTCTTGCAAGCATCTTCAAAAAAAATGATGGTTCTGGCAACCAGGTTTGGAGTACACAGAACCTCTCCACATAGAAATACTCATCATGTGAGTAGAGAAGTCTCTGTTTAAGAGGCAGCTACCACTGTGCTTTACTGTTCTATGTGATGTCCAACACAGATTAAAACCAGCACAAAGAGAAGATCTTCAGCTTTCCTTCACAGCTGTTAAGAGCATCCCTGGTATCATCTTCCCACATCCATAGAGCATGACCCTCTAAAGGATCCCTTTTTGGTGCTTCGTGTCAGGTGTATACTCCTCCACACATGCCAGTCGTGGCAGTTCCTCTTCTCAATGTGTGGATTAAATCACAACTTGTAGATACACATATACTATCAACATTGCCTCTTGAAAGTTTCAGAGCAGTCACTGTACTTAAGGTAATTTATTCTTACACCAATGTCTAGTAAAAATCTTAGAACCAAACTAACAGTAATCTACGGCAGAATTTCCAGAGCTTGTCTTCACTTTATACAAGATCAGCAGTGCACCCAGAATAAAAGACAAAGAGTAGATCTTTACACCTTTTCCTCTGATATGCAATATTCTAAAGCTTTTAATTTCTCCTCTTATGGGTATAGATGGTCTTAAATTATGTGAGAGTGTAATATGTCAAGTTCTAGGAACATCGAAGCTCATTAATGTTTCATGTCAGGAATGTCAAAACTGGGTACAGGCAGGTCTCCTGCCTTGTAAAAAGTTTTTTGTTTGTTTGGTTTGGTGGTGTTTTTGGGGGGTTTTTTGCTTTGTTTTTTGGTTTTGGTTTTTTAGGTTTTTTTTGTTTAAAACTATAAACATTCGTACCAAAAATCTCTGTGTACCAGAGCCATGTAAAGCTGGACTGGGCTTTGTCTCACCACTTGCTTGAGAGAAGACCTTAACAAACAGTTAACTTATTCACACAGACACCACACAACTCCAGATATAAAACCATTGCAAAAGTACTGTACCTTGAGAATTTACACACTACATTATCAACAGTAATGCAGCAGGAAATTACACCTTAATTATCTACTGTCACTGAATAACATTAAGATATAAGAAGCATCTGGCTACATCCGATCATAGGTTCATTTAGCCCTGCATTCAGAATCTGGTCATTACAGTTAATTCCCTTCATTTCACCTTACTATCCACAACTGTCATATAGAAGGCATTATAATGCCTATTGCATTTCCTATCTGTTTATAAGTGCTTCTAAACATGTATTTTTCTCATCCCTTTTTTAAACTTGCCTCCATGTTCTCCTGTGACAACACATTACAGAATAAATCTGAGCAGCACCCAATTTTTTTTTCTTTTATTAGTTCTAAACTTTACTATATCTCCTTTCAAGGAATACCTCTTAGGTTTCAAAGAGGTTTTCAAAAACAACAGGTCCACATTCAGCTCACCTATCATCTTGGACATTTCACAAACTTTGATCACATACTCTCCTACTCAGACCTCTCTTCCCTAGAATAAAGTCTTTTGGTCTGACCTGAGAAGCCCACAGTCTTCAAAATTCAAGTTTTCTTATAATTATATTGTTTTCTTTGCATGCAACATAAACCAAGTTTTATGCTGGTTTTCAACAGTCTCAACAGTTTCATCTTTTAACTAAGTGGAAATCTATTGGCTTGAACAAAAAAGCCAGCTTTACAAATTGATTAAATACTGTTCTTTAACACCTAAGGGTCAAGTATAAATACTGGAATAAATGTTAAAAAATTAGACTGACAGATATATACAGTTATAACATTTAATGACATCCATAACTCATTATACGCAAAATGTCAAATAAACAGTATTAAATTTTAAAAAATCTGGTTTCTAGAATGCTTGGTACAAATTGCATTTACTTAAAATTCAGAAAACCTGTTTCCTTTAAGCATAAACCAATAAAAGTTTAAATTATATCTTGCTGACACAGACCATTTCTTTCTTTAGATTTAAACTCTCTGCCTTGACATGTAAGTACTCTAATGTTACTCTCCTACACATAATATTCTCTGAGAATACCATATTAAAGCAACCTTACAGAAGTTATTTTTCCTCATGCAAAAATTACCACCAAAAAGAAGTCAGAAACTCACACGATACTGGTTAAAATAGCTGGTATAATTCCAGCAACTGCTGTCAATTAGAATCATTAAAGTTGGAAAAGATGCTGAAGATCATTGAGTTCAACCATTAACCTGAAACTGCCAGATTCCCCACAAATACATATACCTAATCACTTCCAGGAATGGCAATTTCACCCCTTCCCCTGGGCAGCCTATTCCAAAGCCTGACCACCCTTTCAGAGAAGAATTTTTTCCTAATTTCCAATCTAAACCTACCTTGGTGCAACTGGAGGCCCATTTCCTCTTGCCCTGTCTCTTGTTACCTGGGAGAAGAGATAGACCAGCACCTGGCCACACTCTCCTTTCAGGGAGCTGTAGAGAGTGTTAAGGTTCCCTCTCCTCAGTCTCTTCTTCTCCAGACTTTATCCCAGTTCTCTCAGCTGCTCCTCATCAGACTTGTGCTCCAAATTTAATAATGGAACCTCTATTTTCAAAGGTGTGCTACTCACTTACTCAACTCACCTTCACACAACATCATTAATGAAAATAACATTACGGCTTTTATTTATCTCTTTGAATTAATTATGTTTTCGAAGCTGACTAAATAGTGCCATGATCAGATGACCTTCCCTACTCAGCCTTTTAAGCTCTGTAGGATTGCTGTGGGTGGGTCAGCAGTGCCCGGGCAGCCTCGAGGCCAAAGCCCATCCCAGAGCGCCGAGCAGGGCACGGCCAAAGTCCATCCCAGAGCACCGAGCAGGGCACAGCCAGCCTGGGGGGGGTGATGGACCCGCTGGGCTCAGCCTCGAGGTGGCCTCACCTGGGGCCTGCTGGGCCCTGCAGGTGGAGAACGATGGGAAGGTCCTTCAGTGCTTCCTGAGGAGGGAAACAGAGTTGGAACCTCCTGTGAGGAGCAGCTGAAGTCTTTGGGCTTGTCCACTTTGAAGAAAAGGAGGCGGAGGTGTGCCCTCACTGCTCTCTACAGCTTCATGAGGAGGGGAAGGGCACAGGGAGGTGCTGAGCTCTTCTCCCTGGCGTTCCAGGGGCAGGATGCATGGGAATGGCTCAGAGCTGTGCCAGGGAAAGTTCAGACAGGACACTAGGAAGCATTTCATTACTGATAAGGTGGTTCCAGACAGGCTTCCTGGAGATACAGTTGATGGGTGATTTTCCTTAACAACAGGCTTTAACTCCTGGACAGCCCTGAACTGGTCAGACAGTTGGATGATCATTCTAGGTCCCTTCCAACTGGAACTATTCTTTTCAATTCTCATTCACAGCTCCAATCTTAAGATGAATTACTGATTAAACTCAAGAGATTTTAGTTTCTGTTACTATTAAATTTCCCAGACAGAATAGTGTGTTCAAACCTTGTGGGGCATATTAAGCAATACAAATTGTTTATTTTCACAGGACATATCCAAATCCTTGAAAGACCTGTCACTAGCATGAAGCACAATGCAATCAGTTTAAAATACTTTTCTTGTAATTTCAGCCATGTAGTGTCTGTGAAAATGCAATTATGCAGCCATTTATAGTAGTGTTTATCTGGTTTTCTCTTACTTGTCCAGACCATTTTAATTCACAGCAATTCAAGTATCAGGAATGTACTGAGTGCATTTTTGGTATATTAGTTAGGGGACTTGATTAGATGGGAAAAATTAGACAATCTTCATTATTTATAGTATCTTAATTTGTTTTTCATGATCTACAAGTTACTCAACCTAATAAAGAAACCCTACTAATGTCTAACTGCATTCAAAATATCAACAACTGTCTAAAGTACTGACTCTAGCATTTAATAATAATTCCTATTATGGAAGTAGTACCTCTCTGCCTAAAATCTGGAATAATATACACAATACACACAGTCTGCTCAACTGTATTTTTAAAACTTAATTTCTCCATAAAGCACAATATAGTACTCAGGCTTTTCTCCTTCTGACACGGTCTTATCAGAAACTGTGAATTTTCCCCTTAAAATATTATTTTCATGTACCCATGTAAGTCAGTCTCTTTTAGGGAAAAAAAATGTTGTTTAAAGAAATTGATAATTGAAGTCTTCTTTTTACAGTTGACTACTCTACAGATACATTAGTGGGGAAAATCAATCATTCATGAACCTGCTACTGACAGCTGCAGTAACTTAATTAATGCAGATGTCACATGACATTTTGCGATTTGATTCTAACCACCTGACATTTTGCCATTTGCCATTTGATTCTAACCACAAAAGATCAAGACTGAAGCCACAAAATAATTTCTAACAGTTTCTTTGACACTTGTCAAACAACATCCATCCGTATTCAGTTACACTTACAGAGAAACTTGTAACTTCAAATTGAAATCCTCAAGCTTCCTAGTGAATTCAGTTACACTGAGTTTCTCCACAGAAATTATTCTACTCCAAAGGAATACCAGATAAAGTAAAATTTTGTCCAAGAATTTTTGTAAAAACAATTAACCAACAACTTTCATGAAATATTATTAAAAATTATTTTAAGTTACAGAACTAAAGTAATACAAACAAAATACATTTATTATCTAGAGGCAAAACTAATATGATTTCGTTCCAGATTTCACTATATTAAGTAGTTACTAAAGATTAAAAAGAATTATATTTAAAGTAAATTAAGGCACAGTAAAACACAAGAGCTCAACAAGCTTCCCAAAAAACAGTGTGAAAGATAGACCTCAATACTTACCCATCATTAGAACACGTCAAAAATTCTTCCTTTATCTTTGGATGCCAACAGCCTGAATTGAGCATTGCTGTGTGACCCTAAAGAAATAAACACAGAAGTCTTAAAGGGACTTGTAAGCTGTCTTACAAGGTTTTACAACTTTTACTCCACATCCTTCAAGTGGAATCATATGAAAGCTGAGGCACAAATTTGGACCCTTCTGACTAATATCAGGATGATTTAATAGATTGTAGGTACTCTATCCATTTCATCCTTGCTCGTTTTCATCTCTGAATTAGAAAAACCCTTACACTTTTTTATTTGTTTTTTCCTTTCAGAAACAAGCACAGAATCACACTTCTTTTTCTCTTGGGAGAATTGTAATGCAGAGTAAGGATGAAACAACAGGCATCACTACAGTGTCACACAAACTATTTCAAGAGACAGAAGAGTAACGAGTTAACAGTAGCAACAATACTGACACAATACGTCAGGGTCAATCTATGCTAGCCAAAGATCCTGTTGGAGAAAACTGAGGAAACAGAATTTTAGAATCAAAAGGGGTTTAATCTCAGATGAGTTTTTCATAAAATATTGAAGTGGCAAATTGACTAGTTGGTTGTTTTGCTTTAAGACAAAACAACAGAAGGTGAGTGTTTCATGCAAAGTAAGCAATTGCCATTATGATGACTATGAATACAACTACATTACTGGATATACATTGTCCAGTTGGCTTTATTTCTTTGAAGTACAGGCACATGCTCACTGCCTACGTTCAAAGAGAAATTTGGAAACTACTCTTGCAATGCTGTAATGACTTTAGTTTGTTTTAGGCACAAATAAGGAGAGAAATTACTGAAAAGTTAACAAGGCAATATAACAAGTATTTTAGCATTTTGACTGTTGGACTACAGTATAGTGGAATTCTAGACATTTACAAGAGAAATAAAGTCTAAATTATTTTTAAGCAAACTAGAACTAAAGCAGATGTTATTTGATGGTTTTATATATGTATCACCAGCCAAAATAAATAGTCATCTGACAAGAACAGCTTTAGGCAAAACAGCATTAAGCCTAGTTATTTGGCAATATACTTTATAAGAAATAAGTAAATCAATTTTATCATCAGTTTGAGCTTTAGATTTTACCATTACTTTTTAGGCTTAAGCTATTTAAAAAACTGACCTAAAGTTACATAATCTGGGTAAATAGAAGCATTGTATCAAAGTTTGTGAAAATACAAGGGCAAAGTGGTCAAAACACAGCCAACTGTTGTTGAAGTACTTCAGAACTATGAATGAGCCTTCTTCATTTGCATTTTTAACTACCATTAAAAACAGACACATTTTTGCTTATTAGTCTTATACTCACAGCATTCAAGTAAACAACCTCCAGCCCCTGACCTTACCTTTGTGTTTGTCATATCCACAATGTACTGGTCTCCCTTTATGCACTCCATTACCGGGAAGCCGTCCCTGTCAAGGACTTTTGCCTGAGAGTTACCAGAGACAACGAGAATGACATCTCCTGTGCTGCTATACTGTAAAGACTTGATTTGGTGACTACAAAGAAAGAAGAAAGAAAGGGGAAAAAAAGGGAGAAATAAACCATTTCAGTTAACATTCCTGTAAACTTACGCTAAAACAAAAGTGTCAATGGTGAGAAACCATATTGCAGAAACAGATCTATATACACTCCTACATCAGAGAGGCAGGAGGCAGAAAAGTCTTTTACTAATGGAATAATTTTTTATTCCACTGTCGTGTGTGTTTCTTTTAACCACACATAGCTTATTAAACACGTAAAATGTCACTTCTGGCAAACATATTTCTTTAAGAATGCTATTGTAACTCCAGTGGAAAAATAGTATGTGTCAGATATAACTACCTAGAGATGAAATTTCTTTTTCATCTTTCCAAAAGTAGATTGTGGAATTACAGTAATCTGAAAATTACTATAACGGGATGTTGTAGTCATACATAAAACTTCATTGTACCTCACATAACAGGATATTAGTCATAGGTTAGCCTTCTTGCATCTTTTTTAATGGTCGGGGCTTTAATTTCATCAAACTTTAAGATAAAGTTAAATAATACCATCAGCCCTGGAAACATGACAATGGATAACCATCTGTCTAGTTTGCTATGTCTTAAGTGACTGTCCATTTGTTTTAACAGTGTTCTCACATACATGTTCCATTGATTGAGAAAACCTGCGGCAGAAACCATGGAATAATAATACTGAGATGACAAAGATGAACTGAAAGTGCAAAGCTGACTGATGAATGAAAAGCCCAATTCCAGCTCCACCATATTCTCTCAGCATCTTGAATTATGAACAAATTTCATGGCTTTCATGGCTCTTGCTCTACGTGAAGCAGATATCCCTTTGATTCCCTGTACTTCATTATAAGGATAGCAAAGAATGCAAAGCAGTCTATCCACTTCACACCTGCCAGAATTTACATCCCAGCACATTATTAGAATGTGCAAAGTAACATCACTTTATATTAATACTTCACCTTTGCCTCTAGATTAATTTCAAGTACAGGATCAGAACACATTTGCTAGCTAGATTTGGATTCTCATGGCATCCAAAGTATTCTCAAAGAAATCTTCCTCTTGCTTAAGAACATTACTATGTGCATTCAAATCCTAGCACCTTTCAGGAAACTACCTTTTAACACTATTTCCCATTAGTGAAGTTAACACTCAGATGACCAAAAGAACCAACTGTGCAACTTCTAAATTAATATTTCAGCATTTCAGTTCTTATACAGTAGGGACTTCACATAATTTTCTCAGCAGCAGCTATTATCTATTAAATCTGTCCTCAAACCATGAGTTACTACATGAAACACTTAAAATATTGTAATACTTACTTGAAAAGTTCTTTATTGATCATAGTAATGTAAACTAAGCTTAAGTTTCTTATTCAAAAAATGTTTGGCAAAACTGATTACATTACAATTCAAAAGCTAAAAATTGCTTCAAGCACCCTATTATGTAATACCAACTGGCAGCCAAATTGGACTATTATAAGCTGATTTTTAATAGAAAGGAGACATTCAAATCTGTGAATTTCCAAAATAGATCACAGTCAATGTCTGAATAAACATTCTGATCCTCAAGAGAAAAAATGAATACTTAGAAAAGAAGATGGCCACCTACATTAAGCTCAGAGGAAGCACTGAAAGAAATTACAGGAAACCCATAAGAGAAATAATATCTAAAGTCTAGAATATTCTCTGCAGACAGCTGATAATCCTAGACTAAAGAATACATCAGATTCAGTTTTTGCAGAACAAGCACCTTGGGAATTTAATTTTTTTTCCTCAGTTGTACTTCCACGCTCTCTTGTCCAATCATATGATTCATACAAAATATTCCTAAGCCCCACCTGAGTACTGCATACAGAACGAAGTACTCATCAAGTTTTATGTCTCATACTCTAATGCTGAAATTGGTAAAAGAAAACAGCCAACATCTCCAAAGCACTAGTCTGCACTTATCATTGTTGAAATGTAAAAATAAAAAGTAAACATTTAAAAACCAGTCTAAAACATATTTTGATGCATGTCTCATGCATGAAAAGGATCTGACCACTAGGTAATAACAAACAGCTCAGAAGTAAAATCTGATTTCTGAAAGAATGCACAACACATAAATGGCCACAGAATCTTCTGAAAAAAAAAAAACAACCTGTTTTCAGACACCAAAATATAAAAAGTCAAACTACAGGCATTAATACTACTAACACTGCAGTGTTCATAATTCAAACAATGTCATCTCATTGCTTCTTAGTAGTTCTTTATCAGCATGTCTGAACAAAGTTTTCGTCTTAAAATTTCTCACAATAAGGAAAGCAACTGATTTTACACAACTAGCACAATGAAACCTAACAAATAATTTATCAAATCAGTCATGTGAAAATATTAGCTTTAGGGAAAAGATTTCCATGACTTTTACCTAATGAAAAAAAAAACTCTAAACCAATACTTTCTTGACTGTGCAATGTGACTTCTAAAATCATGTCTAAAAATTGCTTCTATAAGTAGAGTATTTGCAAAGTCACAGATGTTACCACTTTTCTGATGTTTACTGGAAAACGACCAAAAGTGAGGCTCTACAAAGACAGTTCTTTAAGAAAACATTTTTGGTTCTTATTAATGTTATACCAAAAGTCTTGGGAAACTTATAAAAACAGTTCCTTTTGATAGCATTAATATGAGTAATTTGATTTAAAACTGCCAAATGTGCACAGCACTTTGTATCAGGACCTGCAGAACAGAGCTATATATACGAGTAGAATCATGACACACAAATATTTTCTACACACATAATAGCTTTGTCTTACACTTCCTTTTGGCTTTAACACCAAGGTATGCCTTGAAAGTACTAGCTTTTTGTCAGGCTGGGGTTTTTTTTTCAGTTTACATCACAAATCCAAGGAGAAATTAAGAGAGTAACCTAATATTATGCTACAAAATGGAGCCTTGACAATACAGAATTGATCTCAGGCTCTTTCATTTTAAAAATGAAATTAAATTTATGGCTCCAGATCTGGATTTCTGCTAACACCTAATGTTTCCATGCCAGAACTCCTCAGAATTCTTTGAAATTCAATTCTGTGAATGCTAATAGCCCTTCAATAATAAACTTCATAGTGAAAAAGTAATATAAGAACTTATATACACCTGGACACAAGTTATATAATATTCCACATAGTGTTCACCAGCTTGTCTCAATGTAAGCATGAAAGAACTTAAAGCTGAATCTTTTTACCAGGCAGAGATATAGTTCCAGTTTTATGTTTAGAAAAAGATATGGAAGTTATATTTGAATAAGTTTTTTGAGCCACCAAAATTAGTTCATGGGACTTGCATCATAAGTGTCATTTCCAAACTTCACACCAGTCAAGTATATTTTTAATATTACTTCATGTTTATGTTTTAAGTACTTTATTTATACATCAATGTACTCAAATCACAAGGATTTCACAAAGAACATTTATATAAAAATACTTGTGAGATCCTTGCAACACACTAAATTACCAGCATCAAGAATAACAAGTATTTTAAGTTTATATTTTACAATTATTTTTTTGCTAAAAGGAGCTTATCAATTTATCTGCAAGCTATCCCTGAAATAGAGCATTAACATGAATTCTACTTATGGTTTTTCTACAATATTTGTTTTACACCATTATTAGTAAGTACTACTAAATTTGAATGCACTCTTCTGCTAAACTTGAAAATGCTTCATTAAAATAATTTCCCACTGTAGGAGTAAAGACTGTCAGCTCTTTCTGCTCAGTGATACCAGAGGAAGGACAATACCAATTATATCCTGCTAACTAATCATGTAAATGAAACTCATGCCAGAAAAGTCTGAACGTCACTTTACATGTGAAAACATTTACTTTTATTTATTTATTTATTTATTCCTAAGTGGCATGTTTACTTAATTATGTTTTCAAAGTAAATGTATCATTTGTCAGCTTATTATAAGAAGTCAAGGTCTGTCAAAGAGATTGGAATTGCATAATGCATTAAAGCACACTTTTTATTTTTTTGATTTTTCACACTTCACACCAACAGTAGAATCCCTTTCTATTATGCTCCTGTTAAGGATAACAGTCCTAACTTCTTCTCATCTTTCATTATAGATTTTTGGCATATCTGTAGTCAGTTATATGCATTCTAGCCTTCCAAACTGACCAAAGCTCAACTGTAGATTTTTAAGATAGTAATGATTAAAAATAGACATTCTAAGTACTACTTACTCTGTGTATAATGAATTTCAATCCCTTTTTTAATCACACAAAAGTACCTTATAAACTGTACCACATAAGGGAGACATCAGAAAGTACCTTGCTAAAACCACTGTGTTTTATTTTATGCAATATATTTTTCAGAAAGCTCAGTGTGCACTACTGTTGAAGTAGTTCTTTATTCCAGTTCTCTGAAATAATTAAATGAACTCACTTCACTTACTTTTTTAATTACCAGTGAACAATGTGGATAGTATGGAAAATAAATCTCTAAAAATGGTTCCTGCATTTTCTATTCAATTTGTATATATAAAAACATAGAAATAAATGTAAATAAGTATATTTTTTCTTTAAGAAAGACAGTATTTCACGCTATGTTGTTATTCAGCAATCACTGCAATGCAAAGGACCAGCGGTTTCTGAAACAGAGGACTTCATGAAAATTAAACAAATCACCCTTCCCTTCAGAAATCCTGGCAGGAACTAGAGAGGCTCCCCACAAAGGAGTCAATTGTTTTAACTTGCTTCTTCTCTTAATTAGTTTTATGTAAGCAGAATACATCTAGAAAGTGTATTCTAATAATGTCAGTTACAACTATGATAGTCAACTTGTCTTTGAGAGGTTCTTTTTCTGATGTGCAATTAACAATTGCATTGGCAAATCCACCTGTAGCTTTCTAAAAGGGGAAAAGATGCAAGTCACTGCAAGAAGCAGGAAAAGAAATAAGCCGCCAATATCTTAGGTTCACATTCCTTGGTACTCAAGAGCCTTTTAAACAAGCTTTCCTACAAGGCTTTTGTGCATTCTACCAGGAGCTTAACATGAAACATAAAGTGCAAAAGGCAGCCTTCATGCCTACCATTCACAAGGCTGGAGCGACCGAAAAGCTTGGAGAGAGGCGTCCATTCCAGCAAAATCCCAAAATTTTACATCATAATCATATCCACCAGTTATCAAACGAGCACCTGAAGGATCCAAGCCCAAAGCAGAAACCTGTAAAGAAAAAAGAAAATTATAATCATAATCATTCAAGCTTTTTTATTTTTTCCACAATTCTTGAGGGTGTCACCAAAACATAAAATGCTACCAATGTTAAAAAAAAACCCAAACCCAAGCCTCAAACAACACAGAGCACTTGTTTCTTACTTAAATATCTTAGCTATATTTTCATTTTGATATTTCACTACCTTGAATAAAGTGTTAAAGTACTGTTGAAGTAGTAGTAAGAATGGAAGTAACAATTACATCGTCTGAATAAACCATTGAAGACAGCTGAGAAAAAAATAGTTTACACTGTTTACTTCCTAATCATCTCATTGCAAAATGTGGCTAAGTGTTTCTATGCAGAAAATTGTACTCTAGACTTCTATCAAAAGTACCAACAATATTTCCAGCAAGGTAACAAAATGGTGTTTAATATTCACCAGTTTAAGATTTTAAGTTCATTTAAGACAGCTCTTGTGCATATACACACTGCTTAGTTAAATTTCTCTTCTGAAAAAGGAAAATAAGAATAAAATGGGGTATAAAATTGATTTTTTTTTATTCACAGATTTTAAAAATATACTACTGTAACAAAACAGGTCAAATTAACTTCTTAAAACCAATTTCTTTTATATACAAAAACAGCTTCTCAGAGCTGGTTATTAGAAATTCTGAGGAAAGAATGCTTATGCTTATTATTCTCATCTGTTATTCTCAAATCACAGATCAAGTAAAATGGAAATTTTACTGAAAATCTATTTTAATTCTCAATTTGAAGAATGGTAATGTTCTATAGTACAATAAATAGTATTTCATATACTAAAACAAACAGTAGTGTTCAAATCACTACATGGAGAAATAAGGTAACAGAAGGCATTTCACTAGAAATTATATAAAATAATTATTTAAAATAATTTACCTTCAAAATTATTTCTTTCCCTTTATCATATTATATTTACTACTATGGTTTCAAATATTAATATAAGATTAGCTGGACAATATGCTAAATTAATTTAGATACCAAGAGATTAATTCTCAAAAAATTAAGTTATCTACATAAGAGAATGATGAAAAGTTCTATCAAAAACCATAAAACTAGAGTATTTTTGGAATTACTCAAAATTACATCTAATATGAAATTTTTAAATGCCTGAAGAAGTTTTCATTAAAAGACAAAATTTATATGGAATTCATGCTTACGTTTTAATGGAGCCCATGGGTAAAGCCTAGACTATAACCAGCAGATTACTTTTAACAGAAACAAAACAAAAACATGGGTCATCCCACATTTATAAGATAGATAATCATCACATTGAAAGACACTTTCAGTAAGAAGAAAGCCTCCAAGACAATAAAGTAGTAGTACTAGTACTAGTACTAGCAGCAGCAACGATAATGGTAATGATAATGATAACATTCTAAAAAATGTCAGGAAAGCATCTGAAGCAATAAATCAGAAAATTCTGAAGGAAAAAGAATTCACTAAGAATATATGACTTACCCAAAACCATGTGGAAAAAACCACCAAATTAAACAAAAACACTGGATACAGAATAAAAGACAAAAAACCCTTCATTTCTGAGTGGAGGGTAATGCCTGAGAATAATGTCATGACTACAGGTTAGCAACACCGAATTTCTGTAGGGAAGAAAAGAACTCAGGGAATTACTTTCAGATGTCTAAATCAGTATTAAAAATTCTAGATATGGATGTACAAAAATACCAAGAATTTTACACAGAAAGTGCTTACCTATATGTATCTTCTTTACATGCATACATGAGAAGTACTGACAGGAACAATGACTTAATGCAAACACATAGTAATACCACCGAAAAAAAACTTGTCTCAAAGATATATCTCAAAGTACTACCGTACTTTTTTTCAAAGCTTTAGTATACATCTATATACACTGTGTTATGGACACTTTTAAAACTTATATAAACTGTTGAATAGTTCCCACAGAAAATATTTTAAAGCGTGGAAACAAGTTCATGAAAAAAGTAAGCTACAGAAAACAATTGTACCAATAAAACAGCCTGTATGAATGAAATTTATTCTTTAAGATAGACAATTTGCTTCCCTAGAATTTAGATTTCCTTACATGAATTAGTATGGGCTTCTTTTGTTTCTCCAGTTTCATGGAGAAAAAGTTCACTTAGCAATTCCTTATCTTATCAAAGACTCATTTTTAGTCATCTTCTCCTTCAGGTTCCCACTGCTGCTGACCAGCTCTGTGCTGGACACTTTTTAAGCATCACCTCCTAAGGCAGGAACAGGCTATTCCCCAATGCTGGAAATCAAGCAGGTGAGGCAGAAGCCTGGCTTGGCTGAGCAGGGATTTTCTCTAGGAAGTAAGGCAAAAAATAAAGGTATATGCCCAGTGGAAGTGAAGTCAGGTGACACAGGAAGAATACAGAGATGCTGCTTACTACTGCAGGGAGAAAATCTGTACAGGCAAAGCTCAGTTGGAGTTGGAGCTGCCCAGAACCATGGGGGAAAACAAGAACTTTTTTTTTTTCCAAGAATATTAATGGTTAAAGGCAGTGTAGAAATAATATCAGCCCATTACAGGATAAGGATGCACACTTCCCAAAGAGGTCAGAGACAAAGCAGAGATGTTTAAAGCTTTCTCTGCCTCTGTCTTTTGACAGGGAGGGTCAAAACCATGACTGTGAAATTATCAACTCCCAGCCAATCCTGAAATTGAGCAGGATCTGTTGCCCTAAGTGGATCCCTGCATCAGGCTATAGAGCCTGATCAGATTCATCTGAGAATCCTCAAAGAGCTGGCTGATGTTATTCCAAAGCCTTTCTTGATGACTTTAAGGCAGTCTTGGGAACATGGAGAGGTCCCAGCTGACTGGAAACTGACAAAAGTGGTCCAAATTTTCAACAAGGGCAAGAAGAAGGACAACACTGTCATCAGTCACCACCAGCACCGCCTCATGAGAGGAAAGTCTTACTTATCAAACCTGATTTCCTTTTAAAACAAAGTAAGCCATCAGATGCCACTTGATGTGATCTTTTTGGATATAAGTAAATCTTACATCTCTCACAGAGATGTAATCCTACATCTACTCTTATATCTCTCACAGAGTCCTTCTTGAAGAAATGTATCAGGGAAAAGTCCTTCACCCAGAGGGTAGTTGGCCACTGGAAAAGTATCCCCATGGAAGCTGTCACAGGAGTTGACAGAGTTCAAGAAGTGTCTGGACAATTCTGTTGGGCACATGGTGTAACTCTTGGGAATGGTGCTGTGCAGGGCCAGGAGGAGAACTTGTTCGTCTTTGTGAGTCTCTTTCCAACTCAGAAAAATCTGTGAGTCTGTAACACAGGTGCCTCACAGTATTTCAAATATACAATGCCCTAGTATAGCCAACTGTCTGAAAATAGTACTTACAAGAAAACCAAGATGTGGCAGAAATTATACTATTCACCAGACAACTGACTCCTTCATCAAAATGTTCTGCTGTAATTCAGAGGCATTTGCAGAAATCTTTTAAAACATGAAATCTCTTACGTGTTTCTAAAAAGAATATGCCCCTTTTGCAACTTAAATGGAAATTCTGAACCTTAGCCATTTCATTCATGATTTCCAACATGCAGAAAACTGGGCATATCCAGATTAATCAGAACACTCAAGTGTTCTATTCAGTAACTTCTATATGAGGGAGCAGTTGTGAAATGAGATATTAGAAAGCACATATTTCATATTCTTTCTCATACCCACCTATATATCAAAACCATCATGAGAACTAAAAAATATATATGAAGTTTCATTGGGAACAGTAATTCCTATTACACTGTATAAGCAATACAACTGGGAAATTAATCAGTTTTCTGGGAAGACTCTCTAGCTTGGGAAATCTTTCCTGAGATTTCTCAGCTGCACAGGAATAGAGTCATCATCAAATCCACATTCACTAGATTGAAGAGGTACAGATGGGATTTATAAGCTTAGCTGAAATACTGTACACTGTATGAACATATTCAGAAGACTGTATTTAGAAACATTAGGGCAAAACACCAAAATCAAGATATGAAGTTACTCCCATCTTTATGTGTCTAAGGTCAAGAGTAAATGGTTTCAGTATTCTAAAACAAACAAAAAAAACCCCAAAAAGACAGCCCTTCTACAGAAGAGATATTTTTTTCAATATGTTTAATTTACTGCATCCAGTCTAATCCAACTGTGCTATATATATATCTCACATTACAATTCACCTCTGTTCAAGGTGATGACAGCTGCATTCTCCTGCAGTCAAAATATCTCAGAAGTCTTCCAGAACTGTAACTTCAACTTTACAAGGCCTTTTAGTTAGAAATAACATGAGCTTACTTTTTAAGAAGCCATGAAAAGATTTACTGGTTTAATATAGAGAAAAATAAATTTTAAAAATTTACCTAACAAAGTTTGTTAGGACGTGTATTCAAGAAACATACTGCAGAAGCAGTTACTGTCACATGTAAAATGGGAAAGTGATTTGCACTAGTACACTACTCTGCAAAACCTAGTATCCATAGAAATTAATATGCAGAGCAGTTGCATGCACTGTGTGTAGAAAAATCCACTCTATTTTGTTTAGTGTTGTGCAATGCATCTTTTACAGGTCAATCAGCCCACAAAAACAATTGAATTTATATTGGAAGATGTGATTATACAGAGATAGAAGTATATAGAGCAAAGAAAGATACTTCCAAGTTTGATTGTGGTTCTTTAAAAGAAAGCAAAGGAGCAGTAGTGAAGATAAAAACTAGAAAAGATGCAGTCAAAGACAAGGAAGGGACTAAAAGGCACTAAAAGATTGAAATAAAATGAAGTACTTGGTTGCAAAGAAGTTGTTGGCAATGACATTCTCCTTTAAACCCATGACCAAAGAAAGGTCTAGATTAGACCCATGTCTACATATGAGGAAGGTCTATCCTAGAAGAAAAACCCTAACAATTACAGAGAGCATACTTGATGAAAGTGAGACTACAGTTGAGTCAAATGGAGCCATATTTAGGTTATTAAAAGAAATTGAAGAGGTAGTCATGAAACACACCTTCAATTGCACTAAGAAAAGAGATCGACTAAAATAACAAATAAAGGAAAAAATTTGCTTCTTGAACTTTAGCTGATAAGTATTTGTTAACCTATTTCACAGACTGGCACAGTTCTAGAAAAGCATGAAGGGTTGAAAATGTTGTCACTTACTGTCTTTGTTCCATGCTGGAGTGTAATTTCATGAGAATCTGGGATTTTCTTGACAGGATTCTGTAAAAAAAAAGGAAATTCACCTCCATGAAAACAGTGCTATCCCCCTAAAAAAACACACTAATGCAATATATATGTAAAAGTAAGAAGACTTCCATCACACCAGTTGTAACATGAGGAGAAGAAATGGGAAAATCATAAACCAGAGACTGATTTCGCATTTTTATTTGCATGAATAGACTCCCAAAAATATGATAAACACTTGTTTTTAAAATATGACACCATCTTAAGACTAAAACAGAAAAATATTTTCTTTTTTTTTTTCTCTTTGGAAGATATTAGTTCACGCAGAAAGAAATGTAATGGAAGTACTCAAGTACTTTTGAGCAACTTTCTACAAAGGTCATGTGAATCATTACCCCCAAAATGCTTCTTTATCTGGCACTACTCCAGTTTCCTAAAACAGACACTATCTACCCTCTTTATGTCTGACATCTTTGCTATAATTTTCTGTTTCCAAGTATGATTTTAAAATAATTTTAGGCACATTTTATACTACACATTAAAGCTCCTGTCTTATCCATCTCTGCCAATCCCTTCGCTATTTTTCATGCTTCACAGAAACGTCTCAATAGCATCAGGCTGATTACCTTCATACTTTTTTTATCTTCTTTATCAGTTCCATCTTTTATTTCTCTGATAAAACTGAAACTTTCTTTATCTTTAGCTTAGCCACATCTACCCTTCTTCTAACTTTACTTAAACTACACTTAGATTGGACATTGTTCTTTACTTTGAGGGTTAGGCACTGGCACAGGCTGCCCAGAGAAGCTGTGGATGTTTCATTCCTGGAAATGTTCCAGGTCATGTTGGATGATGCTCTGAGTGACTCGGTCTAGTGGAAGGTGCTTCTGCCCATGGCAGGGGTGTTGAAATGAGATGCCCTTTAAGGAGGAAGGGCATGGAGGCTGTGCATGTGCTTTCACAGTTTGGCTTCCAGAGCAACTGTTTTGCTCACTGAAGCCCAACTGGGAAGCAGCAAGATATCCCCTGCTAACAGGAAGTAGAGAATAAATCATCTTCTATCCCTTGCTTCCATGTTCAGACTTCACTTTTACTTCATTAAGCTGCCTTTATCTTGATCCATGCAATTTTTTTCTATCTTCCTCTCTTTTCCTGCTCCATCCTGCTGAGGATGGAGCGATAAAACAGCTTGGTGGGCGCCTGGCATCCAGCCAAGGTCAGCCCACCACAAGGTAACAGTAAAGGTTTACCAATAACTACACCACACCCTAAAAGGCATAGCCCACATGGAACCAAGTGACACTTTCACAGATTCTGTGGCTTAGAAGCTGAGAAACAGTTGGAGCTCAAAATTCCCAAGCAAAGCTGTGATTATGAAAATGAGTTTATTGTTCAACAGACACTATAAAGCACACAGACAAAGGTATAATTACAATACAAATTAAGTTTCCAATGCTCCATCATTCCCTACACTATAAACTGATATTCATTGTTCTTGGAATGCAAAAAACTGTTCAACAGCCATTGCCTGCACTTGTCATCCAAGCACATTCCATAAAAACCCAAATGCGAAAAGCAAACAGTTTCCAAGATTCATCCAAAACATCCATCACATACAATAAAAGATGTACTATTTTTGTGAATCAAAAGTTTTCACAGAAACTTGCTGCATTCTTACCTTAATCACTGCCAGGTTGCTTTTCTTATTGGAATATTATAGAGTTCTCCATTTCATGTAACTTACCACAAAGGTAGGTATTGTATATCTATATTGTGTCAGCAATGAACTTAATTTTTAGAGGGTATCTTAACTACTTTGAGAGGTCTTTCAATAAATCAAAGAAAAAAATAATTTACTAATAAACAAAATTATCTAGAAAAAACCTACTTTATTTTAATTACTAGCTCCCTCAGGTGACAGTAATTAAATCCCCCTTTTTATGAGAAGAGTGAAGCACTAACATGAAAACATTTTTACCTTACACCGCACTCATGTTGAACAGTATTCTGGCTACTCATTTTAGGGAAGAAAAACAGACAGGAATATATTCAGCCACCTGATAAATCAAACATTCTGAGCCTAAAAGTCAGACACTTGGCGACTGCTACTGGTGCTAAGCTCTGCAGGGTCCAAGGGATGCCTGACAGTTAAAGTAACTGTTTAGAACTATTCAAAACAAAAATTAAGATAACAACATCCAGGAACGTATCTTGGCATAACATCTTAAAATTAGCTAAATATTTACAAAAAACCAAGCTGGCTTATTCTATTTTAGTTAACCATGAACTTCCTAAATAACTCAGAATGCTGTATTTCTAATGTGCTACAGCACATGCCTATATGCACACAAGATAATCAGATGCAACTACCATCACTACTGCATTTTTCCAGTTATTACACTTCAAAGAATAATGAATAAAATTAGGTTTTTTCACACTTCGAAAGGGAAATACAGCCAATACATTTAGGCTGATTTGAACATCTGGATATCATGTATATTGAAATATTACTGTAAGTGTGGAAAAAAATGACAAGATAGAGTTTGCCTGAAATGTACCTGCATTTCCAGATCTTCAGCTGTTATTTGGATTTTAAATGTTAACTTTACACAAACTAATTATATTATGTCACTGATATTGTTCTGCAAAAGTTGTATAGTGATTAAAACTACAGGAGATAAAATCTTAACAGGATTTCCAGGGTGTTTTTTATTGTTGCTCTTGTTTTCTTTTAAAAGCCATGACGAAAAGATAATATTTTAAATTTCTGCTTCAGCAGAAAGAGGAAAATAGTTAGGATGTTGACATATCTCCTAATACTTTTACAAAAATTCTCAATTTCCTGGCTGAGATAAGAGTAATATATACTAAATCTGTGAAATAGAGTATTCTACACATTCACAGTTTTTTGTCAAAATGAACAGTCTTAGCTTAAAAGCAATTTCTGCAAAGGGGACATTGTAAATCAGCATCAAATCTGCAGTATGAGTTTCAATTTTTTCAGGGAATTCCAGCCCTAGTTGAGTGTTATACTCCTGTGCCTAACAACAATCTTCTATTTACTGCACCACTGTCAATAAATATTGTGGATTTTTTTCCCTTGTTCCTTTTGGGAGCTTCTTTATTCTCAAACAATACTCAGAAAATACGCCACTAGCAACCAGAGGCTGAAACTAGATTAGTCTCCCCAGAATGTTTTGAGATAAATCAAAGACAAAAACAAAAAATCAAATAAACCAACACTTTTTCATGGCCCAACCAGAGAAGGGAAAAATGGCACATATATTACCTAAAAGAACCTCTACTGTTCCATTTCCAGAGGTTTGTATAAAAATGGAAATTATATTTTATGAGAGAGATTTGCAAACTATAGGCAATCTTTCACACACCAGGCCTTTAAATAGGAACTCTTCTGGGTACCTACAATACTATAATTTACAGAGAAAAATCACTTCTTTCATCTCTGTATTTGCAATTACCTTCTTTGAGAACTTCAAGATCATATACTGCCCTGGAAAAAAGTCTGGATAGCTCCTTTGTTCTCAGTTCTCTCCTGAAATACTGGCTTCCTGAAAACTTGCAAAGACTATCATTTGTGAGAGCAGAGCTATGGGACAGCATGGAGAAAAAAAATGGAACACCATAGCTGGTGGAACTAAAAGGTGAGTAGTTTCCCTGCCTTAAGCATGAGAAAAGGTTAAAGAGAGCCTTTAAATTGATCAGGGAGCTGGAGCACTTCTCTTGTGAGGACAGGCTGGGAGCATTGCTCAGCCTGGAGAAGAGAAGGCTCTGGGGAAACATTATTTCTGTATCTGAAGGGGGCCTCAAAAAAGCTGGAGGGACTTACCACAAGGACGTGTAGCATTCGGACAAAGGGGAGTAGGTTTAAACTGAGAAAGAGGGTAGGTTTTGATTAGATATTACAAGGAAATTCTTCACCGTGAGGGTGATGAGGTACTAGCACAGGTTACTGAGAGAAGCTGTGGGTGCCTCGTCCCTGAAGTTTTTAAGACCAGGCCTGGATGGGGCTCTGAGCAACCTGGTTTAGTCTCAGGGACATTGGAATGAGACGGTCTTTAGCGTCCCCTTCAGTCCAAACCATTCAATAATTCTAAGTGATTCTACTATACTAAAAACCCCCTTCTGCTCCAAGTGTACACAAATGATGCTCTTTCAGGTCTCTGGTTTGATATACTCCACAGGGAAGACACTGTCTGTTCATGAGCAGGAATGATGAGAAGGAGGCAAGAGCTACACTTCACAGATATTTCTCCATTTCTGGTGAAAATACAGGCTTTGCAGAACAAGTATCACAGAGGTGGTCTGACATAGATGATTACTGCCTTATTTGAAGATAGATGGAAATGACTGGAATACTAAATGGACAGCAGGAAGAGCTGGTTCAAGTGAAAAGGGAACAACAAAACCTAGCAACAAACGGTAATGCAAGTACCAGCATCTATTTAAGAACTTAACTCCCCACAAAAAAGGTTCCCCTACAGAAGGCCATGTTTTAATCATTCAAATCTCAGGCCTTCTGGCAATTAAGAATATAGGACTTCTTATTTTTGCGCCTGTTGTTTAAATACATAATGTTCATGTTTTCTTGCAAGTTTTTTTAAAGCTTATTCTCTTCCAAAATTACTGATTTGCATGGAAAAGCACATGTCGCACATGTCACACTGCTGAGAGGCAAGATGAGGGAGCGCAGGAAAATTTGAGACCCTTTGAAAGACTTTTATTTTGTACATCAGCATACAGACTGACAGTGCTGAAATCTGCCTTGTGATCAGATACCAGCAAATTTATCCCTCTGTTGTTTTCTTCAGCAAAGCATTCAAAACCGTAAGCGCAATTAAGAAAGTTAATCAAGATGACAGGAAAGAATTAAGAAGAGAAATGTAATATCTTCTCATAAAAATGTTCATACTGTACTGTAAATTATGATACATATTGAAAAAGAAAACTCTTAAAACATTTTCAGGACAAAAATATGGGCAGACAACTCATCAACAACCACAACAGAAAGGATTGGATATAGTAATTCCCAAAGCAGACAGTTACAACAGCACAAACTCTTCACAAAACCATGGAATGGTCAGTGCTGGAAGGGACCTCTGGAGATCATCCAGTCCAACCCCCATGCCAAGGCAGGGTCAGCTGGAGCAGGTGACACAGAAATGCAGCCAGGTGGGTTTTGAATATCTCCAGAGAGGGAGACTCCATGGATAGCCTGTAACATTTAGACAGATAAAATACCACAGAAAACCAGTGAATTCTGGAGAAAAGACACTGTTTATCGTGACCACCAAAGAAATCTGGTCCAAGTGCTGCAGTATCTAGGCACAACCATAAGTTAATACAAATAGCAGAAGGCTTCAACTCATGTTTGTTATTGCTTGTCTGTATCAAAATGTGTTTGGTTTACAGGTCAAGTATTCCCTCTCACACATCACTCCAAATACACCCTAAATTCTTTTTTTTCAGTGTAAAGAAGTTCTAGAAGTCCATAAAACTTCAGAGGGAGACACTTGCATAACCTTCTTGCATTGGAATTAACCTCAGGCCCACAAAAAAGCAGTTTTTCCCCTTCTACCTCACATCCAACTTCAATATGCAAGTGAAGGAAATTAAGAGACTATTTTAGTGATGATGAACAGAGAGAACAGAACCCTGTTCTGTTCTTCAATATTAAGTCTGAAACATTATTTGAAGAAAGATAAAAGGAGGTTAAGGGGAGTATTTCACAAATCTGGAAGAAAACATCCCTCATTCCTCTTTTCAAACTAGATAAATGTTTTCAGCTGTTAGGCACCCAGATGAATTTTCCATGACAGCAGTGAAAGGTGAAGGCAGTAGTAAGTGTTCTAATTTATTTTTTCTGTTCTTTTTTTAAACCCGTTTTTCAAACAAACACACAGTGATGTCATGTTTTGTTCCACAATCATGCACTGATTACAACCACACTACTTGTAAAATAGGCAGGTTTACCAAGTCACAATTTTTCACTCTTTTCCTCTGTAAATTAAACTGAAAATAAACGTGTAAGATATACACTAAGGTTGCAAAAGTGAACACACAAGAGAAAGAAGAAGTATGAAAAATTACAATATGAGAGATGGGCAAGATGTTGTTCCACAGCAACAGAAAAATGTACATTTTTTTGGGTTTACAGGAGTGCATTACCCACAAACTTCCATGCAGAAGGAAGCATACAGATTTGAAAGGACATTTCAACAACTTTTAATTTCCTCTCTTTTAGGTGTTAGAATTGACAGATGTATTCTCATGCAAACTTGCATGTTATTAAACTCAGCTTGGCCCAGATTCATATAATCTGAGTTTCTAAATGTGATACATCTAAATATGGAAATAACTTTCTTCAGACTTCCTGTACAGTCTTCAAAAATAAGTAAATAACTAAAGAAGAAGAATCAGTGTACCAAAAAACCAAAACTATTTTGAAACATCTCTCTCTTTATTAATTATTCAGGAAAGTGCAAAGCATCTGAATTCCTAGCATAGGTGCCTTGATTAAATTGATTAAATTAATTAAATTAAATCAGAGCAAGATGTCTGTATTATCTAACTTTCTGGTCTGAAGACAAAGGAAAACATTCTGGAAAACAGGAGGATGCATGGTATGTATTATCTTGGCTGGAAGTCCTACAAAACATCCAAAATATCCATTACTCATGGAAAAACATAGATAACTATAACTGCATGATGAATGCAGAAAATCTTCAAAATTAACAGACATATCAGAAGGGTCCTACAAAATTATATTGTCTTTAATTTACGTGAGTCAAAACAGCACAGAACATCTAGATTTTGAATTTTAAGTATAGGAAGATCAAGGAGATGTTATTCTTTCCTTTAGTGAATTAAGAGGTATTGCTTCAGTATGCACTCAAGAATTAAATGGTGCTTTAAACAGATGAACTTCTTTCAAATACCAACAGGAAGTAAATTTAATTATTCAACATGGAAATAGTACTGTGGCTAGTTTCTCTCAACATCATCTAATTCAGAGATTTGTGTAATTTTTCTCTTATGATCTGAACCAAAGTGTTTTGTCAGGTTCAACCAGCAAGGAAAAAGACTGTAGATTAAATTTTTATTCCAACATGACTGCCTAAAAGTAATAAATTTCTATTGTTATTATAGGACAGATACAACACATTTTATTAGATGTTTAGTCAAATGGTAACTCAGAGACTGTGTCATGACACAAGAGGTAATATCAACTAGCTCTCCCCTTCCCTTTCATGCCACTTACCAGCATATCCCTTTCTGAAAAGACTGAAATGGCTTAGCAGTCTAGAAAAGGTATTACAAATAGAATCTCAGCATGCTTGCAAGCACCATTTTTTAGAGATAAACATCACACCTCTGAAGTACAGCAAAAAGCCTGCTTGATCTGTCTTCTGGGTGCTACTTTTAGACACATTTCAGGAGGTTGCTATTTTTCATCTAGATTCCTAAATCTCATTCAGATAAATTTCTAAATTTGTAACTAGTCTTTGATTTATGAAGTCATAGTTTATATTAAATTAATCATTATGACATGGGAATTGTTCTCACAATGTATACCAAAGAAATTCTCTTGAGCCTTTTCTAAAACAGGTTATAATCATCGATAAAACTGATTTAAATCTAAAATTGCCCGGAGTCATTCAAGTCTCCTCTGCAGTTTCTGGGAGACAGGTTTACTTAAACTGAGTATTCTAGTTACATTCCACTCATATAACCACCTACCTGTTTCACCTTTATTTTCTCAGCTTTAAATGAGTATAAATACAAATACTTCAAATTTGCTGAAACTGTATGTACAACTGCCACATACCACCAAAAAGTACCCATGTTCAGTCAAGCTACTGTTTTACTACAATAAAAAAATACAAAACATTACTGCTACCTGCCATGTTAGGAATGAAAAAAATCTCTAGCATTTTCAGTCAGGCATATCCTTTATTAAGGTTATTCCTTAGAGCTGAATAGAGCACTTTGTTTTAACATAATGGAATACTTCCATTTACTCTGCAACAGTAAAACAACTCACATAACCATAGATCAGCTGACAATGAGGAGAAATAAACTCTGAAAGCTCTGTTCAGGTTGGTAGGTTTCCAAACCATAGCTTAATTATGAAATGACACCTTTGGAGTAAAAGTGCCAAATGCTTAGTTCAGATGGGAACAGGCATTCACCTATTTTACGTTCAGCTTGTGTATAATTTTGTACCACAGAGTCTGTGTGGGATTTCTACCACAAGGAATATGCCATAAAAGACACCCATGAAAGAATCCAAAACCAAAACATAGGATGCACAACCAGACTGAACTTAACATTTGTTAATGCATAATGTTTTTCAGCCTGCTAGTTCACTTAATTATTTACATTAAACCTGCTCCAAAACATCTTTAATCTAAACTACACAGACACTTTATCATTACCACCATCTGGCAAACTTTAGGGAATAAAGAGCATGAAGTTCTTTCACCTGACTCACCAAGATAAACCATGAACACTTAGATGTTTTTCACTCTTTAAAATAGCTTTACTGTTCTCTAGATTTAACCACTGTCAAAATAGAAGTACTTATGAAGTATCTTACAGTTCAAAAATATATACACAAAAAATTAAACAAGCTTTTTCAAAAAATATTCCTCCCCTCAATATACTTAAAAAGTCAAAAATACTACTAAGCCTTTGTAATTCATGCAGCAAAACCCAATTTTAGTTACATGCACTTCTATGGATGTACATTAAAATTACATATGCAGTACAATATGCATTAAAGCTTCTTTTGAAAGCCATGTAACCACTGAAATTAAGTCCATCAACAGCAATACAATCCTGGGCTCATCAAAGCTTAAAAAAACAATGCAACCAATAAATAATCAATATCTGGAATTGCTATCTAAAACAGAAATGGTATTACTACAATTGAAATAAAATCCTTTTTTCCTCTTATCAAAAAAGAGCCTTATTAAAAGAGCTCATTTTAAGACTTCTGGTGAACATGTTAGCATAGAATTTCATAATCAGGATAATACAACCTCTACACCAGTATAATGGCAACTTCATTAGCAAGCCACCTCTAAACTATGTTTTAATGACCAAAATTGGTGTAGACCAATCCTTGACCTTTAATTGTGCTATTTATTTGACTCCTACATATCTCAGTTTCCTCATCTGAAAAAATGGGAATAAATAACACTTATTTCAAGGAATCTGCTATAAGGTTTTCTGTAATGATGGTGAAGTTTTTCACATCCCTAGGGGTCCTGTTGGTCTTAGCAAACACTACCTTCAGCAAACTAAACCATTACCGATCAAGAGAGAGAGAGATGTCCACAGACTCCACTTTTCAACAGTTCTACAGCTGTTATTGTGAAACGTGTTCATTCAAAAGTTTACTTCAGGATCTTGAGAGACAGAAATTTATGTGTAACAATCCATCAAGTGACAATGATGACTACAGTTGTCCACAAATTTACCAAATAATTAGAGTAAGGAATTAAAAGTGTGTGTGTGTGTGTCTATGTGTCTGTGTGTCGGTGTGTGTTTGTCAGCTAGTCATGTAAAGAAGATCTGCAACACAGGGTGAAGGTAGGGTGACAAGGGTTAAAAATTACAGCATGTCTCTGTAACTGCAGGAAGGAAGAACAATTTCCTATGTAGCTTCCACAGCTGGTTCCAATTCTATTACTGTTTCGATTACTAATTCTCCCATGCCACCCATAAATAACCTTCAAAACATTAACATTTAAGCTCTCTTATAGCAGCACAATTTTATGTAATGTGACATGAGGATAAATTGCTAAGTGACTTTATGCATCTGGAAAGAGGAAAAGACACATTTATATTGCACAGACTTGAGGTCCATGCTTGGTAGAAACACACCTTCCTCCATGCTTCACCCAGGTATATTCTTTTCTATCCAATTCTAAAGCTTATGGCAGAAGAAAGCAGTGCACTAGGGCCAGATTATGTACCTCATATTGCTAAAATGGTTGTAATATCCAACAACCCTGCAATAATTTTTAAGATGTTCAAGGGAAGTACTAAGCACTACGTCAGAAATGGTAACCAGTGTGAATATCCTGGCTTTATTTGGAACCGTAAAGCAAATAATTATAAAATGTTGTGCATAACAATTACGAAACATGCTTGTCTTCCATGCATTTATATAGTGTATTTCACTACAATACCTATATGTGTTGAAATCCCTCCAGCAAATTGTATCAAAAATACTGATTTCCATACATGTACTGTAGTCTAAAAATTCCAAATGATTACAATTAAACCTGACAGGACACACAACTAGACAGAAAGCCACTGATTTCTACAAAGCAATCACACTTAACTGTTCAGTATGGCTCAGCTCTAGGTTATACAGGAAAAGAACAAAATCTTAACACAGCTTTTGGTGGAATGTCACCTATGTTAAATCCAACACTTATTATAGTAATTCCTTAAGGAAACTGAAGTATACGAGTACACAGAAGCAATGCTTTCACTTTTTAACCCAGACTAAGATGAAGATCCATTGTCTTGACAACATGAACTGTTGTGCACAGAAAAAGAACACAAAAAGTTAACATCATACCTTCCTGAAATGCCTCATTTCAGATTTTTATTGACATTATTTAAGATGTCATACAACTTTCTTCCTTCCTTCCTAGCATATAAAAGAGATTAGATACAACCTATTATATAGATGTAGATTAGATTATTAGATTAGATGTAGATTAGATACAACCTATGATGTAGATGTAGATTAAATACAACCCATGATATCTCTCTTTATTCAATAGGTTTCTTGATCTTCACAAGGAGTTGCTCATGATACTCCATACTATACAAAGATTATTTGAGTTACAGGAAAAATCTTCCTTTTACAATCTAAAGTTTAAGTTTGGATTATATGACTCAAATGAAATTGCTATTACTTCTGTATATAATAAACTTGTTAACTTATCTGAAATGGATTAACAATATGCATCTTCAACTTGGTCATAACAGACAGTTACCATTTTTAGTTCATACCAATCTAGTACAAAGATGGCAACTTCAGATATTCAGACGAAACTCTACAATTACTTTTTTTGCAAGAGTCAGGAAAGAAAAGCACAGTCCATAGGTATAAAGAACTCCAGATTCCAGATCAGATATCTACTACATATCAGCTGTAAAATTTTCAATACGGCAATTGCTTTTGTGGTTGTATGTTTTAAATAGGATAAATGCTGATATTCCAGTAAATATAGTATGTTTGTTCATTGAGCTGCTCAAATTCCACTAAGACAGAAATCATTATTCATGCCAATTACTTATAAACAACCAGTTACTATAAACAATAGTTTAAGTTGATAGGGACCTGTAAAAGCCATCTAGTCCAATGCCCCTGCAATGAACAGGGATATATTCAAATAGATCACGTTGCACAGACCTCTGTTCAACCTGGACTTGAATTTTGTTTCCAGGGTTGGGGCATGAACCATCTCTCCCTGGATAACCTGTTCCAGTGTTTTACAGGCCTCAGCATAAAAAACCTTGTATCTAAGCTAAATCAACCCTCTTTTAGCTCAATGCCATTACCCCTTGCTCAGTAACTACAGATCCTGCTAAAATGTGTGTCCCCATCTTTCTTGTGGGGCTCCTTTAGGTACTGAAAGGCTGCAGTAAGGCATCCTCAGTGTCTTCTCCAAGTCCCAATTCTTTCACAGCCTTTTCATCACATGAGAGGTGCTGCAGCCCTCTGAGCATCCTTGTGGCCCTTCCCTGGACTCACTCTGAAGGGGCCCTGTCCTTCTTTTTTATGCTGGGAGCCCAGAGCTGGATGCAGTGCTCCAGTTAGATCTCACAAGAGCAGAGCAGAGGGGCAGAATCCTCTCCCTCCCCTGTTGCCCATGGGGTTCTGGATGCAACCCAGGCTTCTAGGGCTGCAAGCATACATTGCCAAGTTATTTCCAGCTTTGCACTCCCGATTTCTTCCTGGCAGGGCTGCTCTCCATGCCTTTGTCCTCTAGGGATGTAAAAACAAATGAAAAACCCTCCACAAAAAGGGGGGAAAAAATAACAAGCTTTGTGTATAATGCTTATGTTACAAGTGCAGTTTTGATGTTGAGAAAAACAGATCCATGATATTTCATACCTCCTGGCTGACTGACTGGTGAGGTTCCTAGGGAATGCATGATTCCATAACTACTGTTTCCATTTAAAAAGCAAGCTCTATCTATAAAAATCCTCTAGCAGATCTTCCCCTGTAATAAGTAAGTCCAACATGCTATTCTAGCGAAAAAGAAACAAAAGTACAAAATACACCAAAAACGTGCGTGAGAGAAGCATAGAGCTTATAAACACTTACTGGCTTTTCACAGGAAAAGCTGAAGTGGTGGGCAGGAACATATGACCCATAAAATAATCTGATCAAATGCAGTCCAAGATTTTCTGCTCATATTTGCTCAAATTCCCCATTATGGACATATTCCAGACAACTCATAAGGAAGCCAAAACAAGGATTCCCAATTTTGCATAGTTGCTGCAATTGGGCAGAATTTAACTCCTGCTTCTGGAATTCATTCTGTAAGCCCAAATTCTCCACATTAACCTCATGTTTGACATCCCCCTTGAATGTGTGATCCACTAAATTACATGATTTGATTCTGAAACTAACGGTATCTCACATAACACCTACTGCTGTCCCAGACTTGACTGCTTCCCAAGCCTCTTAAGACCTTACATTTCACCTCTTGGGAGCCACACAAAATGGACAGTAGATATGCTTCCAAAACAAACTGTTTCACAGTGAGTTTTTCAGTGCTATTACTCTGTTTACAGAAAAATTGCAAAGTGCAGGCCATTTGAAGGCACTTTTCTTTACATGCTTGCTTTCAGAATTTATTGGCTTTCCATATCATACACTTCAGATACTCTGGATCCTCAGTTAATTTAGCTACCACAAGTAACATTTAGTCTGAGACAGCAAAAATGGATATCTGTGTAGAGAATGATGGCAACATCTTGTCTTTAGGTTCCTCTCATGAGATCTAATAAACCACTACAGACAGGGAGAAACAGCCTTCATTTTATTTAGTGAGTAAAATTACAGAGTTTAGTATTCACTACGTAAATCAATTCTTTCAGAAATGACTGTGTAGGACAATCTATTAAAATGGAAAAACCTTTTAAAATACAGAAACCCCGACACTGTGTAAATTCTTCCTACTGGTGAACCACTTATCCTTAGAATTTCAGTGTAATACAGAATTAAGGAAATGGAGAAAGCAAAAGAATCCTGCTTTTAAAAAAAATCATCAATTTGAGACAAGCAGGTACAAAAACTATTAAAACCCACTATAAGTTACTCATGCATTCTGAAATCCTCAGTCACTATACTGAACAATTCCAGTAGCACGGACCATAGGTGAGGGAACAAGCTAGAAAGAGTGAGCAAATACATATAAATAGATTTTTGCAGCTGGTTGTGGATATCAAGGACCTACAAGTATCTATTAATACTGACAGGGACTGGGCAGATAGAAATTGCACTATTAAAATTTTGCACAATAAAGGGAATGGAAGAGCTCTGGCTAAGACACTGGAATTTTCATAAGGTTATGTATTTGCTCCAAATGATATTTACTGTTCTAGTATCCACAAACTTGCACTTAAAGAACTCAAATAACCAATAAGCTATAATATGAACTGCACACAATTTAACTCATCCACCCTGAAGGATGAAAGACCTGAGATGACCTTCTTAGAACTTGCAATTACAACAAGGTATGGCATGTTAAGCCTCATGCTTACACAGTAAGCCCTTCTCACTGTAAAAGTGCCAAGCTGAGAGATTACCGTCATTGTGCCTCCTGCATGCCTTTTTAGCTAGAAGAATGGCACACAGCAAGGTCAAGCAGTGCATTGTCAGGGGCTGCCACACAGTATTTTCAAAGCGCCTAAAAATCTAAAGCTGGGTTGTTTTCTTTGATGAAAGATGACCTGTTACAGATTAAAGATAAATTAAATATTATTTATTCAACTTATTTCAAATAGACACATTCTGCAAGTTTGGATTCTCGTCAGCTCCTGGCCTGCAAGACAAACTTCCTACCACAGAAAGCCAAAACCTAGCAATGATCTTTCTTTAAGATGATCTGTGGCTCAGCTACTCCTGATTTAATTTTCTTTATCTACAAAAACTTCAATACCTACAAGGAGCTTTGAACGAAAAACAAAGGAAGTTCTAGGAAGTTTCAGTTACTGGGAAATTGTCGTGCTCAATTTAGTTCTGAAAATGAGCCAATTACCTTAGTAGCTATGTAACCATATGAGAAAACACAGCATAAAAATACTTTTTAATTTTAATATAAATTTGGTTTAAAATGCTCAAAAAAAAAAATCACGAACTAATATTCCAAAAAAGTGAGCACATAAGAAATGGCAAGGCTGACTCCAGAAAAAAAAAATTCCTTACTATACTTGGAAAGCAAGTAGGTTTGATAAATACATAACTGTCAGAAGGAAACATGAATCTGCAATCCCAAATTTTTAATTTCTTTTCCTCACAATACTTTGGAAGTTTTAACACTTTAAAGCATTATTCACAGTAACATGAACTCTTCTTCAGACACCCACCCACAAGATGCAGCTAGACACAAAATTTTACCTGTAAAATTTTGGGTAGCTTCTGTGGTATTTTCCCACCCACTCAAACTTGGTTGCAGAGTCCCTCATGAGGGACTCCCTAAAAGTACTAGACAGAGTTGCAGCTTGCATTAATTCCTACACTATGAGATGATTCTCAAGAGGTAAACTAATGCAAATTGCATTAAACTACAGAGTTAAACTACAGCTGACAACTATTATATTTTTTTACAGGATAGGACCAGTTTTCATAACTATCATGTGAATTGGGCAGATGCTTATTTAAAACAACCTTATAAATACCATAGTTGTAACTGATTTAGATCTAGTGACATTCATTTTACTCAGAGGAATTAATATTTCTGCTGAAAATGCATTGAATTATTTTACTACTACTCATTCATTGAAAAACACAATGCAGTTTCTTATTTGGAAAACAAGACTTTGAGAAATCACAGGAAACTACCATTAGGCTTTCTCATAAATTCACTGTCTACTCAATGTATCATAATTGTCTTTCCTAAGAAAAAAAAAAATTATGGACAGAAACTGGACAAAGCCTTACACTATTTATTTAGGGATAATTTAAAGAATCTGCCTTTAAAATTGCAGTTGCCCAATGCAAAAACTATACTACTTACAAGCTTGCACTGTCACAAATATAAACATTTGTTGTTTTAAAAATATTTTTCATGAGTTCCTTTACGGAAAGGAGAAAAATATGAGTCACAAGAGATAGGGATACAAGCAGGAAGGAGAAAGAGAGGATCAACAGAATGCCTGATCCCTAAAAGGCACCTTAGGAAGAGCAATTAATTATGACAGAGTACTGGTCTGAAAAAAAAGAAAAAAAAAAGTCCCAAACTAACTGGCTGTCCTTACCAAAGAAAATGCTAGATAAGGCAGCATTTAATCCTGGAACAGAGAAACAACTTTGAAGGACTCTGAGAAAAGAAATGTAATAAATGCCAAGTTAAAACAAATGATGTTATTAAAACAAGTAGTTATTGACAGAAATTCATGTCAGAATTCTTAAACTACTTTCTATTGAGATGTACTGTGAAGTTTACTCTCACATTGTTATTTCTAGAATTTAAATTTGGATTATACACTTCTAATGAGTCAAAAATTATCACACTCTTATGTGTGACCCAACATTTAACCTTGTGTGCCTGCACACCCATGCACGTCATCCAATTGAGACAGCATTTTTGAAACACAAGGAAAAGTAAATGTATGGAAAAAAACCAAGAGATATAAAAGAAAAAAAAAAAAACAATACATAGGGGTTTACAGCTTCTCCAGAATTTTAATACTGTCTATTGAAAAAAAATTATGGAGATAAAAACCAATTTATTCTCAGATGGTCTTAAGGCATCTAAAAGAACGCTCATAAAGACCAAGACTTGACACTGTAGACCAAGCAGAGGTTGTCCTTAAAATGATTCAGCACTCTGTGTCACAGTGATCTTATAAAACAGGCATGTACTGTTTGAAGACACTGAGGATGATTAAGCTACTCAAATTTTTCTTCTAAATTTCCATTTCTGACATTTTTGGTACTCAGTAGAAAAGGCAGCAAATTAACTTCAAGAAGGAATGTCACTGAGAAAGAACTTCGTTCATATATTAAAGACAAGATCAGTTACTTTGTGGCATCAGTTTTTCAAGGGACATACACTGACTATTTGAACTGCAAAAAGTTACAAATCTGGCGGCATTGAAAGCCAACTGATGCCCAGAGGTACCACACACAGCCTCATATGCACATCTGCCTTCTTTGCAGAGACCAGTATGTTCCAAAACACCCCAAGTAACAGGCTGGTTAGAAAAAGATACCTTCACAAGTCCAGACAACGCATGAAACTTCTAAGATTACTGATCTATGAAAGAAAAACTTCCACTGCTGCATAAATCCTAAGTAACTTTTCCATCCTCCAACTAATCTTCCAGAGTTGACAAATGCATTTTTAACATGAGAGAAAAAAGGAAAAGGCTATATGTATGACATGATTTCTTTGTTTTTTTGCTTCCTCCTTTAAATTAAAGTATTAAATCTATGGTTTGCCAGTAGTACATAATAGCAAAAGAACAGCTAATACACAAGCTAGTAGAGGTAGACATTAATATAAAATTTGTCCTCAGTCATAGGACACTACAATTCTAATAAAGGTTATCAGCTCCTTCTGACACCTGAACTGCTCTAGAAATATACACCCTGCAGTAAGGGATGGGGAAATACCACTATATTTGTAGTATCTGTGAAATACTTGACTAAAAAAAACAAGCCAGACTTTCTAACATTTCCATGAAAATAACTAGTATCAATTAGAACTCTAGCTTCTGCTTTCATTCTAGACATTTGAATTCATTAACTGAGTAAGATAACTCTTCAAAGCCATTTTTTCCACAACAGAAGTTTTGGTCACATGTGGAAAAGTAAGTTCTATTCCTGATTTCTACAGCTCTTCCAGAATTTCCTGCATTGTCCTGGCTCCAGCCCAGATCAGCACATTGAGGCATGGACAAGACATTATACTATTCAGTTACACCGCATGTGAGTGCCAGGGGCAGGGAAAAGGGACTCTTCCAAGAAGAGCGTTCCTTTTCCAGTCACCAGAAGCCATTCACCTTTGCTTAACTGTCCCAGGTGTGGAGACCATTTTCCATGTAAATTACCCTCTTTGCATACTTTCGCTATTAATATTCTTTATTAATATTGCTACTCTTTGCTTTCATATTCATTGCTGAATCCAGTGAATTGTTCTTATCTCAACTTGTGATCTGTGCCTTTTGTGTCTCCCACCAGAGGGAGGGATGGGAGCAGCTCATGGTCTTCTTTTTAATGGGAGTACTAAATTGGGGAATATCATTCCCAAACCATGACATGGTTCATACTCATTATTATATGAAAGATGACCTAAGGGGCCTCTGTACTGCAAAAGGTCACTATGACTGACTGAGTTCAACCCTTATTTAAGCCCTTGTGTTTCACCACATGAGAATGCTCACTGGTATCAATCCCACACATCCAAATAATCCAAATCCAAAGTCTTTCTTCTTTCCGTATTTGGTTATTTGAATATTTATTAATCTTTAGTTAAAACAGTATGTCAAATAAACATTCATGAATAGTGCAGAAGGTAATGCAATAAAATACTATCCAAGATTCTAACACTTTGAAAATAATTTTATTAGGCTTTAAAATACAAAGAAAAAGATAAGCAGGAGTAAAGGAAGAAAGTTCAGCATGATTGTTGTGTGATCTGGATACTGTTAGCAGCAAGCATGTGTAGTCCCTGCATACTGCTAAGTGCTCACCTGCAAATAAGAGATGCCATTGCAGCAGTTGTAAAACAATATGTGAGGTAGACTCACATTCATAAAAATACAAAGCCGTCTTTTAAACAAACAGCAGACATTCCTAGAGTCAACAAAACTGCTCTCCAAGGATTCTATTGAAGTGGTCTGCAGTTCCAACAGTTTAACACAAATAATTCGTTCATCAAAAATCCTGTGAAGACTTGTTCACAGGAGAGGAAGTGTAACTGCATGTCACTTACACTCTCCCTTCAAATCCAATCCTTTTAAATTATTTATTCATCCCCATCATAAATATTTCAAATACTTGTTATCATCCACTTCATTTTCCTCTTGATTCAAGCAAGAGTACTCTGTACCTGTATTTCCCATTATTCTGTTTAGAGCATAAACAACTTTTCAAAATGATAACACTCACATACCAAATAAAGAGAAAACCTGTTATCTTCAATTTGTGTTTTCCATAGTAACGCCAACAAGGTTCAATATAGTGTGAACATTGCTGCTCCCTGGCCAAATTTAAAAAGATTTCATGTATTTTAACACTGATAGAAACAATATGCTATTTGTGTTTCTTTTTAAAAGTATATATGAAATTTGTTGCAACGGCCAAAAAATGCATCAAGGCATTGTAAAAGGCATGTAAAAGGCATGTAAAGAGGCAGTCACCACTGTGTTTTCAGTTCTCAAAGTATAACTTCAGTATCTTCACTTCCAAATATCCCAACTCCTACTGGAAGTAAAGAAAGTAGTAAAAAATACAAAATATTCAGTTCAGAACATTGTATGTATAACATTGTATGTACCAACGTTCAGCATTGTGTTGCATCTATCATTGCACGTACCACTGCAACCCATTCTTGTTGAAGAACACTGAATCAAAAGTACAGTCTTGTGACAGATAAACATGCAGGGTATGTGCTTAGAAAGACTTTTTTTTTTTTTTTAATTTTTTAATTTTCCTTAAGGGATAGGTCACAGAATTGTACAGTCTCAAGGTTATGCATGCCTTAAACATACTTGGCAGAAAGAAAACCTAGAAGTCTAGTATCCCTCCAAGCACAGTAGAGGACATAAGCTTCCACAAAATCTTGTGCTATAAAGAAGTCAAGGTTGAGGATCCCACATTTTAACTGTGGAAGGTTTACTGCCACAGCAGATTTGGCCTTGAGATGAAGAACACCTTGCATCAGTCTTAACACAGAAATGGTACCAGAAGCTAAACAACAGGCTACACCAGCTAAAACTGACCTGGTAAAGGGTCTCTAAAAGAACCGACAAAAAGTAAAAACAGGACATAAGAAGACCTCTGAACTTTGTTAAAAAGGGCAGTAAAAACAATAATTATGTTCTGTTTCATGTTTTATTTAAGCACCTCACAGTCAACAAATACATGCCTCTTAATGTGCTCATAAAATATTTCTGGAAATAAACTCATAGTTTGTGAGTTTGTACCTATCTGCAGGGGAAAGATTCTAAAACTTTTCATATTCTGTCATACTACAAATAAATTAAAATCTGTATCATCCACCAAAAAGCATGGTGTGACATACAGCAAAGAAGGCTTGGCCTTACTAAGCTCCTCAGAATCAAGCAATAGAAATCTTGCAAGTACACTCTAGGAACAACTGGTAATCATGAACTCTGGGGTACTCAGATGAAGAGGAGATGAGCAAATACCCCATGCCTTTTTATTGAAGACCAACATTCCCTAAGGGAATTACCTTGTTAGCTTGCTCTCCATATGATAATCTGCTTCTTAAGTTGAGTATGCCTTTCTTTACAGCTTCTGTTTGATTCTCTCACATTGGAAGACAGAGACCAATTATTTTGTTTTCTTCTCATTTTTGCAAAGTTTGCAAATCTGTTTTAACTCACTTTGGATATAATCCTTCTCAATCTTTGTACCACATCAATGATCCTTAGAAAAATGCCACAACTCGTATCAAGTTTAATATAAATAAAATACATTTACCTAATTTTTGTTGTTAAGACTTAAGAACATATCATGCATATATATGAAAAAACCATTTGCTTCATTTTTATATAGGAAGGTAACACACAAGCAAATGTAAAGTAATGGTTAACTTCTACCTATTTTTTTCCCAATAACTAGAAATATTTAAAAGATAATGCCTCTCACCCTCAAAACCACACTTCCCATTGCATTCAAAAAATTGCTTTGTTCAGCTTACTATACTTTTTCCTCTTTAGACAAGATGAAACATGACTGGGTAAATAAGATTCAGCAATTACAGGACAGACAATTCTCAGTCTAAATCTTACAAATCCTTAGGAAGACTAAAAATTCCCACAACATTTATTTATTTTTACAACACTATAATTCTTAGTCTGGTACCATAGCCAAATTCTAATTGGAGCAATTACAGTCTACTTAAATTCTCCATCTAAAGCAGTAGGAAATGGCTTCCTTCAATTCTGAACAAGTATTACTGGTATGTCTGTTAAACTTCTGAAAAAAAATTTAAAATATCTCCAAATAATTCTAAAACCTGAAATACAGCAATGCTATCATTTTGGAAACAGGCCAAATCAGAGTTCAGCCTTGGGCTGTGAAGAGGCCCAAGGCTGTACTTGTTTCAGGGACATAATTACAACATGATTAGTATCCCTTTGGTACTGCAGGGAGAAACAGTTCTCTGTTCCAAAGAAGAATGAACTGTGACTCAGCTCCAAATAGAAGGTAAATCCTTGCAAATCCATCTGGCAAATTCTTCAACAATCACCTCTACCTGTTGCCTCAAGCCAGAAAAAGTGTCACAAGATGCTAACACTGCATTAAGTTTTGTTAAAGATCTCAGCACATTTTCTAATGACATGCAGAACAGAGGATTGACACATACACACTCTGTCTTCTAACATGTGTCATCCATTCCCTTGAAAAAAGTTTACGGTCCTAGATTTAAATCTGTCTACCTACCAATCCTGACACAACTGCTCTTGCTACTCTTGGTCCCTCTTCAGACAGGTTTTGAGTGCACAGATAACAGACAGACTCCCAGGGCATTTTGCCAGGCAAAAAAAGCTGGCCAAGCTTCTACTATATTTCCCAATCCAAAATTTACCACATGTAATATTGTCCTCATTATTCACTTCCGCTCTTGCAAAATAAACCATCTTCTCTTTTAAAGATTTTCCTGAAATTTTCTAGAAATGTTTAGATCAGGATAGATCTGGCCTGAAAAACTTCACACTACAGAAGATGCTCTGCTTCTTCCCTCCCCCTCTCAGCTTACGACCACGTGAAAAAGATCCCACCAGGTTTTTACACAATCAGAAGAAGAGGCACCACAGAAAAGTAAGTGCTGATCACAGCTCAAATAGCCAATTTGATGATCAGAACTCAAATAGCCAAACAGCCAACTCAAGTAGCTTCAATTTTCCTCACTCCTCAAATTAATGCAAGCCTTTTATGTAAAACAGGATACTAAACCAAGAGGAAAATATCAGAGGGAATTAATACCACATCTACCTATTATCCTTAAAATGTACTTGATAGACCACTATTCCTTACACTACTACAAAACAAGCATTGTAATGCATTTGGATAAATACTCACAAGATCTTGTGGTTTGTTAAGTATCGTCATTTTTGACACAAATGGAAGTGAATGATAACAAATTAGCAAGTCATTTAATCTAAATATTTATTTGTTAAATGCAACTAATCATCAGTATCAACACCAACTAAAGAAACACAGAAAAATCCTTTAAAACAGCACCACAAAGACTTGCAGACATCAAAATAACTTACATCAATTTGGGGAAAAAATACTGCAAGTCAGAATTCATACATTTAATACAATATCTAAGGCTCTGTTAAAAAGCTGTGTTCGTTTTGTATCATAGGTGATTTATGTAAATTACAAAAATGCGTAATACTTAAAAAATACCAGTGCCAATTCAAAACATTGAGCAATTAACTGCTGTTAGTCATTTTCCCACAAAAACACCTAGAAGGTATGAAAAATTCCCATCAAAAAAAATAACCACCAGCTAATCCTTCCACCTTAATGTTTATTTAGTAAAATAACTTATGTAAGCTGGGCAGTCCTGGGCCAGCCCTGGACTCAAAAGTTGTCAGCCTCATCGCAAGCAAATTTGACAAATGTCTCTACTGACAGTCTGTCATAAGAAAGTAAAAACAACTGAACAAGCAATAGTGAAAAAAATCCCATATCTAAAGTCAGGCTTCAGAGACAGTGGGAAAATGTCAGGGTGAAGCCAGTATTTGGTGTATTTTATCTGTCATACAAAATTCACAAGACTTCAGATTACAAATTATATACCACAACACCTAGAATTGCTAAAGAAAAATTTGATTCCTTCAGGATCAAAACCACAGATACTTGTGTTTTCAAGAAATTACTCCAGCAAGAAAATACGATAATAAAGAGAGTCTCACACTACATCTGGGAAAAAAATATTGAGCTTTCAGTTTCTTCTGCCTCAGTTCTGCACCCCTGCATACCAATCACCAGCTATGTACGAGCAAGTGAAAGGAATCACAGAATTCTCATACTGCAACACCTGCCTTCCTTGGGGCTCGCAGGATCATACTGTGATCACCAATCGATCAACAGGAAACCAGGAAAGCACAGCTGCTTCCTGATTCCCTTCACAGGAAAGAAAATAACTGAGTTCATGAGCAGCAGTAAGGGAAGACTCTAGACCCCAAAGGCCTCTGGCATTCACACTGACACAAAATCTCCCCAGTTATAAATTAACTGTTTAGACTGAAAACCCACAAGTCTCATATTTCTGCTGCTCTGCTTATTCTCAACCAAATCTATTCTAGACTGTTTTGTAACTATTGTCTTAAGTTCAGACAAACTTAAATCACACCAGACTGCAAGTTACCTTTCTGTCTGAAACTTTTCATTAGGGTCTTTTAACTCTGGTCGCCAGTAACTTCCCTTCATCAAGCCAGCTGTAGCATTATTCAAATATGCATGAATAAAAACTAAATACCAGTATCTTGTTAGAAATTAAAACAGCCAATCAGCACAATGACTACTGAGAAAGACATGGTAAAGTCAAGTCAGCTGTTTCTGCAAATTGTTTTGCCTTTGGAGAAGCTGGCAGCAGAGAAAGAGGAATTTTAATATAATGTGACCTGTAGCAACTAAAACCCACTGAGTCTAATGATGCCCTCAGGAACAGAGACTGACTCCACAGCACCCTAACAGCCAGAAGTTAAGAGAATTCCTGACACAGATCAACAGTGAGTAAACTTAGGATATATGTCATTCTCAAAGAAAATTCCAGATTTATCTCTTCGTGGTTCTCTGAGACAGAACAAGTCATCTGTGGCGTACAGATACGACGACAGCAGATACAGGACTAAAATGTACAGTCTGATAATTATAGAAATCCGTATGCAACAGTGAATCAAGTGAATCAGACAAAGAGATATAAATACCTAAGGCATCAAAATTTCCCACCACTTACCTCCTGTAGGTAAACAAATAAACAAAAAAGAAAACTTGGTCATCATGTAAGTTTAGGCTTACTCTAAAAATTAGTTATGTCATGGCTTAAGAAAGTTCCTCTGAATCATTTAAAAAAGTTCTCTAAACTTTAAAATATAAGTTCAAAACAAGCAAGGTAAGAGATGTTACAGAAAAAGAACAAACAAACTGAATCCCGAGTCAAAACAAAAGAAAAATCAAAAGGAAAATTTTGGGACCCCTGGAAATTCAGAGTTTTTTACTTTGGTTTACATTTGTGTAACAGGACATACAGGTCTTTTTCTGTTACCAGATGGTTCAATACAGCAAAAAGTAAGGCTGCTTTCACAGGACCTCTATCATTGTTGTTACACATGGAAACCATCACACAAAACCCAATGCCACAAAATATTCAATCCAGGCAGTTTTGAAGAACAAACATCAAACCATTAATCTTTTCACAAAATCATCAAATAATCAAGGTTGGAAGAGACCTTAAAGATCATTTGGTCCAATCCAGCCCTACCACTGTAACCCTTAAACCACTGAACCACATCAGGGCTAGACCCAGATGCCTTTTCACTAAATAGAGGAAGGCTGTTTAACTGAATATCTGTGATACCAAAGTTAGGCTGTTAGGGGTTCTCTGGATTTCAACATAGATAGAAAAATCTGTATTCTTAAAAACAAACAGGTCAGGCACTTATTAAGAAAAAAGCAAACCAAAATAATCACAAGTAAACAAAAACAAAGAACTAACCAACAAGCCCTCAGTTACCAGACCTAATTTCCTAAAAAGTTCTGGCACAACTGTTCTCCCTAGATTCAAGCCCACCTCTGCCTCCTCTTTCTCATATAAAATTGAACATAAGCTTTGGGAAATAAACAATTTAAAACAGCTGTATTAAATATTTATTTCTCTAGTTCTTTCATAACATGAAAACAAAAAGTAAACAATATACACTAATTGATGTTGAATTACCCTTGAGACTCACATGTGTATTTTTGTTTTAAATCCTGGTATTTTTAAATTAAAATAACTTGCATTTGATGAATTATCATTAAAAAAACAGAAAAAGTATAAGAAAAACAGAAAACCTTCATTTTGAACAAGTCATATATCACCTAGGAATTCCATCAAAAAGGAATGGCCGACATACAAATCAGAGCCCACTCAAAGGATTACAACATTAAAGAGAAACAAACTACTTACATTATCTTCCTCCTCTGTATCATCATTGTCATTGTCATCATCACTATCCTTGAACCCAGGGGGAAGTGGTGGCCCAATGAATTCTTCATCATCATCTTCATCATCATCATCATCAGTATCCTCAGCTGGACCTTTAGAAGAACTCTGGAACTGCATAGAAGGACCACTTAACGCCTCATTTGAGTTGTCCTCACTTTCACCACACACTGCCTCTCTGCAAGAAAAATTTAAAACGTCACTATTTGAAGAACATTGTCACTTCCTCTGTAATTTTCAGATAGAAGATGTTGAGCATTCTTGTAAATCAGCAGACAGCAAAATTAGCAGCAAAACGCACACCAACTTTCGTTAACAGTGCATGCCCACCATCATCTTTTGAAACGCTCTCAAGTGTTTCAAAAGTCACATTAAATTACCATTCTGCTGTTGCTCAAATCGGTTCTGCAAACACCTTATTTTAGCACAAGGAAATTTCTGAAAGCTGAGTTGTTGTGTCTATGTTCGTGCAGTTTATTCAAAATAGCCGCGCTCCCTCTCCTGGCAGTTCCCAAGACATGCACGCGTGCAGGCAGGACCATTAAGAGAGAGAAGCTCAACTTTCAAGACTTCGTTTGGGAGCTTGTATTTTCAGAATTTTAAAGTGAGCTGGCTGAAAAAAATGGTCTTCTTTTCCTGTTTCTTTTTTAAACTCAGTGGTATTGTTTTGTTTGGTTTGTTTTTTTTTTTTAGTGTAGGTTATCACTTTAAGACTGTAATAAAAATCACAAAATTTTAGGAACATAACGAAAGATTAAGAAAATTGATTCTGACCTATACAGCTATACAAGCAGGTACTAAATTGGACAGGAAAAAATTTTGTTGGACAAGCAATTGAAACTGTGTTTCAGGAAGAAAAGAGAATAAACTAAAACCAACATGACTCAGATCCTCAGATGTTACAGTGAAGAGCAGGCTTTGTATGCCTGATAGCTCGTCTAATTTAAAGACCTAGATCAGAATATGACTAGCTAACAAATCCAACACAAACATAAAGAGCTTCTCTTACTCTACAATAATAGGGCAATTGACATCCTTTTACCAAAGGGAAGGTTTTCCAGCATGTGAGGCATAGACTGGGATCTTCAAAGTTCTTCAGGTAAACTATCCTCAGAACTAACTCCATAATATTATATGCAAAAGAGTTGTATTTTGAAAGTTAATATGCATTCCTATACTAGCAAATGACACATCTTTTTCCCAAAAGCCAAACTATTTAATTACTTTTGGAATGAAATTAAACAGAAACTGTGCCAGTGATAAGGATGTATACAACATAATGATTCAAGGAAGCCATTCCAATCCTTGAGTCCCAAATGTTCAGACACCCAAGAACAGTATCTACCTTTCTTCCTAATTACCTTCGTAATTCTCTCATTTGCTGGGAAGGAAATTGATCAAATCAAACATTTCAGTATTCTGAGGGGTAGCACAGCCATTCTGCACGTGACATGGCTGAGCTGAAGTGCAATTTTTCACCACACTCCAAGCACAACAGGGAGAGCCAAATACTCCAGCAATAGCTACAGGTATCCTCTGTCCTGACTGGGATACAAATATAAAACACACCAATGCAACCAGACCAAATGCCCATCTACCTTGGATGCACACCGAGAGGAGCAATAACAAAAAAATCCTGGGAGTTGTGCAAGTATGTGGGCATATCCCCCCCATGTGTTCATTCTCTGCACATCACTCAATTTTCTCAGCTTTTTCCTTTTCATATAACAGATTTCTCAGCTTTTTCCTTCTCATACTAACAGATTCTTTCACTTCTCAAGGTGTAATTATACTGATGCATAAATTATGTACCATAGCTATTGTAAACATTACTCTACAGAAAACAGCTCAGGAGAAAAAATAATCATTAGGTGTACTTCACATCATTTTGGAGTGACTTTTTAACAACTGAAAAATTAGTCTAAGGGCTACTCTGATAATTTAAGAAAAACTCCAATAATTAAAACAATTTAAAATTCAGTAAAGTGTTGCCATTATCAGAGAATAACAGATGCTATGCATATTAGATCAATATATAGAAACAAAAATCTTTGTTATAAAAAGAACTAGGAAATCCTGTATTTCAGACTAAAATTGACAGTTGCAGGATTCTTCCTCTGAACTGAGACTGAGTCATAATCGCATGTCTTTCTAGTTTCGTGTTTTTACTTTTAAGAACTAAGCCACATATTCTTTTTTTACATGGAAACATAAAACTTCCAGGAGAGTTTTTCAGGTTAAGCCC
Source organism: Pheucticus melanocephalus (assembly GCA_013398405.1). NCBI lineage: Eukaryota > Metazoa > Chordata > Aves > Passeriformes > Cardinalidae > Pheucticus > Pheucticus melanocephalus. Next base: position 1,216,757 of record VZSJ01000400.1, on the reverse strand, counting down.
TTCCTTCTTAATGCTGAGTAAAAAACAAAAACAAAGAAAATTTACTATGAGCAGAGCTCTGTTCAGTTATCAGAGCCTACCCAATAACTCAGCATACTAAACGTAGTTGTTATCTTCCTTTATATTAAGACCCTGGATGTCTCTCTTGTCAAGTCGTTTAGAAGAATGAGATAATTATGGAAAGCCTCTGTATTGCCTGACCACTCTCCACCTCGTAACTTGTTTAAATTGCTTATGTATATTGGAGTCACCCATTTACAATACACAATCATGTTACATTTAAATTCTTGTCATCTTTCATTATGTCATCAAACAAGTATATAAGATCATCAGAACCAAATTGAAGTACAGAATATTCCTCCTTGAGCACAAGACATACATAGGATACACAATGTAGTAGTATATTGTGCAAGCAAGTACTTTAGTGAGAGTGCCCGGGTTTTCCAAAGACCAACAAGCAAAACCAAAATTTTCTAATAAAAATTTGTTCAGTCTGAAACTCTACAAGTTTGTCTATAATAACCTACCACATATAGGCTCATATAATAACCTACCACATTTCAGCCCATAATATGCATATACAGAGGTCTACTAGAGTCTTCCATAGGTTGTTAAACGTCCACAGATACAGGAACCTAAAAATGTACAACATATTCACCTATGCCAGCCCTGCCAGACAATGGAGTTATGTGGTCCCCATTGCCCCCAGCTACTTCTGATTTTCCAGAATTTCAGAATTTAAACTGCAAAATTCATTGAATATATTGCTTGTCAGTAACAGACAGAAGTTTAAGAATAAACTTCAGACTGAAGTAAAAAAAAAAGCTTTCTCTACCTCATCATTACTCCATAAAATCTGCACACAGAGGAAGGCTGTCCACCTATTTTGCCTTCTTTTTCATCAGGTGTTAACAAGAATATTCTATCTACAGGTAGGCACAATAGCTGCTAATAAAGTCATCACATGTTGTCACTGTATTTGCCCTAATATTTTTGAAAAATACATGGATAACAACATTGTTCTTATTTTTAAAATAATACGCAGAACATGATCAAGGAGGAAGCAGAAAAACTGCCTCTTAAATTTACATAATGTTAATATTTGCAAATATTGACATATCTTTACAAAATAAATTTTTTAAAAGTTTAAAATCAGTATTCCCACTTAAAAACTTAAGAAAACAAGACCCATTCGCAGAAGCTAAATGATACTCATGTTGTCAAAACAAGTCAACACCCTCCTCAGATAAGAAAGCTGCTGCATGGAATCTCCCACCATATCCCATTACCTTTCAGTTAATGTGGACCCAGGTCTTGTCGGCCTGGATGCTGAAACTGATGAGGCAGTGTATGGAATTTTAAACTCCTTTTCAATCTGGTCTTCTTTTTCTCTTTCACGGGCCTCTGAATAGGGAGACCACAAAAATAACAAATAATCAAGCCCTTTAAAAATACTAAAATTACTGGCTTGCTAATGACAGTTAGACAGTTTTTCTCCAGACCCAAATGAAATACTTGAAAAGGTAATAGAAATTAAAGGATTTAAGATACTTTTTCATATATATTAAATTTCCATTGCTACTGCAATGCTCACTCAACAAAATATCAAAAGGGCAATGTAAACACCTCCCTGTTGTTCATTTGTACATGTTATCAAACACAAGTTGATCATATAAGGATGCCGATATTTCAATTATTTTCAACATTATACTAAAACAGTATGATCACTTTAGAGAAATGTTAATGTTTTCATAGCCCTGGGAACTAAATTAGTGCAGTTAAAATATACAGACTGTAAATAGGTAAATTTTAAATAATTTAACCACACAAAGTGTTGCTTACATTAGTAGTTCATTCTTACTGCACTCATTGAAAAAGGATCCCTATGAAACACTGCAATAAAATCAAAACAAACAAAAACTTCCATCTCATATTACATAAGAAATATTGTGTTTCATCTCTGTTAAATAAACAAAAAAGAAAAAAAAATTTCAGCAAAGCTAGGAAACACTTTCCACTGAAGAGAAACACAAACAACTGCAAGATACACAACCAGGAAACATATTTTGATCTCAGCTCCACAAATCAGGTAGTGGGGCTGACATATCCAAATGTTATCATAGTCATTCCAAAAAGGTGAAAAGCAGAAGTGTATCTCAAAAAAAATCAGAAAATAGGTGCTCACATTAAGCCACCCCCACAACACATATCTCAATACTAAAATTTGTTTCTAAGTTAAACAACCGAACTTTACAAGCTTTATAATTTTTGGCAAAATTATCAACTTTATAAAAAACAAAATGCTGTGCGTTTCTTTTATGGGTATAAACCTAGAAACGTAGGGATGGGCTGGGATGTGGTCTGCTGCAAGGTAAGGGAGAGGACATACTCAAGATACAAGTCAAGATATCTTGACTTAAAAACATTGTATTTTTGCAATCACTTACTAACTTTCCCTATTAAACAAATATATTAAGTAAATAAACAGCTCTTTATAAGGAAAAATAGCTCAACCTGAACAAGTAACAAATATAAAAATGTTTCCAACATGGACATACATTGCTGTGTTTAGACTCAGTCAACATTAAAAAAAACCAGTCTGAAATGTATTTTGGAATCCCTTACATATCTGAATTTCATAGTGTCTTAAAGTCCAAAAAGTCAATGAGCCTCCAAATAGGTCGGATCTGGTTCTGTATAGAATCAGAGCAATAAAAAACAAGGCATCACAATAAAACGAAAGTCATACAGGCTCCAAAAAATGGCCAAGGGGAAGGAGAAAGCATGAATAACTGGGTTGCCAAAGGGATTTGTAGAATATGCGTGACTGTTCTCAGGGACCTTGTTTGAACTGATGTTCACTTGTTTACAGGCAGCAAATGACACAATTCTCTCCCACTTCTGAAACAGCACCCTCAAGAAGTGCCCATTCCCAGCAGTGCACAGCAGAAGGCAGCAACACATTTGTGAGCTGCTATACAACCTGCTCCTTGGTCTAAAACATACATTTCTTCTTCACTCCTCTGCAGTCTCTAGCTGTCTACACCAATTTCTCTTCCAAAATAAATACACAGCTGAGTAAAAGAAAAAATGAAAAAGTTTGTGTGTTTTTCCTGTATCTGCAAGCTACGCCCCATAACAGGAGCTTTGCACATGCACACTGCTCTAACACCCTCAGACAACATGAGCAAATTAATAACTTTAGCATCGAGGCCCAAGTTGTTCAGAGCTGCCTTCCTCAAAAAAAACTGCGTTTCTGTTTTTTTTCTGCACAGCCAGTCCAAGACATTTCAAACACTTCCCTGAGAGAGGAAATCAAAACATGCTTTAAAATTCAAGACCCAACTACGCTCGCACTTCTTACCCAAGACCTTCCTGCTCCTTTCCACTGCAGTCCTTCTCGTTTGCTCAAACATGGCTTCGAGATCGAAAGTCCGAGCCTTCTTCCCTGGAAATGAATAAAACGGAGACTAGAACACAGCCCCACCTGGGGCTGACAAGCCCCACGGCTTCGGCCCCGCTCGGCCAGCCAGCCCCGGCCCCCCCGGCCGCATCGCCACGTACCGAAGCCGGAGAAGCCCATGGTGGACGCCAGCTCCGGGTCGGGTGTCCCCAGCATCTCTGCATCTGCAACGAGAGGGGAGAAGAAACCAGGGGGGTGAGCGGGGTCCGCGGGTGAGCTGAGCCCGCCCCAGCCCCGGCGTCCCCGTCCCTCACCGCCCTCGGCCGCCGGCTCCATGCTACGCCTGCCCCGGATCCACAACAGCGCTGGCAGGAAGCGGCCGGGCGGGGACAGGCGAGCTTCCTTCCCGACGGAGGAACGCAGCGTTGTGGAGTCGCAATTCGTGCTCCTCGCAGAGCCACATATAACGTTTCTGCGCGTGTAGTGCAGATGCTCCTTGAGCTCTGCCAGGCTTGGTGCCGCGACAAATTATTCCCCGTGAAGCCTCTTTCAGGGACCGACCACCCTCTCAGAGGGTGAGCCTTTTCCTGATGTCCAACCTGAATTTCCCTTGGCAGAGCTTCATTCAATTAAAAACGGGACCAGACTCCCGGTACTAAAAGCGATTTTAGCACTTATTATAATAATAAGGCCTAAAGCAAGGGGGCCTGCGAGCCGAGCAGGAGCGTGCCCGTCGAGGATGCTGCAGCGCCGGCGCTGGGGCTTCTTGAGCAGCGACGTCCCTGATGTACCAGGTGGAGCGGCACAGCTTCCCTGGGCAAATGCCCCTTTTTATCCTGTGGTTTTTTGGTTTTGTGGTTTTTGGGTTTTTTTTTTTTTTTTTGGTTTGGTTTGGTTTTGGTTTTTTGTTTGGTTTTGTTTTGGTTTTGGTTTGGTTTGGTTTTTTGTCCCTCTGGCTTGGTTTCTGTTTGGATCCTTTCATTTGCATGAAGGCTGAAGGCGCTTGATTAGCCCATTACAGTTCTGTCCAGGCTGGCTCGTTTCGCTGGCGGGGGATGATGCACTTTAGTTAGGTGTAATATGATACGTATAGTACCATATTCCTTATAACTGCCCTTTAAACCCCTTTTACAATATAACAACCAAACTAACAGCACATGCTTAACAATTACCAACTATTTTACAACACTTTCTAACCTATTTTTAACTGAACTTCTACTTTTCTCAGTTTCTCATACTGTTCGAGCATATTTCTGGTATTCTGGTCACTTTCTTCTTTTATTAACATTACTTTTCTGCTATTTTTCCCTTCTACGTTACCTTGTAGCATGATGCTGCTTTGGACAATGCTGGTTACTATCCGGACTAGATATGGAATTGTACATGGTAGTAATATTACGCTTGCTAGTGCACACACACCACAAAAAAGGCCAATTTCTTCCACCATTTAGCATCCCAGGTGAACAAATTGTCCTACCAATCAGATTCTCCAAACAAGGGAGTCCATGTATTTTACAGTTCAGTGGGAAAGTTTGGGGGGAGGTAGCCCTTTTTCCTTAGTTCTTCTTGGGTTGTTGTTACTGTTTCTATGTATTTTTGCATTGTCATCTCTGCCTCTAGATGTTTCCCAGTGCTGTACGGGGTAAGTAAGAGAGGCAGCCCAAACAACATTTCGGAAGGAGAGACCCCTAGATCTGTTCTGGGTGTCGTTCTCATTTGTAATAGGACTAGTGGTAAACATTGGAATGGGATCTCTAAGACCAATTTTGTTAAGATATTCTTCAAGGTTTGATTCACCCTTTCAACTCTCCCAGAACTGTGAGGGTGCCGACGGGTGTGTAACTCCCACTTTATTCGCAGGGCCCTGATGACTTGTTGCAGAACACTGGATGGAAAGTGGTGGCCACGGTTCGAATCAATAATACTTACTAGTCCATATCTCAGAATAATTTCTTCCAAGAGAAATTTTTCACAGTTTGGGCTGTCTCCCTTCTCGTGGGGAATGCTTCAACCCAGTTTGATGATAAACTAGGACCAATAGGTGTTTATACCCTTGAGCTGGAGTTAATTCAGTAAAATCAACCTGAATACTCACTCTGGAAAGGTCTTATGGCCAATTTCCCCCCCCCAGAGTGGTTTTTTGCATCACCTTTTTGTTGACTTTTTGGCAGGTTAAACATTCTCCTGTGATGGATCTGGCTATTTCATATATTCCCATCCCATCCCAATGTAATATTTCAGGAAATGATCGCATATTCCTTGTGTTCCCTAGTGAGTTAATTGGTGTATCTCTTCCATCACTTTCCTGGTTATTATTTGGTTGAATATTTGTCGCTCGTATGGAGTCCACCACTTTCCATCCTCTGTTTTTACCCCTCCCATTTTCTCTATTTCTTTTAGCTCCTTGTCATTGAAAATTGGTACCCCCTATTTCCTTATTTTTCCCTGGTCTTCTTTAACCCTTAGGACTATGACTGGGTCTCCCATCTCTAAGGCTGCTTCTTTGGCTGCCAGGCATGCTAATTTGTTTCCTTGGATTTCAGAGGTATCCCCTTTTTGGTGGCCTTTCATATGGACTATGGTAATTTCTTTTGGTCCTCTAAGGAATTCAAGTACTTCCCTCATCAGATTTTCATGTGCCAGATTTTTCCCTTTTTGAGTTAAGGTATCCCCTCTCTTGCCAGATTTTTTCAAAGGTATGAGCTATCCCAAAGGCATATCAAGAATCTGTGTAAATTGTCCCTATATCGTCTACTAATAAATCTAAACCTGCTTTAAAGCATATATCTTAAAACTTTGTGCAGACCAATTTGAGGGTAATTTCCCTTTTTCTTTGATTTCCCCTGCTTCAATAATGGCATATCCTGATGCCCTTTTTCCCACTACAGTTTGAGAGGATCCATGTATATACAGGGCCCTTCCATATGGAAAGAGGTCTTCCTCTAGGTCTTCTCTTACTTTTGTTTCTATCTCAATTAGCTCTATACAATTACGCTCTAAATTTCCCATTGGTTCCCTGGTTAAGAATTGAGCAGGATTTAAACATTTTGAAGTGACAATCTCTAGATTCTCAATATTCATCAGGGTTATTTCATAACCTCAGGATTCAGCTGTCTGTTAGCCACTGAGAAGCTTTTCAGCTTAACACTGTCCTTGAGTCGTGGGTGTGTGTACTTGAATCCTCCCATTGAATGTAAGCTTTAGAGTGTCTTCTAATAAGGTAGCTGTGGCTGCCACAGCTTGAATACAGGCTGGCCACCCCCTTGCAACCAGATCCAATAATTTTGACAGATAAGCCACCGGCTTCCTGCTTCCCCCCCCAGTCTTGAGTTATTACTCTATATGCTATACCTTCATTAACATACGGATCAAATGGTTTTCTTAAATCAGGCAGGCTCAAAACTGGGGCTTTTGTCAATCGAGCCTTCAAGTCTTGGAACCATTTGGTATCCTCCGGAGTCCAGGCTACAGGTTCTGTGCTTATTAATTTTTCAGACAAAAAATTTACAGTTTGAGTATACTGATCAATCCTTAATTTACAATAGCCCATTAGACCTAACAGGTTTCTTACATCTCTTTTAGCCTTCGGTGGTGGAATTGACACGATCCCCACAACTCTTTCAGGACTGAGCTTTTTGTATCCTTTTCCAATTAGATGCCCCAGGTACTTTATCTCTTCTACAAATTGGAGTTTTTTCTTTGATACTTTTAATCCTTTTTCTCTCAGAAAATTTAGTAAACTTATACTGGCCCGTTGGACCTGTTCTTGATCTTTGCCTGATATTAGTAGGTCATCCACATATTGTAGAATTTGTATTTCTTCCCTGGGTACAAAGGACCTTAAAAGACTCTCTAAGGCTTGTCCAAATAGGTTAGGGGACTCTGTGAATCCCTATTGGAAGTGGCTCCACCTAAGTTGTTTACATTTGCAGTCTGGGTCTTCCCATTCAAGGCAAACCAGTTCCTGCTCCCCACCTCTAACGGACAGGCCCAGAAAGAATCTTTCAAGTCTTTTACTGAGAACCATGCATGTTCCTGTGGAATTTGACTGAGAAGAGTATATGGATTTGATACTATTGGATATCTGGAAATAGTTTGTTTGTTGATTTCCTTCAAATCCTGCACCAATCAATAGGTTCTATCAGCCTTTTTGACAACTAGAATTGGTGTATTATGTGGTGACATGCATGGTTCTAGTATGCCTTCTTCCACGAGTCCCTCTATCACAGGTGATAGTCCTCTCTGGCCTTCAGGGGAGATGGGGTATTGTTTTACCCTAACAGGGGGAATTTCTGACTGCATTTCTATCTTGGGGATATTTAGCAACCCTTGCCCTCCCCCTTCTGCCCTGGCTATTGGGTTAATTTCTCCCATATTCCGTTCAGTTAATAACATTATTTGGGGTACCATCCTCCCCTCCTTTGGCACTACTACAATTCTCATCTTTACTTGCAGTTCCCGCCCCAATAAATTACAACCTAGTTTCGGGATATAAAGGAAATCAGCCCTGCATTCTCTTGAATTGCCTTTTATAATTATGCTCTCTGTAACCTGGGCTCTGAACAGTTCCCCTTTTGCTCCCCATACTTTGCAGATCTTTTTGCTTAGCTGAACCTCTCTGGGGAGCTTCGTCACACAGGATCCATCAGCATCTGTGTCCACTAAAAACTCATATTCTTCACTCTGCGGGCCAATTTCTATGTTTGCCTGGGGCTCTGTCTGGTGTCCGATCTTACGACCCAGAGTGTAGAGCCCCTGACACCCCTAATCATCCTTCCTTCTCAGAATCTTCTCCAGGGTGTCCTGTTCTCTCTCAATTGCTTCATCCATTTGTAATTTTTTATAGGACCACTTAATGTGCCCTTTTCTGCTGCAGTAATAGCAATATACATTATCTAATGGTGGTCTTTTCCATTTACCCAGCTTCCCTTTATTTTCTACACCCCCCCCCCCCCCCCCCCCTTGGCTCCCCTCTTCCCATTCCTACACTTTCTCTTGCTACCACCACTGTAATTTTTGCTTTGGTTGTGGTCTTCTCCTCATCTCTCCTTAAATAAATTTTCAGAGCTTCCCTTAACAGATCGTTTTTTCCCCTTTCTTGCCAGTCTTCCAATTTTTCTAATTTCCATCTAATGTCAGGCCAAGCTTTGGTAACAAACTATACTTTTAATAATATTTGGCCCTCTGATCCATCAGGATCAATGTTGGAGTGTAGCTGAAAATTTTGTTTTTATCAATTTAGCCATGCCCCTGGGGACTCATCCTTTTCTTGACTCCCATCAAATGCCAATTTGGTATTGCTGCTTTTGGGTACAGATTCTTTTATGCCTCTTATAATTAGGGTCCTGTAGTCTTGCATGTTTCTCCAGCCCTCTTCCTGGTTAAGTGAAGAGGGGTCCTATTACAGAGAGTTTTTGCTCACCCGGGGGTCCAGTCTGATTCTCCTTCTCCCATATCTTTATTCCTCCTGACCTAATGAGGCGTATCTCCTCTGTGGAGAAGAGGATGTTCATAATAGAATGCAGCTCCCCCCAGGTATATATATTGGGACCCAGGCACTGGTCTATTTGCTGTGCTCTGCCGGTTGGGTCTGCTATTAAACTATCTGTCTTAAATGTTCTTACTTCAGAAGCTGTCAGGGGTGCATTTACAAAACCTATTCCTACTACCCCCCCCACCTAGTGGTTCCTTAGAGGAAACAGCCTGTCTGGATTTACCTCTGGCCTTACACCACTTTTTGATCTGGTACTACAGTAAGGGCCAGCATCTGAAGGGTCATTTGACTGGCTGACTAATTCTTTGTTATAATTTTGGGAGGGATCAGTTGTTGGGTTGGAGGATATATCCAGAAGTTTTTTCTCAGGGAAAGGTGTTGTATTCCAACTTACAGGTTGAGCAAGCTGCAAGTTAGTGGGGGTAGGAGGTGGCAGGGAAAAAGCATCAAGGGGTGGATATATACAAGGGAGTGGAGTTGTTGGAGGGGGTAAAAATGACATGGAGATTCCCTGAGGAGATAAAGGAGAGGCAGGGATCATTGGAGCGGATAAAGATAGGTTTTGAAGAGCAGGAGACTGGTGTTAAGTGGGGGGGGTGGCTTGATAGTTTGGAGGAAGAGTTGGTGGGGACAGGCCCTGAACCTGGTCGCCTCTGGTGTCATCAGTTCACCTGTGAGGCTGTCTGCGTGTCACTCAAACATTCCCCGCAGCTCCCCACACTCCCGGGAAGCTGAAGCTGATTTGCATGTGACTCACTCTCTTTCACCACGGCTTCCCACCCGCCCGGGGAACAATGGCTAGTTTGCAGGTCACTAATATCTTTTCCACAGCCCCCACCTGCCCGGCGAACAGTGCCTTGTCAGGCTTTAACGGGGCCTGCCCGGGTGCCGGAACAAGGAGGGCTACGGCGGGCGCCTCACTCGGTTTTCCCTCTTGCGCTTCCCTCCGTTCCCAGATGATCTCCTGGCGGAGAGCCAGAACCTTGGTTGTAGGAGGTCCTCATTCACTTCGGGGCTCTGAGACGCCTGAGCTGCTGGTCCAGTCTCAAACACGCTCATCCACACACACACACACACACACTCGCCCCCGGTTCCCTCGGGCCCTCCCCCGGCCGTGGATGAGTGATACCGGCTCCGCTGTGCCTCACATGTGCCTCAGGCCTTTTTCCCCGGATACCGACGGAAGGTCCCTCCGTGGAGTACATACGGCGTCCCGTCCTTCGGCTGGGCGAGGTCGTAGCAAGGGGGGCAAGGTCGGAGCGAGGGGTCCCAAGGGCGGAGGAGGAGCGTTCCCGTCGAGGATGCTGCAGCGCCGGCGCTGGGGCTTCTTGAGCAGCGATGTCCCCGATGTACCAGGTGAAGCGGCGCAGCTTCCTTGGGTCAGATGCCCCTTTTTATCCTGCGGTTTTTTGTCCCTCTGGACTGGCTTCTGTTTGGATGCTTTCATTTGCGTGAAGGTTTAATTGGCCCATTACAGTTCTGTTGGCCCGCTTGACTGGCCCATTACAGTTCTGTCCAGGCTGGTTCGTTTCGCTGGGGGAGGGGTGGTGGTGCACTTTAATTAGGTGTAATAGGGTACGTTGAGTACCGTATTCCTTATAACTACCCTTTAAACCCCTTTTACAATATAATAACCAAACTAACAGTACATGCTTAACAATTATCAACTATTTTACAACCGTTTTTAACAATTCCATCTCTTCCTGTCCTGCCGCTGGTCACCAGGGTGAGGGCAGCACGTCCCCGGCCACTGCTCCCCATGAGGAAGGTGTCCACAGCCTGAGGCTCCCCCTGCACCTTCCCCAAACTGAACAAGCCAAGTGACCTCAGCATCTTAAATCTCAGCCTCAATACTCTTCATCATCTTAGCCCCCGTACTCCTGACACACTCCAACAGTGTGATGTCCTTAAATTGAGGTGCCCAAAACTGCACATAAAACTCAATATGTGGTGTGCAACCCCACAGCACAGTGTAGAATGGGATAGTCACCTCCTGAACTGGCCAGCGGTGCTGTGCCTGATGCACTCCGTGACATAGTTGGCCCTTTTGGCTGTCCCTCTTGACTCATATTCAAGTCTTGACTCATATTCAACTTGACATCAACCCAAAAACTCAGATTGCTTTTAATGGAGATGCAATCAAGCCTCTCATCCCCCAATTTCCCTGTGCAGCCACCATTTCCCTGTCCTGTGGGGAGAATCTGGCACTTGTTAGATTTTAGATGATTGGTGATTGATCAGCTCTATGTCCAAATCTCTGTTAGGCTTCTCTACCATCAAGGGAGTCAGCAGCTCCTCCTGGTTTAGTATAATCAGACTTAATTCCTGCAACCAGATCATTTTAAAAGAACATTAAAGAGCACTGTCACTAAAATTGAGCCCTGGGGAGCCCTGCCGGTGACTAGGCACTAGCTTCTTAATCTTGAGAAGGTAGAGAATTTCCTCATTTGCCATTATGCTGGTTTCAGCTGGGGTGTAGTTAATCTTCACAGTGGGTATTACAAGGCTATGTTTTGGATTTGTGCTGAACACAGTGATGATAATATAGAGATATTTCTGTTGTTGCTGGGCAGTGCTTGTACAGAACCAAGGCCTTTTCTGCTTCTCAAACTGTCACACTGGAAGGGAAATTGAGGGTGCATAGGAGTTTGGGAAGAGACACAGACAGGATAGGTGACTCAAACTGGCCAAATAGATATTCCAGACCATGTGACATCATGCTTAGTATATAAATTGAGGGGAAGAAGAAGAAGAAGAAGAAGAAGAAGAAGAGGGGAACATTTGGAGTGATGGTGTTTGTCTTCCCAAGTAACCATTATGCATGATGGGATCCTGCTCTGCTGGAGATCACCAACCACCTCTCTTCCCATGAGAAGTGGTGACTTAATTCTGTGTTTTGCTTTGCTTTTGTGTGTGGCTTTTGCTTTTCCTATTATACTCTCTTTACCTCTACCCACGAGTTTTCCAGCTTTTACCCTTCCAATTCTCGTCCTGATCCTGGGACTGGGGTAGTAAATAAGCAGCTGCTTGGGGCTTGGTTGCTGGCTAGGGGTTAAACCTCAACAGTGATGTAAACCCTGCAGGGTTTGAGGTTTAACTTTATAATCTTAATTTGGAAAGCAGAGGTTGAGGGTGGATTTCCTTTCTTGTGCCGTGTGCCTCTGCCATAAGTGAAGCTTTCCAGAATGGGTGCTGGACCATTTGAGGAGCAGGGAGTCAGTGCAGTCTAGGCAGCAAACATCACTTACAAATCAAACGCCTCTGGAAACCCAGTTTTCTCCCAGTCCAAAAATATCCTGTGACATTTTGCAAATGCCAATGCTGCTCTGAGCAGACACATCCCTTAACAAAACGTCAGCCTTTTTAAGTTAAAAACCTGATACAGTCACATTGATGTGTCACCCCAGATTCTGGAAAAACAGCAGCCACATGAGGCCAGTGCCATGCAAAGGCTGTTTACTCTGCTTTTACACCTCAGCTCTGAACAGAGGCACTGTGCATGCCTTGGGAGTCCCTATGTTGTCCTGAACATGGGCTTGTTACCCAGTATGGAGTTTGCACACTGAAGTGAGGCATTTCTATTCTTGTATTTCTATTTCTTTATTTTTCTTGTGCAGAGTAGGGGGGTGGGTGTTAACTCACAAAAGGCTGGCCTCCTGATAATCAGAGCTTTACACTGTTTATACATTTTAACAAACTAAGGTATCAACATTGATCAGTTACAAATTACATAACTTTATTGACTACTATTCCAACCACTATTTGCTGGTTGTATATCTCGTTTCTCGTGGTTATTAGTGCAGGTGCTGCTCTTCTAGTTGAGTCTGACATCTCTTTCGAGTAGGTTGCTAATGGGACATGATCACTCACTCCTGGAATTACCTTTCCTCCAGTTACTGCTCAGTCTTGCTGACTTCAGTTCTGGTGGTTTTTGTTCAGCCAGCCCATTCACCTTGGGATTGTCTTCTCTTTTCCTCAAAACAAAAGATTAGCCAAGTGTACAATGTTCACAATGCAACTGCACAATCATTACTGTCCAGCCAGTTAGATGAACAACCAAAAAAAAAAAATTGCAAAGTTTGACTCAAACATGTATTCAGATCTTGAGGGGCTTCAATCTGGAGGAGCCTGATATAAGCTTGGTTTTGGCTTGTATCAATGTACACAAAACCACAGAATCACAGGATTGTTAGGGCTGGGAGGGACCTCTTGAGATCATTTAATCCAAGCCCCTTGCCAAGGCAGGGTCACCTGAAGCAGGTTACATAGGAACATATTCAGATAGGGTTCGAATGTCTCCAGACAGGGAGACTCCACAACCTCCTGGCATTCTGTTCCCATGCTCTGCCACCCTCAATGCAAAGAAGTTCATCCTCATGTTGAGCTGGAACTTCTTGTGTTTTAGTTTATGACCATTGCACCTCATCCTATCACTGGGCACCACTGAAAAGAATCTGGCACTGTCCTCTTGGCACTTGCTTTTGAGTATTTATATATATGAATAAAATCCCCTTTTATTCTGCTCCAGACTGAGACAGACCCCGTTGTCACAGGCTTTCCTTCTAAGTGAGATGTTCCAGATCCCTAATATTATAATATTATCATAATTTCATTCTTTTATTCATATTATTAATTGCTACCTATTAGAATAACAAATCTTATATTCTATAAGTATATATAATAATTACATATATATTTTACATATCTAAATTATATACATTATATATTTTTGTATTTTCTTGTATGAGAACAATTAATATACTACTACTACTACTACTACTACTACTACTACTACTACTGCTACTGTCTTTGCTGAATGCTCTCCAGGAGCTGCTTGTCTCTCTTGGATTTGCTTTCTGAATCTGCATGTCTGTATCAATCTGAGCTATACTGCCATTCCACAGTACCCCACCAGGCTGGCAGCAAATAACCACTGAATTATTTATGTTGGAAAAGATCTCTCAAATTGACGGGTCCAACCTTTGACTGACCCAGCATACATATATGCGTGATCCTAGACCCTGTCTTTGTCCGAGCTGTCACGGGGGCCCAACCAGAGCTATTGTGCCTGCAGAGTGGACAGTGAGCTGCCCAGGGCCTCCTCAGAGGACAGAAGCTGCCTCCCACTGCTCTTCTTGAGGCCACCCTGTGCCTTTGAGGGGCTGCAGAGCACACCACGCCTGTCCCTCACCTGGCCCTGAGGAGGCCGGTGATGCAACAGCCCCAGCCAGCCTGTTCGAGCATATCACAGCTGTGATGGGTCAGGCTGGAGACCATTGTGGGTCATCTGGTCGGCCTCCCACTTAAGCAGGGCCGTCCAAGAGCACACAGCACAGGACTGTGTCCAAAAAAATGGGGTATCGCCAGTGAGGGAGATGCCACATGCTCCCTGGGCAATCTGTTCCAGTGCTCAGGCACTGCACAGTAAAGAAGTTCTTCCTCATGCTCAGGTGGAACTTCCTGTGCATCAGCTTCTGCCTATTGCTTCTTCCCCTCTTGCTCAACACCACCGAGCCGAGCCCGGCACCCCTTCCTCC